>CM077297.1:28509495-29009495 GCA_039654925.1 Anguilla pacifica
GTTCCTCCGGCTCTGCCCCCGCCCCCCACCAAGAAAGTGAGGAGCAGGGTCAGAGTAAATCCTGTCATCCTTCCCAACCTCTCTCTCTCTCTCTCTCTCTCTCTCTCTCTCCCCCCCCTTCCAGGTTGTTTCCTCAGTCCCCTCATTCCCTTCGAATCTGGTAGTCTGAGGTAGTTCTTCTCTCTCTCCGTCTGTCTGCCATTTTTACCTTTTCACCTTTCACCCTTCGGCTCTACTGTTCCCCATTCTCTCTCTCTCTCTCTCTCTCAGTCACTCACACTCTCTCTCTCGTACGCTTTCTCTCTCTCTCTTTTTCTCCCTCCCTCTCTCTCTCTGCCTCACATTTAGATGAGCTCCTTGTACTCTTTTCATGACTCTTTGTATTTATTTTTAATAGAGTATCACCACTTTGGTGTTTGATTAGCAGGAAGGATCGTCCTGGGAGTGTTGTGTTGCTTTTGGAGTGCTCCCCCTGTCTGTGCGGAGGACTCCGTGTGTTCGCCTGTCCGTGTGTGTTGTCTGTCTGACTGCCTGTCCGTCTGTGTTTATACCAGCATCAGGAGGGTAAATCAAACAAAATCCAAGTTAAACCATCTTCCACCCCTCCTAAGAAAGTTCTTTGTTTGTGGAGGCGGGGCTCCGATATGGGCCATCCAGATGACTGAAAGACCTCTTTGTTTTGGCTCCTCCCATCTCTCTCTGTCTGGGGATAGACTGTTAAGAGCAGAAGAGCGAGAGGGAGGGATGTGCGATTACACTGGAGGGAAGGAGAACAGAGACGGGGGGGGGGGGGGGGGGGGTGGTGCGGGGGGGGGGTGACTACGCAACCCTGTGAGGCACTCGATTCGGAAGCAGGCCGGGACCCCCTCCCGAGTCTGGACACGGCAGACGGGGACATGGCAGACGGTGACATGGCGGAGGATTTGGGACGGAGCGGGACAGCCAGAAGCCCAGCGAAGTGAGGACACTGATGGCGTGCCTGTTTCTCAGAGTGGCAGAGAACTTTACTTCAGTCCCAGTCTACGTTCGATTCAGCCCTACGTGTGATTTGATATTAAAGAAACCTTATTTATTTATACCCCCTCCCCCCACACACACACACGCACACACTCACATGTACACGCACACACACGTGCACACATACATTCACCCTGAGCTTATGATCTGTATGAAGAGTATGTTGTTTTTTTTCTTTGTCACTGTTGTTACCCACCCCTCCCCTTATCTCTTCTGTCGAGAGAGAAGGGCATCTATTCCGTCTCCGTTCTTATTGCTCAGAATCAGGGGCATCTATTCCTTCTGCGTTCTTATTGGTCAGAATCAGGACTACAGTGCATTACATTGGTTGCCTCCTAACGGTCTTTCTGTGAAAGACTGTTGCAGGTGACATTCTTTCTCTTTATTATGTTGTTAATTTCATGAAGTTGTCTGCATAGTGCAAGAACAAAAAAAAAACAACAAACCCCAATAACGACCATATACTCAGCAAATAACCATCACTTTTAAAGATGTATTTTATATATAAATGTCTATGTATACGTATGTGAAATCCATGCATATGCATATATTTACATGTGTATGTTTGGGGAAAAATGTGTGATCTAACCTGTCTTTTATTTTGGTGGTGCCCTCTTTTATATACACTACATGAATGTTTTTACAGTTTATTGAGTGTGAAGATATTGTACAACATCAATGACAACAAAATCCTGCCCCATAAAATCTGAAAATAATGAAAGTCTATTGATTCATTTTTTTTTCCTGTGTTGAGCTTTAGATCCTAGGCTTTCTAAACCTGGGACACACTTACTGAACAGTCACGTGTCCTGTGACCCACCTCTTTTTAAATATGTCACATTCGAGTATTTTCAGAGAAAATAAAGATTTTAACATACTATGAACAGAGCATGTACAATGCTTTTAACTGGTGCAATGTTTAATTGTTACTGGCATGAATCAGAATGGTAAGGGTATAACAGTGTTTTTACAAGATTGTCAACAGAAGTTCCCAGTATTGGCACTAGAGGGGGCCCCAGGTACATTTCAGATAACACCACAGAGGGCTTAAATCCTACTTGATAGTGAATTTCTGTCAATACAGTACAGTATATGGCATATTACATCTCACTTGTCCATATTGTTGTGAATGTTAGTCTCACTATCACACTGTACAGGAGTGAAATTAAAAGGCTCAAGTTTTCGGGAATGGACAGTTCTACATGGTGGCAGCCATGGGACTACGCACCCTGCTCCTGCTAAATGGCAGAAGTTAAGCAAGAGTGGGCTTGGTTAGTACTTGGATGGGAGACCAGCAGGGAAAACTAAGTTTCTGCTGGAAATGGCATTTGTGGGCCAGCAGGGGATGATCATCCCTCTGGTATAAAAATCCCCCATTGCAGTGACAGTGTCACTCTGGTTTAGGAGATGCCATCTTTTGGATGCGGTTAAACCAAGGTCCTGACTCACTGCGGTCATTAAAAATGATGTCACTCATTGCTAGGAGTATTACAACTCTGGCCAGGACACTTGGGTTCTCTCAACCTGCCACCTAATCATCCTCTGGTATAACTGGCTAAAACTGTTCTCTCCCTCTCCACCTCAGCTGATGTGTGGTGAGCTTTCTGGTGCAAAATGGCTGCCATGCATCACCCAGATGGGTGCCACACATTAGAGGTGGGTTTCCCCCAAACACTGTAAAGCACTTTGAGCATCTGCAAAAGTGCTCTATAAATGCAATGTTTCATACAGGACTTTGTGTATCAAGGGTACCATTAACCATTTAAGATGTAAGCTGACAAATATATGATTAGAATGTTCTTACCTGAACATTCTGATGCCGATGTCACACTCACTACTGGTAACTGAAACCAATGGGAGTTCTAGAACAGTCAAATTTGGTTTTTAAAAATTACATGATGAATATAGTTTGATTTTATAGCCTTTTAAATGAAATCACAGGATCAGCATGTTTTAAGCATGCGCAAAATGTAGGCATGACAACATACTGTCCCACATTTGCAAAATTGGTCCCTTGAGCCCAAAAATTTTAGCAGCATCAACTAAGTAGGCCAATCGTTGCCAATTACAGCAATGCTTACTTATGATATTCTGATATTCCCCCACTGTCAACATACTTTTGAATACTGTTTTGCTCAACCAGTTATGACAGAGGCATGAAATGCAAAGAGCTTCAACATGATAAAATAACATGCCTACAGTCTGTGTAAACATATAGCCTACAGAACCGTTTCCTTCATCCTGTCACTGGCAACGTGTGTGGTAATTACGGAGCTACCATATGGTACCAGTAACACACTCATCTGAACCAATCATAGTGGTTTTGTCATGAAAAACAAAATCTTCGATTGGTGCAAACAAGTCAGTGATTGGCAGCTAATTGTAGCCGCACCCATTTTTGGAGCATAACTCATTTGCACCTCCCTAGTTTTCAGTTTACATGCTCAGCAGGGCCACAGACATTCAACAGTGGGTACACTTAAAATGTTACCTTGCATTACTTTTACAGGACATTGCATTCAGGGAGTGGGCTCATACTTTAATCCAGAGAAATTTACGTAAGTGATTGCATAAAGCTTTAGGCAAAGAGCAGAGCTATTGTCAGGTCATTAGTGTCACAACCAACTGGAGTAGTTCATACCTTAACCTATAATGTAAAGTTAATTTCAAAATTAGGTGGGAGAATGAGATTGAGAATGTATTGCCTTGAGCAGGAAGTGGGTTTGTAGATACAACGAAAGAAGCAGTATAGGTTGGGCCTTTTGAACAAGTGATACATTTGTTGTTACTTTGTTCGTCTAGCTCAGTTTACTGCCTCAGCTCGCCCTCTAGTGGTGAGTTTACTGGATGAAGGCATTAAATTACAATTTGATTGTCTCATGCAGGATCAAATCAACACATCACAGGACACTGAAATGCCTATGAATTCCTATACACCAGTTTCATAAGTGACAGGCATGAATTGAAATGTCTGATTTTCATATATGTCCTGTGGATCAACCAACTCCTGACCCTATATATATATATAGGGCTTGGACCTGCATGCTATGGTGTAATCCTGTGTGCCGACCTCGGCCTCGTTCTCCAACTGTGGCTACGTCAGCTCTGCAGCAAGGGTCACAGACCTCCAAAATGAGTCCTCTGCCCACATCGGTCAAGCATAACATTAAGGCTCACGACAAACCCGATAGCTTCATATAGAAGCGTGTCCCACATTGGGTACTAGTGCGAAGGTCCTAGCACACATGCCAGGATCAGAGCTCTGATTGGTCATCACCTGCTGCTTCTGCTTAGTTCTCGCAACATCCATCAAGGGGTGGAGGATGTTTGTGTGTGTGTGCCTTGGGTTGCTGTGTAACCTTTATTTCAAAACCTACACATTTTTGAAGAGTGGTGGGAAAAGGATCACAGGAAATAAGCGCGATGTAAGCGGATCCTGTTGGTTCTGTAACTTCGGTGTTTCCTGTACCTCTGGGACTAGGCATCTGACTCCCTTAACCTACACCTTGTGCAATGCACAAAACTATGCTGCTTTAGCAAGTACATGATATGTGCATTTTCTCAGAAAACTGTTCTTTCAGACTGGAGCCAGACGCTTTGTATAACATGGAAATGAGAAATTGAAATCTGTAAATTATGGATTATTTAATATTTTTCTCCCCATAAAAATGCCATCACCTTCCATCACCTCTCTGTATATGATTCTGTGTTCAAATATTCATAAATGCAGCACATTTTCTTAACAGTCTGTCCAGTGTTTACATTCCTTTCCATTTATTTCATAACTTTAACAAATTATGCAGAATAATTTATAAAGCATTTGTGATGATGATCTCTAATCACATATAAATCATGAACATTATGCCTCACTGTATATACAGTTAGCTCTATAATGTTTGGGACTCCCCAATTTGTAATAAAATGATTCAAACCTAATGGAGAATAAATGAGTCAAACAATAATTAGCATTCAGATGCGCACTGCATTATGGTATATCTTCGAGCAGAGTCAGGAAATCCTCACAGTAAATCAGAGCATCCCATGCGGTCCTAAAATTCTTTCCATCATGAGCTTAAACAACATCGAAAAATAACTTGAAAGAGTACATTTGGCATGACAGAATCCAAACATTCTGGCACAAGCAAACCTGATCAGGATACATGATTATATAGAGATCACATAGAAGGATATACAGTATAACTAACAACATGGATCTAATATGTTAAACATACGGAACGGTATGCAATTGTTGAAAGAATTATTTGTAAATGTATTTAAAATGCATGTAAACGGCAGAGATTAACATATCTCACCACAATATCAACTAAAGGAAATTATATTTATAGCAATGGAGGCATAATTGAAGAATATTTCCCAATTAATAAACATTTAGCATGATATGCTTTCCAAATGAATAGTCATAAAGTAATGTTACAGTGATCACAGTGATTATACCAAAGGCTGGAGAGGGTAAGCCCTTCCACAATGACACTTCAGATGTAGAGAAAACCAACATTCAGTCAGTCCAAACATTTAAGTGCAAGGAGATTTCTAAATTATTGTAATATATTATTGTTGTATAATACTTGTATACTTATTGTTACAAGGAGATATTTGAAAAATACCAAAAGAATACACAAATTACACAAAAACAAAGAACTGTAAAAGTTTTGTGGCTTGTCTATGTTCAGTCAAATCCAGGGTCCCGTCAATGACATCACTGTCAAAGCTAACCAGGTCCAGATCCAGAGCAGGTAGGATGGTCACCAGGCAACAGCTCACACTGTCTGATGGAATAATGAGAGTGAGCACATGTGAAAATATACACATACCATGCAAGACTCAAGTTCACATCTGGAATTATGTCATTTCTAGGGCAAGGCCACAGGGGCCTTTGATACATTAAAATGTAATGGGGCCAAATGGTCAATAGGTAGGCCACCAAGGCCAAATATAGAAAGCTGTAGCAATAAATAAGATCAAAAAGAGAGCATCCAGTATATGACTGTATAACTTATTACACAATGTCATCTTGGAAACATCAACAACAGAACAACAGAAATGCACAGGGAAGAGATTTTGCACTTGCTGGAGTGATAGGCTGGTTTGGTTCTCATTATGTGGTTCTGTAACTGAAGTGGCTAACACTGCTACCAAGTCCTCTTGTTATAATCATCCTTGAGCTCCTTTTTCATTATAGCTTGGAACTATAGGTCACATGGTGGTGTTTTTGCAGGTTTGTGACAAGTAGGCTGCAAATCATGGAAAACGTGAAAGCTGGGTTTACATGGAAATGTCTTTGGAGTCAAATCCAATCTGCCTCATAACAAAAAGCACTCCCCAGCAACTCACTCATTTAACTAATAAGCTAGCTCATTCGCTAATGCACAGGCTATAGCAGAATAATTTAAGAAGCAAAATTATGGCCATTAATATGGAATTGCTCCACCCTTTGCTACTATAACAACTTCCACTCTTCTGGGAAGGCTTTATACTGGATGTTGGTGCATTGCTACAGGGATTTGCTTCCATTCAGCCAGAAGAGCATTAGTGAGGTTGAGCACTGATTGGGCAATTAGGCCTGGCTCACAGTTAGCAATTAATCCCAAAAGTGTTGGATGGGGCTGAGATCAGGGCTCTGTGCAGGTCAGTCAAGTTCTCAAAAAAGAACATTTCTATATGGACCTTGCTGTGTGCTCAGGGGCATTGTCATGCTGAAACAGAAAATGACCTTCCCCAGTCTGTTGGGGAAACACATAATTGTCTAGAATGTCATTGTATGCAGTAGCATTAATATTTGCCTTCACTGGAACTAAGGGGCCTAGCCCAAACCAAAAAACAGCCCCAGACCATGGGGTGTCCATATAAGTTTGGTCATATAGAGTATTTTTTAATCCATATTATATTCACCACTTGGTGGACTTAATGCTTTAGGGAGCACATATTACGGCAGGAGTTCCATCAAGTCAACCAGCCATGGACAACTAGCACTATGGACTCCAGTCAAAAGGAGCACTTTGGTGATGCGCTTGTTGACAGAAATTGCCAGGGTAGAACATGTATTATGTCCACTGTGTTACAGAAGTAAACTGGAATGGTTGTTTGGCTACACTGTAATGTTACATTTTAACTGCAAGCTGTGTGACTTTAAAGATGACCTTAACTTTAGATAATGGACCAACTGGGCTGACTCATAGAATATAGCTTTCTGAGAAGGATAGCCATGTAGCTAACATGTTACCGTACAATGTCTGCTTCAAGCTAACAAGGTAGCTTAGAAAGCTAAGGAAGTTGTGAACCAAACATTTTTACTGCCTTGCCCTGGGTAGCATGCAGAACAAGAGCATTTTTGGAGAAGAACTTTAAAATTCCTTCCAAGTGAATGCAGTTACTTGTATGAAATGTGGGGAAATAAACTTGGGCTCCTTTATCTGCAGGGATCCTCTATCTTTCTCTCCAACTGCTCATACTGGGCCTCATTCACAAAACTTTTCTTAAATCATTCTTAATTTTGTGTTCTTAAAAATGTTCCTACAAAAAACAACAATATGAGATTCATGACACATGTGCAGACCTTTGTTTTTGTGCATATCCCAGGTGTATGAGATGATGAATGCTGGCTGTTTGTAAATGCTATGCGTAATCCTGTTCATGTGATTTGCACAGGAAACAACCATGAACAAATACAGATTTTTAAAAAATGATGAATTGCGAAATGTTCTTGAAAAAGTTCTTACACGCAGTTTACAATCAAATGTGATCCTACATATGTTTTGTAAATGATGCCCACTGTGAGGAGAGACTTATTTCTGCCTCCACACTCTCCAGCTGGGCACGAGTACCAGCAGCAGGGTTTGGGTTACAGGCAGCAGGGAAAAAGTAACAGCAGGAGGGTGGGGTAACAGCGAGAGGGTGAGTTAATAGGAAGGAGCACAGGGTTTGGCAGAAGAGTTGTGCTATAGGCAGAAGGGTGGGTTTAAAGAAGGTGCACACCAGCAATGGGACAACGAGTTTCCATGAGACCTAAAATACCTGTCAATCACTATCAATGACTCGTGTGAACCAATCGAAAGGTTTTTCACAACCGACACATCAGCGAGTTACTGGTGGCACTGAGTAGCTCCACCCATTTTTGGTGTCATGATGCCAATGAAATGGTAAACATGTGCCCTTGTGCCCTGGGTGATACATAATGACAGCTGTAACCACATTTTCCTCATTAGACATAACTTGAGATAACCCTTATAGAAAGGGAAAACACAGAAAAATATGTAAAATACATGGAAAATGTGTTTTTTAATATATCAAGCAATATCTGAAAAAAGCAGTAACTTATTTCCGCATATACAGTATTGCATACTGTCACAATAAAATAATATATTTTATTTAAATATACTGCCATGTATTCCATAAGGGCCTAAGGATAAGGATAACCTTCATTGACTTTGAAGGGCTGGGCCTTGGCCTTGCACTTTGATTTCTCAACTTCATGCCCAGTTTGCTTCCTTCTCACCCATATCTTGGTTGCCAAAAAATGGTACACTCACCTTGCTCTTCAGCTCATCCTTCTCTGTTGTTCAAATTTGTCTCTGAAGGTCAAGCATCTGCATGGTCGGCTGAAACGCCTTTGTCTTGTACTTGTCTCTCTCCTGAGTGACAGTCTTCACCTGCTCCCTGTACTGGTCTCTCTCCTGAGTGACAGTCTTCACCTACTCCCTGTACTGGTCTCTCTTCTGAGTGATAGTCTTCACCTGCTCCCTGTACTGGTCTCGCTCCTGCGTGACTGTCTCCATCTGCTCCCTGTACTGGTCTCTCTCTTCAGTGACTGCCTCTACCTGCTCCCTGTACTGGTTTCTCTCCTGAGTGAGAGTCTTCACCTGGTTCCTGTACCGGTCTCTCTCCTGTGTGATAGTCTCCATCTGCTCCCTGTACTGGTCTCTCTCTTCAGTGACTGCCTCTGCCTGCTCCCTGTACTGGTTTCTCTCCTGAGTGAGAGTCTTCACCTGGTTCCTGTACCGGTCTCTCTCACGAATTACAGTCTTCACCTCCTCGCTATGCTGGTCTCTCTCCTGGTTGACTGTCTCCACCTGCTCCCTGTACAGGTCTCTCTCCAGGGTGGCTGTTTGCACCTGCATGCAATTCTGGTTCCCGGTTACGGTGATGGATGACATCGGCAGACACAGCGCTGAAGAGGCTGTAGTGGCCACTGCCTCTGATGTGTTGTTTTGGAGACCAATCATATTTGCTCTTTTGTCTTCCTTGTTTTCTAGGGTGATCAGCTTCCTCTTCAGCCTAAATGGTGAAACATAGATTAAGTAAACTTGGAGGTGCAATCACATGGCACTTCAATAAAGCACTGCTTGCAATGGAGATGGCTGTTTTTAATGGAACACTGGCCTATTTTAAATGGGCCCGGTGTGGAGTGTGGTGCAGGGCAGAGCCGCCATGGCAACGGATGCCAAATGCACCAAAACGCAGGTTTTAGAACGCTGGGCAACTGTTTAGAAAATGTTACAGATGTTTGCCAGGTGAAGCACGCCAATGTATGCAACTATTGACAACAAAAAGCATAAAATTCATGATTTCTTTCAATCATCAAAGAAACAATGTGTGGTAATTGAGGGCGAAAAGCAAGGATTGTGCTGGAAATTTCCAGCTAATTGAGAGGAGTCGATGAGAAAAGCATCTACTATACCATAATCATCAAGCCTGCAAGACACACTCATCCCACTAGTCTCATCTAGCTATCCAGTGTCTGGATGTGGTAGTTAGCAGATCAGAGGGGTAGATCATAAATCAGGTGTAATATACCCCTCTGCAGCATGTTAAGTCAGAAATCAAATCAAATCAAATCAAATGTATTTGTATTGCACATTTTAAAACATCTGTCACACTGCGGTTTACATTAGACCCTGGCCTAAACCCTCCACAAGAGCAGCCTTAGGGCAATGGTGGAAAGGAAAAACTCTCTGGTGGGACAGACAGGAAGCATTTTATACATACCCTCCCATTCCAGGGCACCATAATGTTTGGGACATAATAATGTGATGTAAATGAAATTAGTTCAGTACTTAGTCACATATCCTGTTGTTGGGAATCTTTTCCTATGTGGAACCAAGTTGAGAAGGGTGAAGTAACACACTGAGGACCACTTTCCAATGAAAAGATTTTTAATACGATGCATAATCGTTAATTGTTCAAACCTATCACTACGCATGCAAGGACTACTTGAAGCCTGTGATACATAGACATGATGTAGACACTAGATGCTGAGTATCCTCCCAGGTAAAGCTCTGCCAGGCCTGTACTGCAGCCATCTTCGGCTCCAGCTTGTTTTGGGGGGCTAGTTGCCTTAAGTTCTAATCAGCATATGAATGAAATGCATGTTCAACTGGATTCATATCAGGTGACAGTTTTTAGCTTTGGAAAACTCCTTTGCTATTTTATCAGTATGTTTGGGACCACTGTCTTGCTGTAGGATGAAGCACCACCAAATGATTTCGGAGAAATTTGCTTGAACTTGAGCAGATAAGATGGTGACGCTGCTATCAACACTTACATCATCAATTTAGACAAGTGAGCCAGTATGTGGGGCAGCCATACATTCCCAACCCATAACACCACCACCATAGATGACAGGGGGGACCTTGGATCTTGGGCAGTTCCTTTTCACCTCCACAGTTTGCTCTTGCCATCACTCTGATACAAGTGAATCATAATCTTATCTGTCCACAAGACCTTTTTCCAGAATTCTGCAGGCTCTTTTAGGCACGTCATAGCAAACTGTAACCTGGCCATCCTGTTTTAACAGTGCTCTTTTTCTTCTTCAAACTGTTGATTTTGGTCAGCCTAAGGTTTGGCCTATGTCTCTGACAGTTTTTTTCTTATTTCCCAACTCTAGCCCTCATGTTGACAAACACCAACAATAAACTCCAAAGTGCAGTGACAAGGACACTGTGCTGTTGGAGATGCCGTCTTTCAGATGAGGCATTAAACCGAGGTCCTGACTCAATGCAGTCATTAAAGACCCAATGACACCTGTCGCAAAGAGTAGGGGGTTCTCCGGTGTCCTGGCTAAATTCCCAACCTGGCTCTCTCAAACATGCCACCTAATCAACATCAGAATGGCTGCCGCACATCACCCAAGTGGGTGTTACACATTGGTGGAGGGTGAGGTGAGTCTCTACTCAAACACTCTAAAGCACTTTGAGCATTCTGAAAAGTGCTATATAAATGCAATGTTTCGTTTCATTCATTCATTCATCCATTCATTGGCAATCAAAAACCTGAAATCAAAACTTTATACTGAAAACTGTCTTATACTTACACCAAGGAAGCAACTGCACACTCCTCACAAATCAGATACACCTGTGAAATCATCTGTATGAAACTTTATGGTGCCCTGAAATGGGGGGGGGGGGGCTATTATAAAAAGTGCTGTCATTTCTATATTGTGTAAATCAGTAGATTCTTACTGTATATTAACATTTAATTTCCCTCCCCAACCCCGAGTATGTACGCACTTTGATGAATGTAGCCTATAGATTTATTTTTTATTGAGCAACACAGCATATGCCATAGATTTTTCATTTTCATTAATTTTACAAGTCAATACAGCTGAAAGCAACCAATATCAACTTTACTTCATATTATTTTAAAATGTACTAGAAGTGGATGAACGCACATCATTTATCAAGATCTCTGTAGGGAACAAATAAAGCACTAAATTAATACTGACAACCCATGTACCCACTCTGGTCCTCTTAGCAATGAAAAAAAAGAATAAAATTGAATTTAAAAAGCCAAAGATTGCATAAAATAAGGCAGTGTTATGTTAGCCCATGCAAAAACGGATGTCTATCCATGAAATAAAATTTGATTATAAGGTAATATAGGTGTTAAGTCAGTGACAATGACATCACCAGATTGGCGGCACTTATGCACCACCTAAGGCTCTTTGTGACTCAGGAGAAACACACAATGAGGCACAATGAAATTTTCTACAGATTTCTGTCATTCCTGGCAATGGCACCCCATAGCATAGATTCTCTCTTGTTCATAACACTGTCCGCAGCCTTTGTCACCTAAGTACCTCAATAAGCCAGGGAAAACCCTGGTAACTATGTGCATTTTAAACCAAACCCATTTGATTGAGAAGTATAAACGACACACCAGACATAAAGCACCATCTTAACTGTCAGATATCTCCTTTTTGGACTTTTGAAGGAGAGACAGACAAAGTAGTGCCAAACTTGTTCATGGTCAATGCAATATTATATTGTTATTCAGTAGTCTGCTCTGACCAGGGAATAAGAATGCTCCTTGTTTCCTTCTCTCTCTCTCCATTCAACAAAACATCAAAGAATGTTCTTAGGCAGTTAAAACCCACACAAAGGCTCTCATCTTTGCATACAAATCTAGGTGTCTCCGCTTGTGGAAAGTTTAATTACCTGAATGAACACCTGAACACTATTGATGGGGGTGTCAGGGCCCAGCACAGCCACCGAATACCATAAGGATCATGGTTTACTTATGAGTTTAAGTTTGAATGTCAATCTGTGACATTCAATTGAAATAATCAATTTCAAGCCTTAATGTTAATGTAGATTGTGATGGCGGGGTGTGTGTGATGGCCTCTGGGCCATAGCCTGGCCTATGTGGGTGTGTCTTTCTCTCTCTCTCTCCTTGCTTGTTTGGGAGTGGCTTTCTTGCTCTCTCTCTCTGCTAGCCTTGCCCCTCCCATTCAGAATTGTGCTTGCCCTTGCCTAACCCTCCTCTCCTCTCATTGGCAGATTGGCTTTCCCTGGAGAGGAGGCTATAAAGCATGGCTTCACAGGTGGTTTGGGTTCTCTCCACTTCTGCCTGGATGGCTGCCGGGCCTGTTTAGTTTCTTTTTTGCACTTTACAACACCTGCTCATCTCATTCCACTGTCCATGCATCCACCACCCTCCACTCACCCTGATTTACTGAACGACACACCTCATCTTCTTATGTTCTTTGATTATTTAAATTTAAACTATTGTTTAACCAAGTCCTTTACCGTTTGGTCTCCCCTTTTTTTGTTATGACTTTAACCAGCGGTCATAACAAGATAATGATCATTGAGGCCTCAGTTTGGAATTTATATTTGGAATTTACATTTTTTGTCAGCGCAAGTTTCAAATGGAAGTCAGCATGGTATGATTGGCCTTGTAACATGGATAATATTTTGCTGAAAGGTAGAGATTACACTACTGGCTGGATTTAACCCCTTTGTGCACATGCCAAATCTGGCCAATTCTTCCCCATTTAGGGGGTGCCCTATTTAAAGGTTTATAACTCCGGATGTGAGCATCACAGAGACTTGAAAAATGGTTTGAATGAAGCAAGACATTTGTACCATTTACAATACTAGATTAGTTTAGGTTCATAATTTAGGAAGAAATAAAGTGCCACAAATGCAACTGTCTAGGGCGAAAAAGCAAAAATACATACATCAAAGTAGTATACATTCAAAAATGATTGCTTATTTATTTATGCAGCATGATATTTTTAAATATTTAACATCTAATCCCAGTATGTGATAAATGAGTTCTTAAATACCTTGAAGATGAACGTTTTGGCACAGTGTAGGTGGAGAGCTCGCTGTCGGAAGAAGGAAGATGATCTGCAGAGAGAAGAGAGAGGAAGCGGCCATCTTGTAAAGCTCCGCTGTTTGAGCTTGCAGGCCACCTGTATGCAGAATCTTTAGTGCTATTGCTGCACCCAGTGAGAAAGTGTTTCAGCTGGAGGAGCCTCTCTCTTTCACTCACCCACTTTCCCTGTGTGGCTATACTCACCTGAGGAGCTGGAAGAAGGGGGGGGACTGAGGCTCTTCTCATGTATTCTTCTAGAATATGTAGGTATAGAGCAGATTCATGGGGGTTAGTAGGGTCCTAATATTTAAAACCACAGAACTGAAAGAGGGTGCACTTTCTCTTTCAGATCACTGTAGCTACTGAGCAAGTGCATACTGGAGCAGCACACGTCTTGATCAAAGCTTCCTGCTTGGGTGTGGATGGCATCGTGGTGCATTGAGCAGGTGAATTAGTTGACAATTCAAAACAAAATCAAATATGGCAAGTGATAAAAAGACAAAAGAAACCTCACTGTTCATATTTTTTCTCACATGGCTGCTCCCCTTCTGAATTTTCTGGTTCTTCATCTACCTCGCAGCTCCTGCAGGGAAATATAGTTTAATATAGTGACATACAAATCATAACTGTTAAAGGGGAACTTAATTTCATAATAGTTTTTAATGGCATGCTGTTTTGTCCACCAATAATATGGTAAAACAGGTAACTGGATCAGTGTCTAATTAGTAAGCTAGCCAATAATAATATTATTATTATTATTATTATTATTATTATTATTATTATTATTATTATTATTATTATCATTTTTATCATTGTTAAAACAGCTAACTGGATCAGTGTCTAATTATTAAGATAGACAATAATATTCTGAATTATGAATTGTATTATTATTATTATTATTATTATTATTATTATTATTATTATTATTATTATTATTATTATTATTATGGTGATTAACATCTTTAACTCGGTAGGCAAACCTGAAATAAGGGAAAACCTGACATCACCTGAATTTGAGATCCTTATTCATGGAGCAAAACCAAACATCAGGCAGGGTTTCACGATCAATGTCATCTGCCAGTTTCCTCCACTTCAGGCAGTCATCACACTGGACCCAGTTGTTATGCGAAGAAGTCCCCCTGGATTCAGAGGTATACATCTGTGTATAAATGTGTTATGCATATGGCCTCTGGGGCTGTGTGCATAAAGCTGCACTGGGTGAAAAACACTCGATACTCCTTGAAGTAAGAAGTAGTCTGCATAGCCTTAAAAGTACTCTCAGGCTGAGATCACACAAGTGTGTAGGCTTGAAAACACAAGGCGCACTACGTGTCTTGATTTTATGAAGCCAACTCCAAAAAATTTTTTTTGAAATGAACCAAAAATCTGGTGCTTACGCTTTAAAGCACATCCTGTGTGATAGCAGCCTTAACCTGCCACAGCAGAAATCATTGTGTAGGGGAGGGCTACTAACAAAAGGCCCAGGATTGATCCCTGAGCCACTCCCATTTCCTTGCAGACCAGGGGCTGGGGCTGCGACTGTGATTGTGGACTGGGGAGGCGGGGGTTGTTCTGGGGGTGGCAACATGGATGCAACACATTTATCTTTCCTTCTTCTTTCCCTCTTCGCTGGGTGGCCCCTCCAGAAGGATGGCGCCCCAGGCGATTGTATATATCACCTTTGTTAAGAATCAGCCCCGGGTGTCAGTGTTGAAAGATTTCTATAAATCAAGAAAGGCAGCACAGCCAACACCTCCTACCATCTTAGATCTAATCATTCTCAGAGATAACCTTTCATTTTCAATCTTGCTCATCTTTCTCAAATTATTTATTCTGAACCCAAACAAAATCCAAAGGGAAAATGGCCCACGTTCTGATGGACAGTGATTTTAAGGCAGGTCCATTCAAATGGTGGACTCGGGGCCCAAATGCAACCTGCCAACTGATGTATTTTTGGTCTTTTGTTGATTGAAAGAAGGAAAAAAGGAAAAAAGCCTTTTTAAGACTTGAAAGCCTGCACAGTGCCAGCATACCTACATAGTGACAGAATAAGTAATTTGCATATTTTAAGCAGACATCTACTTTGTTTTACTTGTTTTACTTATTTTTACATTGTTTTGTAAGCATTACTTGGAAAATGTTTTGGTCCATAGGTACCAAATGAGTCTAGTATCCTGTCAGTGAATAACTCTGATTGCTGGTAGCATGAATATGACCACCCACCAAGCAAAGAAAAAATACAGAGTACTCACTCCGTATCGTCAGTTGGTTCAGTGGGATTCTTCTTTCTTTTGTGTCGCATTTCATTCCAATATTCCTCCAGTTTCACTCCCAGGCAGTCCTTTATTTTCCTTGTAAAAATAATTACAACCAAACATCATCAACCTTTATTTAATTCTCAGAAGACATTGAGGGAACGAGCCCTCATTTATAATGGTGCAGAGATTACAATAATAAAACAATAATAATAAAAAGAGTAAAAATAATTTTAAAGTAAAATAGTACACGGTAATTTAAATAGAATAGAATACAGTAGAACAGTGATAATAAATACATATAAAAATATATCTGCAAGTAGCAATGAATGGGCCAAGCATTATGACGGACAGAACACCTGATTCAGCTCACTGGGTACAGGGGCACCTTCAACACACTTTTGCTCTCTAGGCTCTGTTGCAGAGTAATCGTCAGGTAAATGTTTAATTTCATGCAACCTAGTCTGTACTCCCAAGGCCTCACTTCAAATATGTGTGCCAAGTTTGGTACCAATAGACCAAAGTGTTACATCCATTATGGTATAACTGTGGCCATATTTTTCAACCTAGCAACTATATTTAAAGACTCTGAAAGGCGATGGCACAAAGACCTAATACAAAAAAGTACAGCTAGATTGGGCCACAATTCAAGGAGGAGAGAATTCATGTGTTTTTGACTAAATCTAAGCTGGCCAAAAAAGAAAATGGCTGACACCAAGGCTGCATTGTTTGGCAGCTCGTATCCTTTCCTGCAATGGTCCACAGCAAGTTTAAGTTGAAATATTTGGTTTCATTCCAGAGTAATTGCCACATATAGCTCTTCTTTTGTATAGCACCCCAAGTCCAAATTTGGCTGGTTGATGGTGTTAGAGGGGTTAATGTATGTGGTGGGGTGGGTGTGGTTTGAGCGTCGGCTGCAGAGAGAGAGAGAGTGTGAGAGGAGCGGCTCTCGGATCCTTCGCCACAACTGTCAGGTGGAGGTAATCAGCGCCGATAATTGTCAATTGTTTAATTGCGCTGATGCCTCTGATTGCTTTCAACAGTGAGCCTGGGGTTTTTAAAAGGGAGACCGGAAGCCGGAGAGAAGGACGAGCGCCGGTGAAAAGACCTCGACGAAAACTCTGTGTTGTGGTTATTCTCAGAAAAGCCGAGAACTTTAATAAAAGAGCACGAAAGTGCTACGAACTAAAACGGTTGTCTCCCGTGAGTGTGTTTCAAGCCAGGAGGGGTGGCACTCACTTGCCACAATGTACTTTCCTCAAATTTGGTGAGGTGATACCATGGACTATCACCTATCAGTGTGAAAAATTTCACAAAAATGCGCCAAGGGGGTTCTAGGGGCTACCATAACCCCCATGGAAGAAAATTAATAATATTGAAAAAACTAGCAAATGCTTGGCCCCTAATAAATAATGCTAATAATAAAAGTTCACAAGGATAATTATTAAAAACAAAATTAAAAAAACAAAAACAATTGCACTCCACTGTAGCTAATGTTGAGATCAGAGACTTAAAATGACCAACAATATCAATTTTCATTTCCTTTCATTTCCTTATGCAATACATTCAAGGTCAAAATTAAAAGCACTTTACCTAGGTTTGTACAAATTTTAAAACTAGAATTGTGAAACTAGACAATCCTGGGAGTGTTTGGCATAAGGCATATCTTTCATTACTAATAGTGAACTGATATAAAATGGTAATTTGAGAAGCATTTTTATAGATAAACAGATACAAATGTGATCCCTTCTTACGGAGAGAAAGGCCCACCCAACTGTTTTATTTAGGACACAGTGAGGGGTACCATAATTGTACCCAGTAATGTCACTTGGCCCTGTGTTTTGTAATCTTACCATTTTACAATGTCATGCAAACTTTGTGTCAGATCAAGACTCAAATATTTCGAATTGCCTCATGGAACACATTGAAATTCATGTACAAAACTGCTGCTGAGTAACTACAGGAAGCATATTTCTCCAGAAAGCATGTTTATACTTGCTTCTGAACTGAATTTGAGCACATGTACAAGTTATTGTATATTTGCTATGTACAATAAATACTGCATGTAAAATACATATTGTACATACATACTTACAGAACCTCTTTATCCCCATGGGGACATTTCCCTCGCAGCATGTTACATTCACATTTACGAACACAGACTTATACCAAGAAACATACTATCATTCACGCAACAGAAAGGCTGGGCAGCGAAATACATACATACCAATACAAATTGGACATATACACGTGAGGCAAGATAGCCTATATTGCTTGTAGTACTGTAACTTGGTGTCATTTTGATATCAATACTTTTAATGGCAGGCCTGGACTGGTCTTGTACGTGTGAGTAACTTGGCATTTTTGTACGTTGAAAACGTGTTTTTTATGAGATTGTATTAACAGTAGCCCACATTACCGGGCCAGCCTACATTACTGGGTTAAGGTTCTTTCAGCGGGAGATATTGGTTTATGTGTTAGCCTGTGTTGCAGACACTTGGTGCAACTAGTGACAGCATCTGATCAAAGAAGTTCAGGGGCATTCTGGTGTAGCAAGTGAAATACTCCACATCCTTGAACTTCGAGCATTTGTCTAAGTAGAAAATTGCACTCCTCCAACGAGTGCCGCCTTGGAGGCTATTTAGGCTACATCCCTAAAATATGCCTCCCATGTTTTCTTTCTCCTTTTGTGGAGCAACAGACATATGGCATGTATTAAAACTGCTTCTTCCTCTCTTGTCCTGAATGTCAGCTGTCACTGTAATCTTGCTACTGCGCGTTTATACCTTTTGTTCATGACAGCAGCCACAGTCAATGTCCAGCGACAACAGAACTTTCATGAACGTTCTGCAGTTTCTGTCAAGGGGCACTGGGCTATAAACTGGCCTTAACGCAGAACAGCTTGTTTATGTTGGTTGGTCTGCGAAATTCAGTTTAATTAAACTAATAGCCTAGATAAAGCAACAAGGCTTATATTTTTAAAATCACAAGACAGACAAAACCACCTACAGTGCTTTGGAAATATCAATGATTATTTGGATTGAATTGACAGGTGTGTAACAGTGCGATAGTCGACTCACAGCCACGGGCGATCCACCCGACAGATCAACGCTCTCAGGAAGACTGACTTGCAACAAGGGGTGGTTAATGTTGACATTACCAGCCTTTATTGATACTCATATGAAAATGTCAGCCATGCTCAACACAAGCCCACCTTAGCTGACCAATACTAGCAGGGGTCGCGCTGTGACATATCAGGCGATGCACACATTTTCGAATGAGATGATGAGGTAACATAACCCAACCCACGCGCAGCTAATACTATTCTTTTTTTGACAAGAACATTTGTACAATGTACCTTTAATTACTAAAGTGCATTAATGTGGTAAAGGAATAACAGCAACATGGGCAAGGATTGGCAAGATTTGGCATGTGCGCTAAGTGGTTAAAGTTGTTGTTTGCTCTTTATTTTAAAGAAGGTATCGGTTCAGGCACCGTTTAGGAATCGGTACCGTTGTAAAGTATCGGTTTTGGCACCGGTATCGGAAAAATCCAAACGATACCCAACCCTACTCTTGAGGTACAAACTGGCAAATGTCCCAGGTCACATAGACTGGGGTTGTTGTGGGGAGAGCAAATTGATGCTAGAGGGAGTGTCAATATTATGCAATATTATGTGACCGATGACAACTAGGCGTCACTACAGCACATTTTAAATGCAGACCCCTCACAAAATGAACTCTTGTGCACCCTGGATGACAGCCACAGTCTATGAGGTGTTGTTGTGGACAAAAGGCGGTCGAAAAAATGCAAGAGGAAGCCATTTTTGCACAGGAGAGATCCAGATAGAAAGAGCAACTGAAACCCCGTGAGAGAAGTCCAATAGACAACGCGTGCGGGCCAGAGCACAGTGAGATCGACTGAAAGTGGCTTGTGAGAAAGATCCAATGGATTGGATAGTGCACACGGTCCTGTGCATAGAACGGGCGAATGAAACGTAAGAACATTCATTCTTGTTATGATTAGCCTCTCTCAATTGAATGAAAAGGTACATGTAGGCAACAAATTCAGATAGCCCAAACAAAAGTACCTGTACTCCTCTGATTCATCAAATTCCTGTTTATTGTGCGTTGGCTTGAGGAAGTTGCATTCAATGACGCCAATGACACCAATACCCCTGCCATTGACCTGTTCAGAAAAGGAAAAAGGAATATTAGCAAAATATTAACATTGACACTGACAGTAATTCATGCACAACACTAAATGTACATTTGAACAGTTTGATTAAAATGACAAAAAATAACTTACCTTGAGCTGGCAGCCCAAATGCACATATGGTCGAATTAGCCGATTCTTATAGTACATCAGTACTCCGTACGGCCCCTGGCTTTTTTTTCTGTACCCCAAGGTTATCTTGATAGGTTTGTTCTGCAGCCAGAGTTCAGGACAATCGCGAACAACATTGCACAAAGCATCGTTCCATTTTAAAAAGTTACGTTTTTTAGATCCCAACCTAGCAGCATAAATCCAGCACAAATTCCTCATGACTTGCTGTAGTGCAGCTGAAGGATACCAGGAATGTGGGTGTGCATCTGTCCTCAATGGGGTGGGCCAGGCTTTTTGCCACCAGCTGAGCCTCCACCTTCTTTCCTCTTATCAAAATCTCCATCCGTGGCTTCAAGTACAAAATGCTGCAGTATGCCTGATTTCATACACAGGGATGAATTAAGCTTAAAGGAATAATTCATCCCACTGAATGTTATTCATAAATTTTCCCACCTTGAAAAATATTTGGACCCCATGGCAGGTCACCATTTTGCAGACTTTGACAACTATAGGTATCAAAAGTCATCTACAGTACTGCTTTTTTACCAAAAATAGAAACAGTGGCCATCATTTGAAAAAAGCAAATCTTTCAGAGACTGCCTGTGCAGTTACAATATATCCATGATGATATAACTTCCAAAGTTCTGTATTTCCACATAACATAGTTAACTCACTGCCAAATAACTTTGTACAGCGAACACCAAATAACTTGTTGTTTTAAATCAGTTGTATTCTTTATTTTTGTTATTTCAAAGATTAGAAAGCAGAACCATAGATGGATTTTCCTTGTCCATAGATTTCCATTTGTTTTGGAAATAAGTATTTCTGATGGGTTAAACTGATCCTGCAAAAATATTGAGGAGAGCTGTCATTGTTGGGTGAAAATACATTTCTCGACGTAAGAAAATTTACGAATTGTGATAATTTTACGGTTTCTATCTATTTTTTAACAGAATAAAGCAAAGTGGTGAACTTATACTGAAATAGGTCATTTATGGCTTAAGGAATAATGGTAATTAAACTACTTCAATCATTTACAGGTGGCAAGCTGAGCAATGTGCACATAAGTAAAATAATTATTCTGTTTTCTGAAATACACATTTTATATGTGTCAAACTACACTTTGTCACATAAAATGAATGGAATAGCGCAATTCATTTTGCTTGGATCACATCCACCCTATATTTCCCCAGATAAATCCAGCTAGGGAATGGGCGGCTTGCAAAACATGACATTCCTTGAAATTTTACTTTCAAAATAGAACTTTCCGGATTTTGTAAATGGTAAATGGACTGCATTTGTATAGCGCTTTTATTTTAACATTGTCTGTGGTGCAGTGGGTAGCAGTGCAACAGGAAATTTACAGCACTTTTAAATTCGACAGCCTTACACATATGAACATTCATTCACCCTCAGCGTTGGACCCCTTCTTCTCCAACCCTGCCCTACTCACACGCAGAGAGAACTCAAACTCCGCAACCCCAGCCGGGCGCTGAATAGACCTCTTCTTCTCATCGGTCGAGTCCACATACGGAATCTGAATGTCCTTGATATCCTCCTTGAATTCAAACTCTATCTGTCCACTGGTGGTACTGAATGAGCCAGACAGAGGTGTAAGTCACTTAAAACGTAGGACAGGTACAATGTTTAGATTTCTATATGTAAATTGATGGAGCCTTATTTTTCTATGATTTGAGTGGCCCAACTGTTGATTTTTCGAACATTCCAGGACCAATAATAAAGTCAGGATAAACATTCCCAATATGTACATTTGTAGAGTTTCCTGGAATCAGAATGGTTGATTATCACTGTTCTTCTTTTTATGATGGAGTATAAATCTGAATGTTAAACAAATCTCACATTTAATTTTAATTCTGAACATACTTAAAGGTGCAGTGTGTAGGATTTAGTGGCATCTAGCGGTGAGGTTGCAGATTGCAACCAACTGAATACCCCCACCCCTCCCTTTCCAACGACATAGGAGAAGCTACGGTGGTCTGTAAGTTCAAAAAATGATGTCACCGTCTAGGACAGCATCAAGTAGCCAAGTGTCAAGTGATGAGGTTCCTTGATAGATTTATAAATTATATTTAGTTATTTAGTTTGTAAAACTACAGGTCATAGCTTACGAGTAAGATAGCGATTAATCACTAACCTATTTAACGACACTCAATTTCAAAAATAACGTATATAACCAAAATATTTTGAGCAGTAATACTTACATAGCAATGATGGAATCTTACCTGTTTTCAATAGATAAAGACAGAGACAGTAACTCGTTGACAACGTTTATTTAGGTGCAGCGTCTTTTACTGCTAGCATTAGCTTGCTTTGCTCAGTCTACCCAAGGCAATAGGAAATGGAATATTAGCTAGCAGGTTCAGTTAACTCGCTTATAGCAGTTATTACAAATAGGAATCATAGATATTAGATTCAAAAATAATGCAAAAATATTGTCACACAATGCTGCACAGTACCTAAATGTGTAATAATTAACTCTTGTATGTATTTCTATACTCTGTACTCTCATATGTTTTCTCGTATGGGGATGGGACGATATGAAAACTATTTTCAACCGTCCACCACGTTTTGGCAATGTTCCAACACTCTCATCATCACTGTTGCATGCATCACAAAAATTATTACACAACTAACGCTTACATTACAGTGTGAAATATCCACATTATATAATACCACTAACCTATTTAAAGACCCTCAATTTAAAAAATAACATATATAACCGAAATATTTTGAGCAGTAATACTTACATAGCAATAATGAAATCTTCTGTTTTCAGTAGATAGAGACAAATCAATGATATATTTCTATCTGCTTCTGTTCTGTTTTACACCAGAAAACGATGTCAGCTAGGTCTATCCGCAAACATATGACTTAGCTATGCCCAGAAGTCCTCAATAATAATAGTATTATTGTGAGTGAATGAGTAAGTGAATGCGATGATAACAAAACTTTTGATTACGCTGACCAATAAAACGCTATTCCAAAAGCAAAATTAGACATGTTATACATCATTAGAAAGCTTATACTCTCACCCACTGAATAAATGGATTGTTAATCAAGCCAGACTGTACTAAAACCGGCGACAACGTCATAAACAGCATGTGGTATTACGCACAGCTATTTTGGAAGGTAGCCAGGCATCACAAACGCGCGTATATTTCACAAACGGATTGTCCAAGACAATATATGACCACTCAGTCTCTTCTCATCGTTTGTCCGTTCTGGGCTACTGTGGAAACATGGCGGTGCAACATGGCGGCCTCTGTGGAAGACGACCCACTCCCTATGTAGATATAAAGGGCTAATTCTAAGGTAACGAAAACACAACGATTCTTATTTTCATGGGATTATACACTAATTAAAACATACTTATGAATATTATATTCCATTTCTGCCAAGTCCGTTCCGCTAGATGCCACTAAATTCTACCTTTAAAATGTGTCATATGTATACTCTGTGAACCATTTTGGTTACCATCCAGGGGTGCTTGTATGGGATATGGCTGGAAAATTTTTGTGTGTCTTTGACAGAGCTACAGTATGCAACATTTCCATCACTGGTATCTCAATACCTCCCTCTATTTGTAACAAACTAAATAAAACTACATCAAGCTGTCTTCCACTTCCCTGTTCTGGTTCACAGTCTGTCGGCATCATTTGCCTGAGATTGCTTATTTGAGGTACAATAAATGCACCTGTAGAGAGACTGCACCTCCTTCACCAAATATATGATTTTTGTCTTGAGAGAAACTTTTGATGGAGCCTTTCATAGCACTATGGGATTATTGCCAAGGTTACAAAGGGAAAAACCCTGACTGATCTGAGTGGACAAAATTAAACCAAACTCACGGGTAATCTACTTATCTGAAAGCAGCTCATTTAAACTGCTCCACAGGGGCAATACTATGAAATTACCAGAAAGAAGTTGGATACACCTTAATTACCCACTGTCCTAAATAAACAATTGCACTTTGACTGCTAAACGGTTCATAATGTTCAAACCACCCATTGAACTGACTGATGAAAAGTACTGGAATGTGAATATGAGAATGTATATTCATTCTGCATCATGTAGAGCTGTTTCTGACATGATTCTGCTTCATAGAGTACATCATCAATCAATAGACATAAAACATGTCTAATTAAGCCATTAACAGCTTGTTCCAATTCATGGGGTTGCAACTGAGATTTGTAACAATAACGAGGACTGAGTTTAAGAACCTCTGATCGAAGGGGAATATTAAAACAACTTTTCTGTGAAAACTTTGGACTTTCTACTGGGCAGGCTTCACCTGCGCAGGTTCCATATGATGATCCGGGTTCCAGTAAGGCCCTTGATGATCTCGAGTTCATGGAGCAACTGCTCCTCCGTTTGAAACAGCGAATGCTCCAGGATGGCTTTCAGGCTGCCTCTATGCTGTGGTATAGCGCTGAGTGAGGTCAGAGGTCAAGGAGGAAGAACTCGGACTGTTTTGTTATTTGCAATATGCTAAATTATACTGGTTAGTGCACATCATTTTAAATTAGTCATGTTAATGTGTGGCTCTTAGTCCATTTCTGTTTCCATTTTCCTTGCTGGGAAAGGATATACTTGTTTTTTTCATTTTTTCTGAAGGTGACGATGGGCATTACCACATTCTGAGCCTGAATGGCCGCCAGGTAGGTCTGAGACAGCAGGCCCACAATCATGGAGAAACGATTTTTGGAGAAGAGAATGGCATCTTTCCCCAGGAACATGGTGCCGGATTTAAACCCATTCCCGTAAAGACCTACTGGAGCGCGGCCCTCCAATGCCTGCTTGTCACTGAAGCCAAAGCTGAGAGAAATAAAGGGGTCAGAAAAGGGGTTTATGGCGACAACAGTTTAACTGTTAACTCCAAAAGAAAAAATGAATGATGGGTTATATCAGCAGTGCCAATCACAATGGGTCAATTGCAATGTGCTTTCAAGTTGGACACTAGAACGGAATTTGCTCAAGACGTCTCATATTCCCCAAATGCAGAGCGTGAACAAGACCACACTACCTTGGTCCCATTTGCACTGTGCTCTTTAATTCATTAGTCTGGTCCCACGCTCATGCCGATTGCGGAGTGAGCTAAAAACGCCACCTAGAGGATACTATAGTTATGTACTACCTAAACCTGCTGCTGACCAGGTTTTGCACCAGACTTCAGAAGACTGATCGAAGTTCACAATCCTTTATCACCTACTTCATCCATGTCTCTCAGCACACATCTGCAACAATTAAAAACAAATAAATATGCTGTGTATGGTGTTATTGTCAGTGTCTTCAAAATTGCAGTTCTTGGTTAAATCGAATTGTTCTTTCATTCAAATTGGACATTTAAATACTGCTAATGGATGCTCAAACAATAAGAATTTTATTTAGATTTCTTATTATTAAACTAAACGCCTGCCTGCGTTACACCCATTTGTGTTGCACTACCTCAAAAGTTACTCGCATCATTAATTTTTTTCAAGACAACACTCATTTAAGAGACTGAAACTGAAATGAGGAAATCACTTATAACTCAAATTATCATTGCGCATTGGATCCAATCTGTATTAACGGGGTATCTTATTCATACTGACAATTGAATAATTACATTCATTCAAAGGTTACCACTATGAATCTAATCATCAGTTTCATATGCTATTCTATTCAGATGCTATACCAATAGAGAGGCAAATAATTTTGATAATCACAACATTTACATTAGTTATAGAGTTAGGACTCAAATCATGTATTCATGTCATCATATGGATACAACATTTATGACAAAAGATGCAGTGGGTAGCATTTTCACATGGGTTCAAATCCCGGCCTGGGCCTTTCTGTGTGGAGTTTGCATCTTCTCCCCGTCTCCACGTGGGTTTCATCCAGGTACTCCGATTTCCTCCCACATTCCAAAGACATGCAGGTAGGCTGACTGGAAACTCTAAATTGCTAAAAGGTGTGAATGGTAAGTGAATGGGGTGTGTGCCCTGCAATAGATTGGCAAATTGTCCAGGGTGTATCCCTGCCGTTTGCCCAATGCACTCTGGGATAGGCTCCAGCATCCCCCATGACCCTGACCAGGATGAGCGAGTATAGATAATGGATGGATGAATAAAGTGGTTTTCATGCATTGTCTTGTTTATATAGGCGCTGTGTTGTAATAATTACAATCACAGTTGTTTACGGTGTTTTCATTGTTTAATGTAGCCCATGTCAAATATTAAAATTTTCCATGCAGCTATGTACTAAAAATGGAAGGCACGCTGCAATTGCCCCACCGGATTATGCCGCTTTTTGTTTTAACCATAAAATCACCAACCAATTCAGATCCAAGATACCTGCTGAGGTAAGATAACTGTAGTCAACGGCTTTAATTGATCAATTAAGTGCTGAGTAACAACTAAGACCAGCAGAATGTGTGGCTCTCCAGGACCTGGCTCAACGACCACTGCTTCAGATGATCTGGCTTTTACTGACCTCAGCATCTTGTGCATTTCATCAAAATCCATCCCATCTCCATCGTCCGTGAATGTAAGGCAGTCAAAGTCTTTAATCTTGGTCCAGTCGATCCAGATCTGCTTGGCACCGACGTCCGGATCATAGGCATTGTCTAGTGGCAGAGCAATGAATTAGGTCACAGTCACATGCAGTGGTGCTATGCACAACAGCAGCACAATGATGCTAAGTACTCTGACACAAACTTCTCTGAACCTGTACTAACTTCTGTGGTCCATTGTGCATTATAAATGGGTCCCAGTCCTGAATGCCTATTAGTCAACCTGCCTTGTTAACAGTGTTAACAGTGCCAATATTCTTAATAAAGCCTAGATAAATATAAATATCACTTTCAATATAAACAGATACTGAAACATTATTAGCAGTCAACCTATTAAAAAATGAGACTAAACATCTCATTGAGCCTTCTTAGCTGTCCAATGTCCAGATATTAAAAGTGTGCCCTCTAGTGTTTCACTTATTGACTCCATTGTTGTTATTCTCCTTCAATAAAATGAATCTTTCCATGCTCCAGTGGTTGCAGATTTGATAAACTTTTGTGATGTGTCTGCAATAAAACGGGATGAAAACTAAAAACATGATCATTGGCTTTTTGGAACAAACTATCCCACTAGCAACAACAAGTAACAACTATAAACAATCAGAAAGTAAAAATTGTTGACAGGCATACATACCATAGGCTGCTCACTGATTCAAAATAACTTGTTGTGCATATTACGTGCATGATGTATACAGATGAGGCTCACACTTTGGCAATGCAACAATAAAAGACGTAATGTCTGATCCTTTATCTTATTCATGAGCTGTGTTCCTATGTTGCTGTGTTCCTATGTTATTTTATACATTTGACCATGATACAGTGACCTACAGTAAGGATCAAATAATATTATTCGAAAAAACAATTCTCATCAACAAAAGTAAAATTTTTAAACTTTTAATATGTGTTCATTTAGGTAAATTGTATGCAACTCATTTTGCTTGTGTTTCTCTTCTGAAATTGGCAAATGATGAAAGCAGGCAAGAAAAATGAAAAAAATTAAAATTCTCACACACTTCCTCTGGCATTCAAAAGGTCTATCTGGCTCTCTGGCCTATGGTGGTAGCTATGAGACTGCAGCAGTGCGACAGCCTAATCTCTCTGTGCACCTTCCTGATCTCTAGCACCCACAATGAGTTTCAGACATGCGTCTGTTTCTTGAGCTTATATGCCATATATGTATTAAATACAGCAGTTCACCATTAAAGCTCAGGTTAAACAGTAATAACCCAGCCAGCAGCCATACTAGGGGTGCAGCCGAACATTGATGCCCTATCCGGAAATGCACAGACACTGTGTTGTATACAGAGTGCCAGATGTATGTGGATCGCCCAGTTGACAGTTCAGGGGCACCCCACACCCCTACCAACCTCAGCTACCACAGAGGTAGATACAGGTCATTTTGATGTTTGAACAGATTTACATTGAGAGTGTGGTCTCTGCACATGACATGCCATCCTGTAACCATATGTTAAACCTTACTGCTGCTATGTAGAGCAGAGCTTGATCTCCTGGTGTTGAAAGAGGTGATGGACCGGTAGGGGTCACTGTTCCATCTGAACTTGTCTGTGGTAAACATAAGCTTAAGAGAGTTTCACATTTTGTTCTACGATGTAAATTACACCCATTATCTCAACCGTGTATTTCAAAGGTGTTATATGCTTTAAAAACGTAAGTTGCTAACACGTTGTTGTATTGAAACTACAACAATGGTCGCAATCCGCCAACCACCACCAAAGATTCCATACAAGCCCACCTGCACACATCACTCATTGTAGTTTCAATATAGCAACTTACTTTTTTAAAGCACATAATGGCTCCAGAATTCACGATATTAACAAGTGTAATTTATATCGTAGAAGAAAACATGATTCTCCTTCAAGCTTACACTAACCACAGACCTTATTTTTTACAGAAATCAAAATCTCAACAAAACAAAAGCATTGAAAATATACTGAGGGAACCCACAGTGGAAGAAACTATGGTTGGTCTACAAAAACACGTCATCACTGTACCACTCTATAGCCCTGGTGTCATGGTGAAATTCTCACAAAAACAGGCTGTCAATATCTAGCCACCTAATCATCCCCTACATGATACCTTTATCCAACACCCACTACAGACTGCAATGCAGTGGCAATTTCACAAACTCACACATAGGAACATATCTGAAATGTGTTTTCATATACTTTGTATTAATATCAGACATTGTATTGTGCAGTACAAATATATTATAGATTACAAAGATCATAATATTACCAAAGACATGTCAAGCATAGAATTTTGAAAATCAAAATTACTGCATACCATATATGGAAAAGAACACCTATGACTAGTTTAAGCACAGTAGATTATCTGCAGTGTAACATATTTGATCAACAGTCTGCATGAAGCGTGTGTCCAAAGTGACAGGATCACTTACCAATCAGCTCAGCAATGGCACTGAAGGCCCAGGTGTGGCTGGTGGAATTTGCATGTAAATACTGTGGATTGACCTGCAAAGCAGAACCAATTAGTAAATCAGTGCACACTGTAATGAGTAATTGCTTTATCTTAAATTACATTTCCTTTGAGATTTTTTTTTAACTTTGTTTACTTCAGGGAGGTACACCAGCTTGCAAATTCTTCATTGACCTTTCTACTCCGAGACCACTGTCTCAGTTTTGTAAAACTGTACAAGACCGTGTATGAACTGTGTAATGTGTGGAATGCACTACTGTTTAATTTCTTTTTAATTACAGCTTCCATGGATAACTGAAGAATACCATTGATAAATTATGGCACAACAACCTCTTGGTTGTATCCAAGTTAATTCCATTTTTTCATTCCATCCAAAACTATTTTGAAAGCTTTCTATTTGAAGACAGCTATATAAAATGCAGTCTTTGTTGCAAGAGAACATGTTACAACATAAACAGTACATTTTATATCCAACTAACATCTCGGAAGTTGCCAAAAGAAGCTCAAAATGTGCATATACACTCACCAGCCACTACATTAGGTACACCTGTTCAACTGCTCGCTAACGCAAATATCTAATCAGCCAATCACGTGGCAGCAACTCAATGCATTTAGGCATGTAGACAAGGACATGGTCAAGAAGATCTGCTGAAGTTCAAACCAAGCATCAGAATGGGGAAGAAAGGTGATTTAAGTGACTTTGAACATGGCATGGTTGTTGGTGCCAGATGGGCTGGTTTGAGTATTTCAGAAACTGCTGGGATTTTCACGCACAACCATCACTAGGGTTTACAGAGAATGGTCCAAAAAAGAGAAAATATCCAGTTAGCGGCAGTTCTCTGGGCGAAAATGCCTTGTTGATGGCAGAGGTCAGAGGATAATGGCCAGACTGGTTCGAGCTGATAGAAAGTAACTCAAATAACCACTCGTTACAACCGAGGTATGCAGAAGAGCATCCCTGAATGCACAACACGTGGAACCTTGAAGCAGATGGGCTACAGCAGCAGAAGACCACACCCGGTACTAGCAAGTACCTAGTGAAGTGGCCGGTGAGTGTATATGAGCATGACTAAAACTATGGGACTGACTAATAACTGATGTTTTTAGATCAGCAACATCTACTGGAGTTGGCATCAATTTGAGTTGGAGCTTGATATCCCGAAGTACCATAGGTGTTTTTTTGACATTTCACTAAAACGCAGTGGGAGCTGGATATTTAGTTTGAAGTCAGTGTTTTTCCAAAACCAGTTATATACCCTTGTAGGCCTACCCATGCTGTTCCTGAAAGGGAGAGAGAGAGAATTGCGAAATATCTGATTGAATTACTGTTGTGACCTGGACTGCCTGACTACCCGCTTGTGTATCGACTCGTTTTGTTTGAGAACCCGGCTTTGGATTTGGACTTTGGAATACGGATTGTGGAATTGGACTGGTTCCCTGATTTCCCCCCTTCCCCTTTGTGAGTTTCCCCCAATAAACTTTCCTTGTTTAATTATACTTCGTTTGTGTGTTCTAGTTATTCAACTTGTGACGTGGAAACCCCACACCCCTGGTTCTGCTATACAATCTTTACACTGCAGAGAAGAATTTGCGGGATTCGCTGGGGCTCGTGCAATTATGTATCTCGTGCACAATAAGCAGTCTTTTTCGTGAATGATTGTTGTGTGGTATTTTTGAAACAACTCCCTTGCAAAAGGTGGGTAAGGAACTGGGCTTGTAACCGAAAGGTCGCAGATTCGATTCCCGGGTAAGGACACTGCTGTTGTACCCTTGAGCAAGGTACTTAACCGGAATTGCTTCAGTATATATCATGGATACAAATGGATACAATGTAAAAAAAAAAAAAATGCAATGTAAAAAAAAAAATACTATGTAAAAGTTGTGTAAGTCTGGATAAGAGCGTCTGCTAAATGCCTGTAATGTAATGACAAACGCCAATAACAGACTCCAAAGGCTATCAAAAGCTTGGAATCAAGACTATGTACTGAAAGCTCTTTCACTTGCACTAAAGAAGTAATTGAACACACCTGACTACACAGAAACACCTGTGAACTAGCCATTCATTATGGCACCTTCAAATGAGTTTGACATTTTCTATATTTAAGTACAAGCTATATATAAAATATATTTAAGTTTTTCTATATTGAGAACAAACTACTTATGAACCAACTCCCCACCTGTCACATCGGTTTCCATAATAACAAAGGCGTACTTCCGTTGCCAAAATGCGCGCGCGTGTTTTTAATGACGTAGGCCGTGAAAGGATCTACTTAACGGATAATAATCGCAGAACAACAACCAGATTGATAAACTCTGTGGGAAAGCGGTCACCGTTTTGCGCAAAACGAAAGTGATAGTGGAGAAACACCCATCAACAAAAGGCCGAACATGATGAAACTCGTTCATGTGCGGTTCAGTGAAGGCGCTGTTCATGTCAATGGTAGGACATGAACAGGAAATTTTTAGGTGATTATTAACGGATCTTTCATTTCCAGTTTTCTACTAGAAGTTACCCTAATGTTTAGCCTATTTGTCTTTATTGGTCTTGTTATTACGCTTTGAGCTAGCCTTTTTTGAAGACGTTTGATTCAAAAGAAAAATGTGTTTAAATGTCCAGTTTTATTAAGAGTTGTTCTGGGGTTGTCTTTTTTAATTGAAATCCCTTTTTGTATGGAATGTTATTTATAGTATGAAATGTTTGTTGAACGTAAATGTTTGTAAAAAATAAATGAATAAATTCGCTTTGATGGCGAACTAAGAATCGTTCCACCCCTCATTCACTGGTCATTTCGGCCACTACCCTTTCCCATTAGAGATGGATGGCAAATGCCCTTGCGCTGAAGCCAAACGACTTCACAGAGACAAGTGCTACAGTACAAAATTACTGCATTTGATATAGAAGTTATGTGCTACTATTCTAGTCGGCAGTAAGGTTTGTGAACAATAGTCTACTTGGTCCAACGACTTATCCTATGTGTCGTAGGACTGTATGCGTATGGTATCTTTCCAATAAAGCTAAATCGCTTTGATGAAAAGCATCCCTCTTTAAATAATTTTAGAACCCGCTGACTTTTAGACTGGATTCGCAACTGTCGACATAATAAATTAAACAAAGAACAAAGGGCCTCATTTGCCAATATCTTCCTAATAAGAAAACATTGTGTATGTCAGAATCTTCGTGAAAACTGCGTATGTGGGTTTTAAGAAGAAAATTCTTCTTAAGAACGGTTGGTAAATGAAGCTCAAAGATCGTAGACCAGCGTCCCACTGAATACGAATTATACCACAGGGAATTTAAATAGCACAAGTCATCACATTATGTAGAGCAGACTTAAATTTCCCTTACCGTACTCAATCGTATATTTTCATCAGTTTCTCTGGCCATTTTCACTGACATGTTAAGTGTCCGAAGGAGTTCTGTTTCCTAATCACACTAAATAGCTGCATAATTATATGTACACACATATATATGACATTTTAATATATTGTGAATATATAGAGTGGCTGATGGCTACTTCCTCTCTCATAACCTGTCAGGCTACCTTTGCATTTGGGTGTGACAAGGTAGGAACACGCGTCAGTAACGCCGCCCGCTTACCTGCCAGGTAACCAGAACATTGCATGTCAAAACATGTGGTGGAGACAGCGTCCTTTGTATAGCTAACAATGGCGTGGAGCTGGCGTGAATGAGCAGATAAATTGGTGCCGACACGAAATCCAGGAAAGCGTAAGGCATCGACTGAGAGTGAAACACTGAGCATAGCTAGGTTCGAGGTTCGTCGCACCGGAGCCTGACTGGTATGTTTTAAATATGCTACTATTTTACGGTGCATTTATTGATTAGTGTTTATTTCAAATGCGTTCCTTAAACGAGGGCAATGTGAATGCTAAATGGTGCGACTATTGGTGCGCTGTTTATGATTACTATTGCCTTGAGTATGCTGTATGTTTGATGCTGTCTTTAGAAGAGTATGTATAATCCATATGTTTAATTTACGGGTGGTCCGCTCTATTTTAAGGAGCGTTCAGGATGAGTGATGTGCCCTGGCAGCTATTTTTTAATTGACTGAATTTGTTCGGCCAGGAGGCACGGCTATGTTACTGCAGCGATTTAATAATGTTTTTATCGTTATTAGTATGTAAATGTCTTTGCCAATGTTACTGTAGTAATTTAAAAATGTTTTCATTTCATGAATATGTAATGTGTTTGTTTCTGTTCCTTTTGTAGAACCAGGGCCGCTGTTTAAGATAGGTTGTTCACTTTGCGAAATTTGCACAAACTTTAAGACGGATGTCTCTGTTTATATAATGGACTGCACTCTGCACTGTAGGATCTAATGATCTATTGATTGGTACCAACCTGTTGCTACAAAAGGTCTTTCATTCCTGCTTTCTGAAAACACCCAAGTTCTTATTATTCTAATCTATTTATCTATACTAGGCATCTAATAATAAAGATGTTACCTTTTTGTAATTCTGGCTGGTTGTGTTATCAATTGGGGAGGGTACCTGCATTACACCTGAGGTACATGCCTTTTGACAGTGTTACAATAGCCAATGTATCTATAAACCTCTTCATATAAACACTCATAGGCCGCTTAATTCTGTACACCTATCTGGTACTAGTTAGGACCCACTTTTGACTTCAGAACAACAAGGTCCTGGAAACATTTAAAAAGATTTTGGTAACTGGAACTGTGTGATGCTGACTCGATAGCATCACACAGTTCCCGCTGATTTTTTAGGCATTCATTCATGCTGCAAACCTCGCGTTCCACCTCATCCTAAAGGTGGTCTATTGGTTTGAGATCAGGGGACTGTGCAGGCCATTGGAGTAAGCTGAAGTCGCTGTCGTGGAACCCGCTTTAAATGATGTGTGTTTTGTGACGTGGCGTATTATCCTGTGGGAAGTATCAATTTTAAAAAGGGTAGACTGTGATCATAAAGGGGTGCACATTGTAAGATTATTCTATTCTATGAATGCACCGGCCACTTGTGATGCAGGTCACTTTATCACTGCTGTGTGCCTAAATTACTCAGGCATCAATCGTGTCTCCATCAGCTCTTCGACAGCAGAGAAATTACCAGGGGGTGCTTGTTGGATAAGATGATCCTAATTTTAATAAAATTATGAAAACTTCAATTAATTGTATGCTGCCTTATGGGCATGTTTTTGTAATTCACAGTTTTTACCAGACAATTTAGAATTATGTGCCACAACCTCCTCTTAAAGTGCATAAATTTTCTGGAGAGAACTTTGGCTTTCTCTGTTGCTCTGACATATCTGCATTAAGGGATGAAAACGGAATGGAATAGAATTGGTCCTGGGTTCCAGCATGTTGCCTAATCAGATGGTCACACGGACAGTGCAACATGGACTAACTCCCACCTACCACAATTGCAGTTTGCTTCTAACACAAGGACAGCTTAATAAAGACACCACAGCAAGAATGCACAAGGAACCAAGTCATTCTCCTGTGTGAATTACTGTGAGAGAGAGAGACTTTTTACTTTGGGGTCTCCTTTATTGCCCAGGACAAAAAATAAAGAAAATGAGACCACATTAACACAAATACCCACTCACAAACACATACAGAGCAAAAGGAAAAAAGAGTAAGAATAAATACAATTAAAGGTTCCCTTTAATGTTTCAAATGTTATGGAAGTTCACTCTGAGTGGTGTGCTTATTGAGGTGTGAAAATAAGCCTCTCGCAAAACTTCCATTGTTATTGCTATTAAAGGAAAGACATCTTGATTCTTTGGTGATTAGAAATTATAGACCTATTTCCATATTCACTTTTCTCAACAAAATACTTGAAAAAGTGATGTTCAAGCAATTCAATGACTTTCTGAACACAAAAAAATATGAAAATTGAAAATGAAAATTTTAAATGTGGGTTCCATGCTCATCATGGCATAGAAACTGCGTTAGGGTTGTTAATGACGTAATCAATACAGACTCAAGCAGGCTTTCTATCCTGGTGCTGCTGGATTGAGTTCCTTTTCGATACAGGTGACCATGCTGTTCTGCTGGATAGACTTCAGAAGCAGATTGGCCTCTTGGGACTGGTTCTAAATTGGATTAGGTAATATCTGACTGTGCAAATGTTGGCCCTGGGCAACCACACATCCAAAAAATTCAAAATATCAAGTTGGGTCCCTCAGGGGTCCATTCTTGGGCCCCTATTGTTTAATTTATATATGCATTATATTACATTACATTATAATGCATTTAACAGACACTCTTATCCAGAGCAACTTACACAACATTTTACATTGTACCCATTTATACAGCTGGATATACACTGAAGCAATGCAGGTTAAGTACCTTGCTCAAGGGTACAACGCCAGTGTTCTACCCAGAACTTAAAACTATGCCCTTTCGGTTACAAGCCCAGTTCCTTACCCACTGTGCTTCATCTAGGGGATGTTATTAGGAACCATAACATTAATTTTCACCAGTTCGTTGATGATACCTAACTTTATATTTTATCCCGATAACTTCAGTACTCTGAGCTATTTAATCCATTGTATTGAAGACATAACTTACATCTCACTTGTCCATATTGTTGTAAATGTTAGTCTAACTATCACACTGTACAGGAGTGAAATTAAAAGGCTCAAGTTTTCAGGAATGGACAGTTCTACATGGCGGCAGCAATGGGACTACGCACCCTGCTCCTGCTGAATGGCAGAAGCTAAGCAAGAGTGGGCTTGGTTAGTACTTGGATGGGAGACCAGCAGGGAAAATGAAGTTGCTGCTGGAAATGGCATTTGTGGGCCAGCAGGGAATGATCATCCCTCTGGTCTAAAAATCCCCCATTGCAGTGACAGTGTCACTGTGGTTTAGGAGATGCCATCTTTTGGATGCAATGTTAAACCGAGGTCCTGACTCACTGTGGTCATTAAAAATTATGTCACTCATTGCTAGGAGTACTACAACTCTGGCCAGGACACTTGAGTTCTCTCAACCTGCCACCAAATCATCCCCTGGTATAACTGGCTAAAACTGTTCTCTCCCTCTCCACCTCAGCTGATGTGTGGTGAGCGTTCTGGTGCAAAATGGCTGCCGTGCATCACCCAGATGGGTGCCACACATTGGAGGTGGGTTTCCCCCAATCACTGTAAAGCACTTTGAGCATCTGCAAAAGTGCTCTATAAATGCAATGTTTCATACAGGACTTTGTGTATCAAGGGTACAATTTGGTTTTTAAAAATTACATGATGAATATAGTTTGATTTTAAAGCCTTTAAAATGAAATCACAGGATCAGCATGTTTTAAGCATGCACAAAATGTAGGCATGACAACATACTGTCCCACGTTTGAAAAATTGGTCCCTTGAGCCCAAAAATTTTAGCAGCATCAACTAAGTAGGCCAATCGTTGCCAATTACAGCAATGCTTACTTTTGATATTCCCCCACTGTCAACATACATTTGAATACTGTTTTGCTCAACCAGTTATGCCAGAGGCATGAAATGCAAAGAGCTTCGACATGATAAAATAACATGCCTACAGTCTGTGTAAGCATATAGCCTACAGAACCGTTTTCTTCATCCTGTCACTGGCAACGTGTGTGTGGTAATTACGGAGCTACCATATGGTACCAGTAACACACTCATCTGAACCAATCATAGTGGTTTTGTCATGAAAAACAAAACCTCCGATTGGTGCAAACAGGTCAGTGATTGACAGCTAATTGTAGCCTCACCCATTTTTGGCGCATAACTCATTTGCACCTCCCTAGTTTTCAGTTTACATGCTCAGCAGGGCCACAGACATTCAACACTGGGTACACTTAAAATGTTACCTTACATTACTTTTACAGGACATTGCATTCAGGGAGTGGGCTGATACTTTTATCCAGAGAAATTTACGTAAGTGTTTGCATAAAGCTTTAGGCAAAGAGCAGAGATATTGTCAGGTCATTAGTGTCACAACCAACTGGAGTAGTTCATACCTTAACCTATAATGTAAAGTTAATTTCAAAATTAAGTGGGAGAATGAGATTGCGAATGTATTGCCTTGAGCAGGAAGTGGGTTTGTAGATATAGCGAAAGAAGCAGTATAGGTTGGGCTTTTTGAACAAGTGATAAATTTGTTGTTATTTTGTTAGTCTAGCTCAGTTTACTGCCTCAGCTCGCCCTCTAGTGGTGAGTTTACTGGATGAAGGCGTTAAATTACAATTTGATTGTCTCATGCAGGATCAAATCAACACATCACAGGACACTGAAATGCCTGTGAATTCCTATACACCAGTTTCATAAGTGACAGGCATGAATTGAAATGTCTGATTTTCATATATGTCCTGTGGATCAACTCCTGACCCTATATATATATATATATTAATTTGCTATGAGTAACATGGTTTACACAAGACATTTGTTCTGTTGTTGCTGAAAAAAATTAATCAAAATTTAGAAAAATGCAGTACTTGCATTCATATATTTCTCAAAGTTTCAGACAAGGAAATGTCATAAATTAAAAGACACAAAGATACAGGAGCTTTTCTGAACAAAGGAACAAGTGAGCAGTTACACATGATAAGCAATTTCAAAGACAGTGAGAAAAATCAGTTAGTTATTTTGGCTCTCTATTCTGTGCTTTCTAGTAATTGACTATTCACACTTTATTTTCAGGTTTCATCAATTTTGATAAAAATAGAATCCCACTAATTATAGACAATTCTGTCACCGGTATAAAATAACTGCTGGGGAGTCACCAGTGATTTTGGCCTAACAATATGCCACACCACCATCGAAGCAATTGAAGCAAAGGAAGATGTAGAGAAAACCAACATTCAGTCAGTCCAAACATTTAAGTGCAAGGAGATTTTTAAATTATTGTAATATATTATTGTTGTATAATAATTGTATAATTATTGCTCCAAGGAGATATATGAAAAATACAAAAAGAATACACAAATTACACAAAAACAAAGAACTGTAAAAGTTTTGTGGCTTGTCTATGTTCAGTCAAATCCAGGGTCCCGTCAATGACATCACTGTCATAGCTAACCAGGTCCAGATCCAGAGCAGGTAGGATGGTCACCAGGCAACAGCTCACACTGTCTGATGGAATAATGAGTGAGCACATGTGGAAATATACACATACCATGCAAGACTCAAGTTCACATCTAGAATTTTGTAATTTCTAGGGCAAGGCCACAGGGGCCTTTGATACATTAAAATGTAATGGGGCCAAATGGTCAATAGGTAGGCCACCAAGGCCAAATATAGAAAGCTGTAGCAATAAATAAAAAATAAAAAAGAGAGCATCCAGTATATGACTGTATAACTTATTACACAATGTCATCTTGGAAACATCAACAACAGAACAACAGAAATGCACAGGGAAGAGATTTTGCACTTGCTGGAGTGATAGGCTGGTTTGGTTCTCATTATGTGGTTCTGTAACTGAAGTGGCTAACACTGCTACCAAGTCCTCTTGTTATAATCATCCTTGAGCTCCTTTTTCATTATAGCTTGGAACTATAGGTCACATGGTGGTGTTTTTGCAGGTTTGTGACAAGTAGGCTGCAAATCATGGAAAACGTGAATGCTGGGTTTACATGGAAATGTCTTTGGAGTCAAATCCAATCTGCCTCATAACAAAAAGCACTCCCCAGCAACTCACTCATTTAACTAATAAGCTAGCTCATTCGCTAATGCACAGGCTATAGCAGAATAATTTAAGAAGCAAAATTATGGCCATTAATATGGAATTGCTCCACCCTTTGCTACTATAACAACTTCCACTCTTCTGGGAAGGCTTTATACTGGATGTTGGTGCATTGCTACAGGGATTTGCTTCCATTCAGCCAGAAGAGCATTAGTGAGGTTGAGCACTGATTGGGCAATTAGGCCTGGCTCACAGTTAGCTTTCCAATTAATCCCAAAAGTGTTGGATGGGGCTGAGATCAGGGCTCTGTGCAGGTCAGTCAAGTTCTTCCACACAACTCTCAAAAAGAACATTTCTATATGAACCTTGCTGTGTGCTCAGGGGCATTGTCATGCTGAAACAGAAAATGACCTTCCCCAGTCTGTTGGGGAAGCACATAATTGTCTAAAAAGTGATTGTATGCAGTAGCATTAATATTTGCCTTCACTGGAACTAAGGGGCCTAGCCCAAACCAAAAAACAGCCCCAGACCAAGGGGTGTCCATATACCTTTGGTCATATTGAGTATTTTTAAATCCATATTATATTCACCACTTGGTGGACTTAATGCTTTAGGGAGCACATATTATGGCAGGAGTTCCATTAAGTCAACTTCACCAGCCATGGACAACTAGCACTATGGACTCCAGTCAAAAGTAGCACTTTGGCGATGCGCTTGTTGACAGAAATGGCCAGGGTAGAAGATGTATTACGTCCACTGTGTTACAGAAGTAAACTGGAATGGCTGTTTGGCTACACTGTAATGTTACATTTAAACTGCAAGCTGTGTGACTTTAAAGATGACCATAACTTCAGATTATGGACCAACTGCGCTGACTCATAGAATATAGGTTTCTGAGAAGGATAACCATGTAGCTAACACGGTACCGTACAATGTCTGCTTCAAGTTAGCAAGGTAGCTTAGAAAGCTAAGGAAGTTATGAACCAAACATTTTTACTGCCTTGCCCTGGGTAGCATGCAGAACAAGAGCACTTTTGGAGAAGAACTTGTATGAAAAAAATTTTATGCCTAAAATTTCTTGCATAATGCATATCTACTTATTTTTGGGATTCATGTGGGAAATTAAGCTAGGGCTCCTTTATCTGCAGGGATCCTCTATCTTTCTCTCCAGCTACTCATACTGGGCCTCATTCACAAAACTTTTCTTAAATTATTCTTACTTTTGTTCTTAAAAATGTTCTTACAAAAAACAACATGAGATTCATGACATGTGCAGACCATTGTTTTTGTGCATACCCCAGGTGTATGAGATGATGAATGCTAGCTGTTTGTAAATTTTATGCATAATCCTGTCCATGTGATTTGCACAGGAAACAGCCATGAACAAATACAGATAAGAAAAACGATGAATTGCAAAATGTTCTTGAAAAAGTTACACGCAGTTTACAATCAAATGTGATCGTACATATGTTTCGTAAATGATGCCCACTGTGAGGAGAGACTTCTTTCTGCCTCCACAATCTCCAGCTGGGCATGAGTACCAGCAGCAGGGTTTGGGTTACAGGCAGCAGGGAAAAATAACAGTAGGAGGGTGGGGTAACAGCGAGAGGGTGAGTTAATAGGAAGGAGCACAGGGTTTGGCAGAAGAGTTGTGTTATAGGCAGAAGGGTGGGGTTAGAGAAGGTGCACACCAGCAATGGGACAATGAGTTTCCATGAGACCAAAAATACCTGTCAATCACTATCAATGACTCGTGTGAACCAATCGAAAGGTTTTGCGCTTCACAACAGACACATCAGCGAGATACTGGTGGCATAGAGTAGTTCCACCCATTTTTGGTGTCATTGAAATGGCAAACATGTGCCCTAGTAACTTATTTTCCTATATACAGTGCTGTACTGTTACAATAAAATGATATATTTTATTAAAATATATTGTAGTGTATTCCATAATAAAGATAATTAGAGGATAAGGACAACCTTCATTGACTTTGAAGGGCTGAGCCTTGGTCCTTGGTCCTTTGATTTCTCAACTTCATGGCCAGTTTGATTCACTGTCACCCACATCTTGGTTGGTAAATGGACAGCATTTATATAGCGCTTTTATCGACAGCTCTTTACAATTGATGCCTCTCATTCACCCATTCACACACACACCAACGGTGAAAGGCTGCCATGCAAGGTACCAATCAGCTCGTTGGGAGCAATTAGGGGTTAGGTGTCTTGCTTATGGACACTTCGACTCACCCAGGGCGGGGGATCGAACCGGCAACCCTCCGACTGCCAGACAACCGCTCTTACCTCCTGAGCTATGTTGCCCCATGGCTGAGTTATGGTTGCCAAGAAACGGAACACTCACCTTGCTCTTCAGCTCATCCTTCTCTGTTGTTTGGACAAATTTGTTTCTGAAGGTCAATCACCTGCAAGGTCAGCCGAACCACCTTCGTCCTGTACTGGTCTCTCTCCTGAGTGATTGTTTTCATCTGCTCCCTGTAATGGTCTCTCTTCTGTTCCACCTGCTCCCTGTACTGGTCTCTCTCCTGAGTGACTGTCTCCATCTGCTCCTCGTACTGGTCTCTCTCCTGAGTGACAGTATCTACCAGCTCCCTGTACTGGTCTCTCTCCTGAGTAACAGTATTTACCAGCTCCCTGTACTGGTCTCTCTCCTGAGTGACAGTATTTACCAGTTCCCGGTACTGGTCCCTCTCCAGAGCAACAGACTTCCCCTGCTCCCTGTACTGGTCTTTCTCCTGCTCCACCGGCTCCCTGTACTGGTCTCTCTCCTGAGCGACAGTCTTCCCCTGCTCCCTGTACTGGTCTTTCTCCTGAGTGACAGTATTTACCAGTTCCCGGTACTGGTCTCTCTCCTGAGCGACAGTCTTCCCCTGCTCCCTGTACTGGTCTTTCTCCTGAGTGACAGTATTTACCAGTTCCCGGTACTGGTCTCTCTCCTGAGCAACAGTCTGCCCCTGCTCCCTGTACTGGTCTCTCTCCTGAGTGACAGTATTTACCAGTTCCCTGTACTGGTCTTTCTCCTGCTCCAACTGCTCCCTGTACTGGTCTCTCTCCTGAGTGAAAGTCTCCACCTGTTCCCAGTACTGGTCTCTCTCCTGAGTGACAGTCTTCACCTGCTCCCTGTACTGATCTCTCTCCTGAGTGACAGCCTTCCCCTGCTCCCTGTACTGGTCTCTCTCCTGAGTGACGGTCTTCATCTGCTCCCTGTACTGGTCTCTCTCCTGAGTGACGGTCTTCATCTGCTCCCTGTACTGGTCTCTCTCCTGAGTGACAGTCTTCATTTGTTCCCTGTACTGGTCTCTCTCCTGGGTGACAGTCTTCATCTGCTTGCTATGCCGGTCTCTCTCCTGGTTGACTGTCTCCACCTGCTCACTGCACTGGTCTCCCTCCAGGGTGGCTGTTTGCACTTGCATGCTATTCTTGTCCAGGTTTGCAGTGACAGGTGACGTCGGCAGACACAGCGCTGAAGCAGATGTGCTGGCCACTGCCTCTGATGTGTCGTTTTGGAGACCAATCATATTTGCTCTTTTACCTTCCATGTTTTGTAGGGTGGACAGCTTCCTCTTCAGCCTAAATGGTGAAACATAGATTAAGCAAACTTGAAGGTGCAATCACATGGCACAATAAAGCACTGCTTGCACTGGGGACGGCTGTTTTTAATGGAACAGTGGTCTATTTTAAATAGGCACCGGAGTGGAGTGTGGTGCAGGGCAGAGCCGGCATGGCAACGGATGCCAAATGCACCAAAATGCATGTTTTAGAATGCTGGATAACTGTTTAGAAAATGTTACAGATGTTTGCCAGGTGAAGCACGCCAATGTATGCAGCTATTGACAACAAAAAGCATAAAATTCATGATTTCTTTCAACCATCAAAGAAACAACGTGTGGTAATTGAGGGCGAAAAGCAAGGATTGTGTTGGAAATTTCCAGCCTCCTCCTGAGAGGAGTCGATGAGAAAAGCATCTACTATATCATAATCATCAAGTCTGCAAGACACACTCATCCCACTAGTCTCATCTAGTAATCCAGTGTCTGGATGTGGTAGTTAGCAGATCAGTGGGGTAGATCATAAATCAAGTGTGACATACCCCTCTGCAGCGTGTTAAGTCAGAAATCAAATCAAAGGTATTCGTATTGCACATTTTAAAACATCTGTCACACTGCGCTTTACATTAGACCCTGGCCTAAACCCTCCACAAGAGCAGCCCTAGGGCAACGGTGGAAAGGAAAAACTCTCTGGTGGGACAGACAGGAAGAAACCTTGGGAGGAACATTTTATACATACCCTCCCATTCCAGGGCACCATAATGTTTGGGACATAATAATGTGATGTAAATGAAAGTAGTTCAGTACTTAGTCGCATATCCTATTGTTGGGAATCTTTTCCCGTGTGGAACCAAGTTGAGAAGGATGAAGTAACACACTGAGGACCACTTTCCAATGAAAAGATTTTTAATACGATGCGCAAAGGGAGACTCGCCACGGTGCCACAACAAGCGTTCCGTAGGAATCTCAACTAGACAGTCACAAGTGAGGGTTGAGAGGTGTGGTTATTGCCATGTGTAAACGTTCCCAGGAAGGAATATATTTTCCAACAGACTTCCCAGGGACACCCAAATGGCCTGCTGCCGGTGACACCCCTTTGACCTGTGGCTATTGTATATCCTTACAAACAGTGATTGAACTCTATTTGTAGCCATTTGCCTCTAACAATGGGAATCAGTCACAGAGTGTGAGTGTAGGAATGTGTGTTCAGATGAGGTTAAGATGCAGGAAGGAACTTAATTGTTCAAACCTATCACTATGCGTGCAAGGACTACTTGAAGCCTGTGATACATAGACATTATGTAGACACTAGATGCTGAGTATCCTCCCAGGTAAAGCTCTGCCAGGCCTGTACTGCAGTCTTCGGCTCCAGCTTGTTTTGGGGGGCCAGTTGCCTTAAGTTCTAATCAGCATATGAATGAAATGCACGTTCAACTGGATTCATATCAGGTGACAGTTTTTAGCTTTGGAAAACTCCTTTGCTATTTTATCAGTATGTTTGGGACCACTGTCTTGCTGTAGGATGAAGCACCACCAAATGATTTCAGAGAAATTTGCTTGAACTTGAGCAGATAAGATGGTGTGACTGCTATCAACACTTACATCATCAATTAAGACAAGTGAACCAGTATGTGGGGCAGCCATACATTCCCAACCCATAACACCACCACCATAGATGACGGGGGGAATCATAATCTTAATCTTATCTGTCCACAGGACATTTTTCCAGAATGCTGCAGGCTCTTTTAGGCACGTCATAGCAAACTGTAACCTGGCCATCCTGTTTTAACAGTTAACTAGAGGTTCCATCTTGCAGTGTAGCCTCCGTAATTCTGTTCGTGAAGTCTTCAGCCGATAGTAGTCAGTGACATCCACACCTGCCTCCTGAAGAGTGTTTCTGATTTGTCGGTTAGGTGGGGCTTTTCATTCATAATGGAGAGAATTCATTGGTCATCAACTGTAGAAGTGTCCCTTGGCCTACCAGGCACTTTGTGATTATTGAGCTCATTGTGCTCTTCTTCTTCTTCAAACTGTTGATTTTGGTCAGCCTAAGGTTTGGCCTATGTCTCTGACTGTTTTTTTCTTATTTCCCAACTCTAGTCCTCATGTTGACAAACACCAACAATAAACTCCAAAGTGCAGTGACAAGGACACTGTGCTGTTGGAGATGCCGTCTTTCAAATGAGGTATTAAACCGAGGTCCTGACTCACTGCAGTCATTAAAGACCCAATGACACTTGTCGCAAAGAGTAGGGAGTTCTCCAGTGTCCTGGCTAAATTCCCAACCTGGCTCTCTCAAACTTGCCACCTAATCATCATCAGAATGGCTGCCGCACATCACCCAGGTGGGCGCTACACATTGGTGGAGGGTGAGGTGAGTCTCCACTCAAACACTCTAAAGCACTTTGAGCATTCTGAAAAGTGCTATATGAATGCAATATTCCGTTTCAGTCATTCATTCATTCATTGGCAATCAAAAACCTGAAATCAAAACTTTATACTGAAAACTGTCTTATACTTACACCAAGGGAGCAACTGCACACTCCTCACAAATCAGATACACCTGTGAAACCATCTGTACGAAACTTTATGGTGCCCTGAAATGGGGGGGGGGGGGCTATTATAAAAAGTGTTGTCATTTCTATATTGTGTAAATTAGTAGATTCATACTGTATATTAACAATTAATTTCCCTCCCCTCCCCTGAGTATGTATGCACTTTGAAGAATGTAGCCAAAGATTTATTTTTTATTGAGCATCACAGCATATGCCATAGATTTTTCATTTTCATTAATTTTACAAGTCAATACAGCTGAAAGCAACCAATATCAACTTTACTTCATATTATTTTAAAACGTACTGTAAGTGGATGAACGCACATCATTTATCAAGATCTCTGTAGGGAACAAATAAAGCAATTAATACTGACAACCCATGTACCCACTCTGGTCCTCTTAGCAATGAAAAAAAAAAGGATTAAATTGAATTTAAAAAGCTAATGATTGCATAAAGTAAGGCAGTGTTATGTTAGCCCATGCAAAAACGGATGTCTATCCATGAAATAAAATTTGATTCTAAGGTGGTATAGGTGTTAAGTCAGTGACAATGACATCACCAGATTGGCGACACTTATGCACCACCTAAGGCTCTTTCTGACTCAGGAAAAACACACAATGAAGCACAATGAAATTTTATACAGATTTCTGGCAATGACACCCCATACGACAGATTATCTCTTGTTCATAACACTCTCCACAGCCTTTGTCACCTAAGTACCTCAATAAGCCAGGGAAAACCCTGGTAACTATGTGCATTTTAAACCAAACCCATTTGATTGAAAAGTACAAGCAACATACCAGACATAAAGCACCATCTTAACTGTCAGATATCTCCTTTTTGGACTTTTGAAGGAGAGACAGACAAAGTAGTTTTATATGCCAAACTTGTTCATGGTAAAATCAATATTATATTGTTATTCAGTAGCCTGCTCTGACCGGGGCATAAGCATGCTCCTTGTTTCCTTCTCTCTCTCTCCATTCCACAAAACATCAAAGAATGTTCTTAGGCAGTTAAAACCCACACAAAGGCCCTCATCTTTGCATACAAATCTAGATGTCTCCACTCGTGGAAAGTTTAATTAGCTGAATGAACACCAGAAAACTATTGATGGGGGTGTCAGGGCCCAGCACAGCCACGGAATACCGTAAGGATCATGGTTTCCTTATGAGTTTAAGTTTGAATGTCAATCTGTGACATTCAATTGAAATAATCAATTTCAAGTCTTAATGTTAATGTAGATTGTGATGGTGGGGGGTGTGATGGCCTCCGGGCCATAGCCTGGCCTATGCGGGTGTGTCTTTCTCTCTCTCTCCTTGCTCGTTTGCGAGTGGCTTTCTTGCTCTCTCTCTCCTAGCCTTGCCCCTCCCATTCAGAATTGAGCCGTGATCCTATCCCCACTGAGTCTTAAAAAATCAACCCATGGTGGTAACTTCATTATCCATAATACTCTGCGCATCTGGAAGCAGATTAAGGCTCACTTCGGTGTGAAAACACTGTCATTTTTACTTCCCATAGCAGCTAACCCATCCTTCTCCCCATCAGTGCTGGACAATGGTTTCAAACAATGGAGGGACTTAGGTATACGAACTATAGGGGACCTGTACTTTAACGGGACCTTTGCCAGTTTCGAACAGCTACAAGAAAAATACGGACTCCATAGGAGTAATTTTTTTAGGTTTCTGCAGGTCAGAAGCTATGTACTGACTCATTCGCATGGATTTGCTGCTGCTCAGCCCTCTTGTATGGACAATTGCCTTAGAGACTTAGCCGGCAAAGACAAAATCATATCCCATTTATATGACACTTTACAGTCTATAAATCCACCTACAACAACCTCGATTAGAGTAGACTGGGAGAAGGAGCTAGGGGTAGAGAGCCCTGATTAGATCTGGGAAAAGAGTCTGGACGAGATCCACCAATGTTCCATTAATTCTAGACACTGTCTTATTCAATTTAAAGTTATCCATAGACTCCATTATTCGAAGACCAGATTACACAGGATATTCCAAAATGGCTCACCAATTTGTGAAAAATGGAATGCAACTGAGGCCACTCTACTCCACAGCTATGCGCTATGCCTCAACCTGCATGGTTACTGGGGTGAAATCTTTAAAGTGTTCTCAGAAGTTCTTGAGCTTCACATAGAACCAGACCCACTTTTAATAGTTTTTGGGGTTTCAGAACAGTCGATCAGGCTACGTAAGGCTCAGCAGCAATTCATTTCGTATGGGTTAATAATGGCCAAAAAGATCATTTTAATGCTTTGGAAAAAGAAGGAAGTCCCAACTCCAAAGCTGTGGCTCAGTGAGCTCACAAACACCTTACATCTTGAGCGTATACGATTCTTATTAAGGGACAGAGGGCCCCATTTCGATAAGATTTGGTACCCCTTCATCTGTTATCTTGGGAAGACAGGACATTAGACAAAATATACAAGGTGAACCTTAACTAGGTTCATCCCATACAGCGCCCTCCTTAATTTCTCGGTCCTCGTTCTTTTACCCCTTTCTTTCCCTTTTCTCATAATCAGCAGGTGAGATCGGTTGGGTGGGGTTGGGGGGTGGGAGGGGGCGGGTGGGAAATTGGAATAGACTTTTATTTTTTTTATTTATGTATTTATTTTGTTTTTCCTTTCCTTTTTTTGTTGTTGTTGATGTTTTTAGTTTTCTTTTGAATTTTAAATGTTTCTTTATGCATACTGGAAAACTGGTGATTCCTATACTACTTGTACTGTCATCCTCATGTGAACCTTGAATCTCCAATAAACCTTACTTGACAAAAAAAAAGAATTGTGCTGGCCCTTGCCTAACCCTCCTCTCCTCTCATTGGCAGATTGGCTTCCCCTGGAGAGGAGGCTATAAAGCATGGCTTCACAGGTGGTTTGGGTTCTCTCCACTTCTGCCTGGAGGACTGCCAGGCCTGTTTAGTTTCTTTTTTGCACTTTACAACACCTGCTCATCTCATTCCACTGTCCATGCATCCACCACCCTCCACTCACCCTGATTTACTGAACGACACACCTCATCTTCTTATGTTATTTGATTATTTTAATTAAAACTATTGTTTAACAAAGTCCTTTACCGTTTGGTCTCCCTTTTATTTTTGTTATCACTTTAACAAGCGGTCATAACAAGATAATGATCATTGAGGCCTCAGTTTAGAATTTACATTTTTTGTCAGCGCAAGTTTCAAATGGAAGTCAGCGTGGTATGATTGGCCTTGTAACATGGATAATATTTTGCTGAAAGGTAGAGATTACACTACTGGCTGGATTTAACCCCTTTGTGCACATGCCAAATCTGGCCAATTCTTCCCCATTTAGGGGGTGCCCTATTTAAAGGTTTATAACTCCATATGTGAGCATCACAGAGACTTGAAAAATGGTTTGAATAAAGCAAGACATTTATACCATTTACAATACTAGATTAGTTTATGTTCATAATTTAGGAAAAAATAAAGTGCCACAAATAGGCAAAAAAGCAAAAATGCATACATCCAAGAAGATACATCAAAGAAGAATATACGAATTGTACCTTTGTCATTATTGAACGACAAATAAGCCACATGCAGAAACAGTGCACCCATAAGTAGAATCCTCTAGTAGTAACCTGAAGTAATCATTTTCTGTATGAGTTTCAGTCTTACATTGCATTAGAGGACTTCTGGCCCACTCCTCCTTATACAAACCTGCTTCAGCTCATTGCTGTTTGAGGAAATTTGTTTATGCACATCTCTCTTGAGGTGTAGCCACAGCATCTAAACAGGGCTGATGTCTGGACTCAGCCATTACAAAACCCAATTACTTTATTTTTCAGCAATTCAGTCGTAGACTTCCTGGTGTGCATAGGATCGTTGCTCTATTTCATGATATTCTTTTGGCCAAGCTTTTGATGGCATGCCGTTTTGTCCACCAATAATATGGTAAAACAGGTAACTGGATCGGTGGAACCAGGTAGCAAAAACCTGTACTAAGGGAAGACCTAACATCACTTGAACTTGGGATCTTCATTCATGCGGCTAAGCCAATTATCAGGCAGGCTTTAAGGATCAATGCTATCTGCTACTTTCCACCACTTCAGGCAGTCATTACACTGGACCCAGTTCTGATCCGGAGTAGCGCCCCAGGAAATGAATTTGCCCTTTTTCAGTTTGCAATAAAATACTGAGAGATCCCATATATAAAACAGGTTAAACTATACATGTCCTGGATAAAAAAAAACTCCTTGACCACAAGTTCATAAAATCTAAGGGTGGATATGCATAACTATTAAAGATCTGTGAAGCAAGAAGGAAGCAGTGTACCCAGTGTCTACAAATCTATCCAAAATGTCTAAATTATGCATTGCTGTAAATCACTACATAATCATGTATTTCACTACAAATCAACTGTTTTGACTCAAGAAACTCATTGTTGCACCATTTTCAAGTGTTCAGTATTCAAGGTGCTGAACATTGCACAAGGGCACTGACTGTTGGAAATACTGGATTCAGAAAAGAAACATCTGCCATTTCAAAGCTTCAATGTGGCTTAATTTTGACATTCAAAAATGATTGTGTATGTACTTAAGCAGCATGACATTTTTTAAATATTTAAGATCTAATCCCAGTATTTGATAAATTAGTTCTTAAATACCTTGAAGATGGAATTGCTGTCACAGGGTAGCCGGAGCCCGCAGGGTAGGTGGAGATCACAGTGTCGAAAGAAGGAAGATGATCTGCAGAGAAGAGAGAGGAAGCGGCCATCTTGTAGAGCTTTGCTGTTTGAGCTTGCAGGTCACCTGTACGCAGAATTTGTAGCGCTACTGGTGTACCCAGTGAGAAAGTGTTCCAGCTGGAGGAGCCTCTCTCTTTCACTCACCCACTTGCCCTGACTGAGTGGCTATACTCACCTGAGAAGCTGAGAGGAGTGGAGGAGGAGGAACTGAGGCTGGTCTGAGAATCCCCTGTTCTTTGTCTCGTATCATTGAGCTTCAATAGTGTAGCTGAGGTGTTTGGTGTTGGTTCACTGTCTTCAGAATCCTGTGGCATGCCAGAAATACAATGATATAATAGGTTGCGTTAATCCTGGATACCGATTGGCTGAGACCACCTTCTACAGTGATTGTAAATCTGATACAGTAACAATTAGCAGCCTGTTTGTGAACAGTATCACTCATGACCCTAACCCTAACAGTTACGTACAAATAATATTACAAAATGAATAACGCATCATCAATAAATTGCTCCGATATGTTTTGACCAGTTTATAATTCCAGTAAGTCCAGTAATAACACTCCTAAGCAATGTGGCACTAGAGACTGTGCTGTATCGTGAATATAGCCACGGCTACATGGACTTGCTGGTCATCCGCTTCGCACCGTGGCTAACAATACCCATGCAGGCGTGACAGCGCTCACGATACAGCGCTGCCTCTCGTGCCGTACTGCTTAAGAGTGTTATTGCTGGACTCGCAGACAGCATGGTGACCTGCAGCATTCTGTGGGTATGGAAAGGGTCAGCGGCCAAATGGTGCTGTACAAAACTGATCTGCACACTCACCTGCTGTCCCTTCTTCTTCTGTAGTTTCTGCTTCTTCTTCTCCCTGCACAAAATAGGTATGACAAAGATTTTAAAGTCCAATTATAATTTGCCACTACCTCCAAGAAGACTCGCTGCATGTTGCTTGTCATTTCCAAACGTGCCGCTGGCTGTACATCAGTGCAAATCGTAATTTGAAAAAGAAAGTTCACTCCATTTCGATTCTATGGATTTACAAATTAGGACACAGCTAACCCTCATCTAGTACACACCGAGTCCTAAAGTAGATGCATCAAACCTCTAAATACCATAAGAATTTTAACTTTGTCATTATTGAACGACAAATAAGCCACATGCAGAAACAGTGCACCCATAAGTAGAATCCTCTAGTAGTAACCTGAAGTAATCATTTTCTGTATGAGTTTCAGTCTTACATTGCATTAGAGGACTTCTGGCCCACTCCTCCTTATACAAACCTGCTTCAGCTCATTGCTGTTTGAGGAAATTTGTTTATGCACATCTCTCTTGAGGTGTAGCCACAGCATCTAAACAGGGCTGATGTCTGGACTCAGCCATTACAAAACCCAATTACTTTATTTTTCAGCAATTCAGTCGTAGACTTCCTGGTGTGCATAGGATCGTTGCTCTATTTCATGATATTCTTTTGGCCAAGCTTTTGATGGCATGCCGTTTTGTCCACCAATAATATGGTAAAACAGGTAACTGGATCGGTGGAACCAGGTAGCAAAAACCTGTACTAAGGGAAGACCTAACATCACTTGAACTTGGGATCTTCATTCATGCGGCTAAGCCAATTATCAGGCAGGCTTTAAGGATCAATGCTATCTGCTACTTTCCACCACTTCAGGCAGTCATTACACTGGACCCAGTTCTGATCCGGAGTAGCGCCCCAGGAAATGAATTTGCCCTTTTTCAGTTTGCAATAAAATACTGAGAGATCCCATATATAAAACAGGTTAAACTATACATGTCCTGGATAAAAAAAAACTCCTTGACCACAAGTTCATAAAATCTAAGGGTGGATATGTATAACTATTAAAGATCTGTGAAGCAAGAAGGAAGCAGTGTACCCAGTGTCTACAAATCTATCCAAAATGTCTAAATTATGCATTGCTGTAAATCACTACATAATCATGTATTTCACTACAAATCAACTGTTTTGACTCAAGAAACTCATTGTTGCACCATTTTCAAGTGTTCAGTATTCAAGGTGCTGAACATTGCACAAGGGCACTGACTGTTGGAAATACTGGATTCAGAAAAGAAACATCTGCCATTTCAAAGCTTCAATGTGGCTTAATTTTGACATTCAAAAATGATTGTGTATGTACTTAAGCAGCATGACATTTTTTAAATATTTAAGATCTAATCCCAGTATTTGATAAATTAGTTCTTAAATACCTTGAAGATGGAATTGCTGTCACAGGGTAGCCGGAGCCCGCAGGGTAGGTGGAGATCACAGTGTCGAAAGAAGGAAGATGATCTGCAGAGAAGAGAGAGGAAGCGGCCATCTTGTAGAGCTTTGCTGTTTGAGCTTGCAGGTCACCTGTACGCAGAATTTGTAGCGCTACTGGTGTACCCAGTGAGAAAGTGTTCCAGCTGGAGGAGCCTCTCTCTTTCACTCACCCACTTGCCCTGACTGAGTGGCTATACTCACCTGAGAAGCTGAGAGGAGTGGAGGAGGAGGAACTGAGGCTGGTCTGAGAATCCCCTGTTCTTTGTCTCGTATCATTGAGCTTCAATAGTGTAGCTGAGGTGTTTGGTGTTGGTTCACTGTCTTCAGAATCCTGTGGCATGCCAGAAATACAATGATATAATAGGTTGCGTTAATCCTGGATACCGATTGGCTGAGACCACCTTCTACAGTGATTGTAAATCTGATACAGTAACAATTAGCAGCCTGTTTGTGAACAGTATCACTCATGACCCTAACCCTAACAGTTACGTACAAATAATATTACAAAATGAATAACGCATCATCAATAAATTGCTCCGATATGTTTTGACCAGTTTATAATTCCAGTAAGTCCAGTAATAACACTCCTAAGCAATGTGGCACTAGAGACTGTGCTGTATCGTGAATATAGCCACGGCTACAGGGACTTGCTGGTCATCCGCTTCGCACCGTGGCTAACAATACCCATGCAGGCGTGACAGCGCTCACGATACAGCGCTGCCTCTCGTGCCGTACTGCTTAAGAGTGTTATTGCTGGACTCGCAGACAGCATGGTGACCTGCAGCATTCTGTGGGTATGGAAAGGGTCAGCGGCCAAATGGTGCTGTACAAAACTGATCTGCACACTCACCTGCTGTCCCTTCTTCTTCTGTAGTTTCTGCTTCTTCTTCTCCCTGCACAAAATAGGTATGACAAAGATTTTAAAGTCCAATTATAATTTGCCACTACCTCCAAGAAGACTCGCTGCATGTTGCTTGTCATTTCCAAACGTGCCGCTGGCTGTACATCAGTGCAAATCGTAATTTGAAAAAGAAAGTTCACTCCCTTTCGATTCTATGGATTTACAAATTAGGACACAGCTAACCCTCATCTAGTACACACCGAGTCCTAAAGTAGATGCATCAAACCTCTAAATACCATAAGAATTTTAACTTTGTCATTATTGAACGACAAATAAGCCACATGCAGAAACAGTGCACCCATAAGTAGAATCCTCTAGTAGTAACCTGAAGTAATCATTTTCTGTATGAGTTTCAGTCTTACATTGCATTAGAGGACTTCTGGCCCACTCCTCCTTATACAAACCTGCTTCAGCTCATTGCTGTTTGAGGAAATTTGTTTATGCACATCTCTCTTGAGGTGTAGCCACAGCATCTAAACAGGGCTGATGTCTGGACTCAGCCATTACAAAACCCAATTACTTTATTTTTCAGCAATTCAGTCGTAGACTTCCTGGTGTGCATAGGATCGTTGCTCTATTTCATGATACTCTTTTGGCCAAGCTTTTGATGGCATGCCGTTTTGTCCACCAATAATATGGTAAAACAGGTAACTGGATCGGTGGAACCAGGTAGCAAAAACCTGTACTAAGGGAAGACCTAACATCACTTGAACTTGGGATCTTCATTCATGCGGCTAAGCCAATTATCAGGCAGGCTTTAAGGATCAATGCTATCTGCTACTTTCCACCACTTCAGGCAGTCATTACACTGGACCCAGTTCTGATCCGGAGTAGCGCCCCAGGAAATGAATTTGCCCTTTTTCAGTTTGCAATAAAATACTGAGAGATCCCATATATAAAACAGGTTAAACTATACATGTCCTGGATAAAAAAAAACTCCTTGACCACAAGTTCATAAAATCTAAGGGTGGATATGCATAACTATTAAAGATCTGTGAAGCAAGAAGGAAGCAGTGTACCCAGTGTCTACAAATCTATCCAAAATGTCTAAATTATGCATTGCTGTAAATCACTACATAATCATGTATTTCACTACAAATCAACTGTTTTGACTCAAGAAACTCATTGTTGCACCATTTTCAAGTGTTCAGTATTCAAGGTGCTGAACATTGCACAAGGGCAATACTGGATTCAGAAAAGAAACATCTGCCATTTCAAAGCTTCAATGTGGCTTAATTTTGACATTCAAAAATGATTGTGTATGTACTTAAGCAGCATGACATTTTTTAAATATTTAAGATCTAATCCCAGTATTTGATAAATTAGTTCTTAAATACCTTGAAGATGGAATTGCTGTCACAGGGTAGCCGGAGCCCGCAGGGTAGGTGGAGATCACAGTGTCGAAAGAAGGAAGATGATCTGCAGAGAGAAGAGAGAGGAAGCGGCCATCTTGTAGAGCTTTGCTGTTTGAGCTTGCAGGTCACCTGTACGCAGAATTTGTAGCGCTACTGGTGTACCCAGTGAGAAAGTGTTTCAGCTGGAGGAGCCTCTCTCTTTCACTCACCCACTTGCCCTGACTGAGTGGCTATACTCACCTGAGAAGCTGAGAGGAGTGGAGGAGGAGGAACTGAGGCTGGTCTGAGAATCCCCTGTTCTTTGTCTCGTATCATTGAGCTTCAATAGTGTAGCTGAGGTGTTTGGTGTTGGTTCACTGTCTTCAGAATCCTGTGGCATGCCAGAAATACAATGATATAATAGGTTGTGTTAATCCTGGATACCGATTGGCTGAGACCACCTTCTACAGTGATTGTAAATCTGATACAGTAACAATTAGCAGCCTGTTTGTGAACAGTATCACTCATGACCCTAACCCTAACAGTTACGTACAAATAATATTACAAAATGAATAACGCATCATCAATAAATTGCTCCGATATGTTTTGACCAGTTTATAATTCCAGTAAGTCCAGTAATAACACTCCTAAGCAATGTGGCACTAGAGACTGTGCTGTATCGTGAATATAGCCACGGCTACAGGGACTTGCTGGTCATCCGCTTCGCACCGTGGCTAACAATACCCATGCAGGCGTGACAGCGCTCACGATACAGCGCTGCCTCTCGTGCCGTACTGCTTAAGAGTGTTATTGCTGGACTCGCAGACAGCATGGTGACCTGCAGCATTCTGTGTGTATGGAAAGGGTCAGCGGCCAAATGGTGCTGTACAAAACTGATCTGCACACTCACCTGCTGTCCCTTCTTCTTCTGTAGTTTCTGCTTCTTCTTCTCCCTGCACAAAATAGGTATGACAAAGATTTTAAAGTCCAATTATAATTTGCCACTACCTCCAAGAAGACTCGCTGCATGTTGCTTGTCATTTCCAAACGTGCCGCTGGCTGTACATCAGTGCAAATCGTAATTTGAAAAAGAAAGTTCACTCCCTTTCAATTCTATGGATTTACAAATTAGGACACAGCTAACCCTCATCTAGTACACACCGAGTCCTAAAGTAGATGCATCAAACCTCTAAATACCATAAGAATTTTAACTTTGTCATTACTGAACGACAAATAAGCCACATGCAGAAACAGTGCACCCATAAGTAGAATCCTCTAGTAGTAACCTGAAGTAATCATTTTCTGTATGAGTTTCAGTCTTACATTGCATTAGAGGACTTCTGGCCCACTCCTCCTTATACAAACCTGCTTCAGCTCATTGCTGTTTGAGGAAATTTGTTTATGCACATCTCTCTTGAGGTGTAGCCACAGCATCTAAACAGGGCTGATGTCTGGACTCAGCCATTACAAAACCCAATTACTTTATTTTTCAGCAATTCAGTCGTAGACTTCCTGGTGTGCATAGGATCGTTGCTCTATTTCATGATATTCTTTTGGCCAAGCTTTTGATGGCATGCCGTTTTGTCCACCAATAATATGGTAAAACAGGTAACTGGATCGGTGGAACCAGGTAGCAAAAACCTGTACTAAGGGAAGACCTAACATCACTTGAACTTGGGATCTTCATTCATGCGGCTAAGCCAATTATCAGGCAGGCTTTAAGGATCAATGCTATCTGCTACTTTCCACCACTTCAGGCAGTCATTACACTGGACCCAGTTCTGATCCGGAGTAGCGCCCCAGGAAATGAATTTGCCCTTTTTCAGTTTGCAATAAAATACTGAGAGATCCCATATATAAAACAGGTTAAACTATACATGTCCTGGATAAAAAAAAACTCCTTGACCACAAGTTCATAAAATCTAAGGGTGGATATGCATAACTATTAAAGATCTGTGAAGCAAGAAGGAAGCAGTGTACCCAGTGTCTACAAATCTATCCAAAATGTCTAAATTATGCATTGCTGTAAATCACTACATAATCATGTATTTCACTACAAATCAACTGTTTTGACTCAAGAAACTCATTGTTGCACCATTTTCAAGTGTTCAGTATTCAAGGTGCTGAACATTGCACAAGGGCACTGACTGTTGGAAATACTGGATTCAGAAAAGAAACATCTGCCATTTCAAAGCTTCAATGTGGCTTAATTTTGACATTCAAAAATGATTGTGTATGTACTTAAGCAGCATGACATTTTTTAAATATTTAAGATCTAATCCCAGTATTTGATAAATTAGTTCTTAAATACCTTGAAGATGGAATTGCTGTCACAGGGTAGCCGGAGCCCGCAGGGTAGGTGGAGATCACAGTGTCGAAAGAAGGAAGATGATCTGCAGAGAAGAGAGAGGAAGTGGCCATCTTGTAGAGCTTTGCTGTTTGAGCTTGCAGGTCACCTGTACGCAGAATTTGTAGCGCTACTGGTGTACCCAGTGAGAAAGTGTTCCAGCTGGAGGAGCCTCTCTCTTTCACTCACCCACTTGCCCTGACTGAGTGGCTATACTCACCTGAGAAGCTGAGAGGAGTGGAGGAGGAGGAACTGAGGCTGGTCTGAGAATCCCCTGTTCTTTGTCTCGTATCATTGAGCTTCAATAGTGTAGCTGAGGTGTTTGGTGTTGGTTCACTGTCTTCAGAATCCTGTGGCATGCCAGAAATACAATGATATAATAGGTTGCGTTAATCCTGGATACCGATTGGCTGAGACCACCTTCTACAGTGATTGTAAATCTGATACAGTAACAATTAGCAGCCTGTTTGTGAACAGTATCACTCATGACCCTAACCCTAACAGTTACGTACAAATAATATTACAAAATGAATAACGCATCATCAATAAATTGCTCCGATATGTTTTGACCAGTTTATAATTCCAGTAAGTCCAGTAATAACACTCCTAAGCAATGTGGCACTAGAGACTGTGCTGTATCGTGAATATAGCCACGGCTACATGGACTTGCTGGTCATCCGCTTCGCACCGTGGCTAACAATACCCATGCAGGCGTGACAGCGCTCACGATACAGCGCTGCCTCTCGTGCCGTACTGCTTAAGAGTGTTATTGCTGGACTCGCAGACAGCATGGTGACCTGCAGCATTCTGTGGGTATGGAAAGGGTCAGCGGCCAAATGGTGCTGTACAAAACTGATCTGCACACTCACCTGCTGTCCCTTCTTCTTCTGTAGTTTCTGCTTCTTCTTCTCCCTGCACAAAATAGGTATGACAAAGATTTTAAAGTCCAATTATAATTTGCCACTACCTCCAAGAAGACTCGCTGCATGTTGCTTGTCATTTCCAAACGTGCCGCTGGCTGTACATCAGTGCAAATCGTAATTTGAAAAAGAAAGTTCACTCCCTTTCAATTCTATGGATTTACAAATTAGGACACAGCTAACCCTCATCTAGTACACACCGAGTCCTAAAGTAGATGCATCAAACCTCTAAATACCATAAGAATTTTAACTTTGTCATTACTGAACGACAAATAAGCCACATGCAGAAACAGTGCACCCATAAGTAGAATCCTCTAGTAGTAACCTGAAGTAATCATTTTCTGTATGAGTTTCAGTCTTACATTGCATTAGAGGACTTCTGGCCCACTCCTCCTTATACAAACCTGCTTCAGCTCATTGCTGTTTGAGGAAATTTGTTTATGCACATCTCTCTTGAGGTGTAGCCACAGCATCTAAACAGGGCTGATGTCTGGACTCAGCCATTACAAAACCCAATTACTTTATTTTTCAGCAATTCAGTCGTAGACTTCCTGGTGTGCATAGGATCGTTGCTCTATTTCATGATATTCTTTTGGCCAAGCTTTTGATGGCATGCCGTTTTGTCCACCAATAATATGGTAAAACAGGTAACTGGATCGGTGGAACCAGGTAGCAAAAACCTGTACTAAGGGAAGACCTAACATCACTTGAACTTGGGATCTTCATTCATGCGGCTAAGCCAATTATCAGGCAGGCTTTAAGGATCAATGCTATCTGCTACTTTCCACCACTTCAGGCAGTCATTACACTGGACCCAGTTCTGATCCGGAGTAGCGCCCCAGGAAATGAATTTGCCCTTTTTCAGTTTGCAATAAAATACTGAGAGATCCCATATATAAAACAGGTTAAACTATACATGTCCTGGATAAAAAAAAACTCCTTGACCACAAGTTCATAAAATCTAAGGGTGGATATGCATAACTATTAAAGATCTGTGAAGCAAGAAGGAAGCAGTGTACCCAGTGTCTACAAATCTATCCAAAATGTCTAAATTATGCATTGCTGTAAATCACTACATAATCATGTATTTCACTACAAATCAACTGTTTTGACTCAAGAAACTCATTGTTGCACCATTTTCAAGTGTTCAGTATTCAAGGTGCTGAACATTGCACAAGGGCACTGACTGTTGGAAATACTGGATTCAGAAAAGAAACATCTGCCATTTCAAAGCTTCAATGTGGCTTAATTTTGACATTCAAAAATGATTGTGTATGTACTTAAGCAGCATGACATTTTTTAAATATTTAAGATCTAATCCCAGTATTTGATAAATTAGTTCTTAAATACCTTGAAGATGGAATTGCTGTCACAGGGTAGCCGGAGCCCGCAGGGTAGGTGGAGATCACAGTGTCGAAAGAAGGAAGATGATCTGCAGAGAAGAGAGAGGAAGCGGCCATCTTGTAGAGCTTTGCTGTTTGAGCTTGCAGGTCACCTGTACGCAGAATTTGTAGCGCTACTGGTGTACCCAGTGAGAAAGTGTTCCAGCTGGAGGAGCCTCTCTCTTTCACTCACCCACTTGCCCTGACTGAGTGGCTATACTCACCTGAGAAGCTGAGAGGAGTGGAGGAGGAGGAACTGAGGCTGGTCTGAGAATCCCCTGTTCTTTGTCTCGTATCATTGAGCTTCAATAGTGTAGCTGAGGTGTTTGGTGTTGGTTCACTGTCTTCAGAATCCTGTGGCATGCCAGAAATACAATGATATAATAGGTTGCGTTAATCCTGGATACCGATTGGCTGAGACCACCTTCTACAGTGATTGTAAATCTGATACAGTAACAATTAGCAGCCTGTTTGTGAACAGTATCACTCATGACCCTAACCCTAACAGTTACGTACAAATAATATTACAAAATGAATAACGCATCATCAATAAATTGCTCCGATATGTTTTGACCAGTTTATAATTCCAGTAAGTCCAGTAATAACACTCCTAAGCAATGTGGCACTAGAGACTGTGCTGTATCGTGAATATAGCCACGGCTACATGGACTTGCTGGTCATCCGCTTCGCACCGTGGCTAACAATACCCATGTAGGCGTGACAGCACTCACGATACAGCGCTGCCTCTCGTGCCGTACTGCTTAAGAGTGTTATTGCTGGACTCGCAGACAGCATGGTGACCTGCAGCATTCTGTGGGTATGGAAAGGGTCAGCGGCCAAATGGTGCTGTACAAAACTGATCTGCACACTCACCTGCTGTCCCTTCTTCTTCTGTAGTTTCTGCTTCTTCTTCTCCCTGCACAAAATAGGTATGACAAAGATTTTAAAGTCCAATTATAATTTGCCACTACCTCCAAGAAGACTCGCTGCATGTTGCTTGTCATTTCCAAACGTGCCGCTGGCTGTACATCAGTGCAAATCGTAATTTGAAAAAGAAAGTTCACTCCCTTTCAATTCTATGGATTTACAAATTGGGACACAGCTAACTCTCATCTAGTACACACCGAGTCCTAAAGTAGATGCATCAAACCTCTAAATACCATAAGAATTTTAACTTTGTCATTATTGAACGACAAATAAGCCACATGCAGAAACAGTGCACCCATAAGTAGAATCCTCTAGTAGTAACCTGAAGTAATCATTTTCTGTATGAGTTTCAGTCTTACATTGCATTAGAGGACTTCTGGCCCACTCCTCCTTATACAAACCTGCTTCAGCTCATTGCTGTTTGAGGAAATTTGTTTATGCACATCTCTCTTGAGGTGTAGCCACAGCATCTAAACAGGGCTGATGTCTGGACTCAGCCATTACAAAACCCAATTACTTTATTTTTCAGCAATTCAGTCGTAGACTTCCTGGTGTGCATAGGATCGTTGCTCTATTTCATGATACTCTTTTGGCCAAGCTTTTGATGGCATGCCGTTTTGTCCACCAATAATATGGTAAAACAGGTAACTGGATCGGTGGAACCAGGTAGCAAAAACCTGTACTAAGGGAAGACCTAACATCACTTGAACTTGGGATCTTCATTCATGCGGCTAAGCCAATTATCAGGCAGGCTTTAAGGATCAATGCTATCTGCTACTTTCCACCACTTCAGGCAGTCATTACACTGGACCCAGTTCTGATCCGGAGTAGCGCCCCAGGAAATGAATTTGCCCTTTTTCAGTTTGCAATAAAATACTGAGAGATCCCATATATAAAACAGGTTAAACTATACATGTCCTGGATAAAAAAAACTCCTTGACCACAAGTTCATAAAATCTAAGGGTGGATATGCATAACTATTAAAGATCTGTGAAGCAAGAAGGAAGCAGTGTACCCAGTGTCTACAAATCTATCCAAGATGTCTAAATTATGCATTGCTGTAAATCACTACATAATCATGTATTTCACTACAAATCAACTGTTTTGACTCAAGAAACTCATTGTTGCACCATTTTCAAGTGTTCAGTATTCAAGGTGCTGAACATTGCACAAGGGCACTGACTGTTGGAAATACTGGATTCAGAAAAGAAACATCTGCCATTTCAAAGCTTCAATGTGGCTTAATTTTGACATTCAAAAATGATTGTGTATGTACTTAAGCAGCATGACATTTTTTAAATATTTAAGATCTAATCCCAGTATTTGATAAATTAGTTCTTAAATACCTTGAAGATGGAATTGCTGTCACAGGGTAGCCGGAGCCCGCAGGGTAGGTGGAGATCACAGTGTCGAAAGAAGGAAGATGATCTGCAGAGAGAAGAGAGAGGAAGCGGCCATCTTGTAGAGCTTTGCTGTTTGAGCTTGCAGGTCACCTGTACGCAGAATTTGTAGCGCTACTGGTGTACCCAGTGAGAAAGTGTTCCAGCTGGAGGAGCCTCTCTCTTTCACTCACCCACTTGCCCTGACTGAGTGGCTATACTCACCTGAGAAGCTGAGAGGAGTGGAGGAGGAGGAACTGAGGCTGGTCTGAGAATCCCCTGTTCTTTGTCTCGTATCATTGAGCTTCAATAGTGTAGCTGAGGTGTTTGGTGTTGGTTCACTGTCTTCAGAATCCTGTGGCATGCCAGAAATACAATGATATAATAGGTTGCGTTAATCCTGGATACCGATTGGCTGAGACCACCTTCTACAGTGATTGTAAATCTGATACAGTAACAATTAGCAGCCTGTTTGTGAACAGTATCACTCATGACCCTAACCCTAACAGTTACGTACAAATAATATTACAAAATGAATAATGCATCATCAATTAATTGTTCCTACATGTTGTAACCATTTGTAGCGCTCTCTCTCGTGCTGTACTGCTTAAGAGTGTTACTGGACTTGTAGACTGCATGATCAACACTTTATTACAATACATAATAATGAGTTAAGCTCCTTAATTTCATTGAAAATAAACAGCAAACCTCCATAGGGGGAAGGCTGACAATTGAGACAGGCATAAATATTAGGATGAGCACCTTTCTTCCTCAGTCAGGTTATTTCAGCACTGCCACTACTCCTCTCACATTTGACCTACAGCATTCTCTGGGTATGGAAAGGGTCAGCGGCCAAAAGGTGGGGTACAAAACCGATCTGCACACTCACCTGCCATCCCTTCTTCTTCTGTACTTTCTGCTTCTTCTTCTGCCTACACAAAATAGGCAGTTTCAAAGATTTTAAATGATAATTTGCTGCTGCCTCCAAGAAGACTCCCTGCACATCTCTCTTAAGGTTTATCCAGAGCATCTAGACAGGGCTGATGTCTGGACTTCGACTTAGCCATTACAAAACCCAGATTATTTTATTCCTCAGGAATTCAGGCGTAGACTTCCTAGTGTGCTGTACTGTAGCTACTGAGCAAGTGCATACTGGAGCAGCACACATCTTGATCTAAGCTTCCTGCTTGGGTATGGATGGCATCGTAGAGCCAAGGCCTGCACTTGCATGGCATCTTTAACATTATTAGCAACCTAATTTCACTCAGAAATATCTTTCCATCAACACTGATCATGGCACTAACTTGTCACCATGCCTTGGACTACTTAATTCTGCCAGGGTAGTCTAGATTTGTGAAACTGTACAACATTGCAGAAACTGCAATGAACAACTTCTCTTCCATCTTTGTTTACAATGGATGCTAATGGCAGAATCAAGGCCCGCCTCTATTTTTATGCAGAGAAAAGAATAACAGTGACGTAACGCACTTTTATCCTTAAAGCACATCCTAATAAGATCATTTGAGCTCCGGGTACACCTTAAAAACAGCAAGGTGCCCAAAGTGGATAGTCGTGAAGTGCCTGGTGCACAAAAACAGCGTAGAAAATGCTTCAAACCCCTTGAAAATAATGAGTAAAAAGGCATCCCAGCTGTTAAAGGGTAAGCACCACAGAACAGCACCAGAAAATAGTAGACCAATTATTTCAGTCTATAAGTTTTTAAAAAAAATTAAATTAAGCTGTAATTGTTGTTAGTATGGCTTCAAATTTGACAAATGGATCACTCCTGATGGAAACAGAAAATAAATAGATCGTTCCTTTTATACTTTCAGGTTGAAAAGACGACAGAAACAAACAGTATTTGGTTGAAAAGATGACACATGACAGCACTGAAACATTTGATTCTGAATCAAAGGACATTATCAGTGACTCAGATGACTGATTCTCATGAGCCTGCAGAAGACATAATTGTTGATTCTGATAGATACTGCAGCACAGCCATTCAGGTTTGATTCAGATATGATTGGAGGATTTTTCCAAAAAGCCAACAACCAGAGCACTTTTTGGGAAATTCGCTTTTTAGTTATCTTATACGAGAGGACTCATACCAACTATGTGCGTCCCTATGCACCCAGTACAAGGATATTAGATACGGACCGCATCCTAACAGTGTTAGCTCTATCAATGGTTGCAGATGGACGGCACTAGCTGGCTTAGGTCCTAGCTTAGGATCTACTCTAATCAACCTCTAGTGAGTGAATGAGTCTAGCATCATATGTTGATTTAACTTGTTTTCCATTAGCATTGTTGCAATAATTTTCTTATGCCCATCAAGTTGCAGCAATATAAGCTACATCTTTAATGGAAAAAGAGATAGCTATAGCTAACTCGACATTATCTCAGTTCCTCACTCTATCACGTCACAAAATATGACGTAGGTGATCATTTCGAAGATTGTTGAAAAGGGGAGGTGGGGTAAAAAGAGTACGAGTAACAAAATAATTAGATTTTTTGGGTTTATTTCTTGCCTTAATTTCAATAAAATTACATGTTTTAATGTTTTAAATCATAAAATAGGACAACTTCGTCCATTTGGCTGGTGTATTTCATTTTTTAACACATCCTGTGTGATAGCAGCCTTAACCTGCCACAGCAGAAATCATTGTGTAGGGGAGGGCTACTAACAAAAGGCCCAGGATTGATCCCTGAGCCACTCCCATTTCCTTGCAGACCAGGGGCTGGGGCTGCGACTGTGATTGTGGACTGGGGAGGCGGGGGTTGTTCTGGGGGTGGCAACATGGATGCAACACATTTTTCTTTTCTTCTTCTTTCCCTCTTCGTTGGGTGGCCCGCCCAGACAGATGGTGCCCCAGGCGATTGTATATATTGCCTTTGCCAAGAATCAGCCCCGGGTGTCAGTGTTAAAAACTTTCCGTAAGTCAAGTAGGGCAGCACAGCCAACACCTCCTACCATCTTAGATCTAACAATTTCTAAGAGAAAATAAATTTTCATTTTCAGTCTTGCTCATCTTTCTCAAATGATTTATTCTGAACCCAAACAGAAATCGAAGGGATCAATGGGAAAATGGCTCACTTTCAGGTGGACATTCATTTTAAGGCCTGGGACCCAAATGCAACCTACCACAAATATATTTTGGCCCGTGATTGATTGGAAAAAAGCTTGTTTAAGATGTGAAAATTGCAACTAGATCCAGGTCTGCACCTGTACAGTGCCAGCATAAAGTGACAGAATAAGTAATATGCATACTTTAAGAAGGCATCTACTTTGTTTTACTTGTTTTACTTATTATTACATTGTATTGTAAGCATTACATGGAAAACGTTTGGTTCATAGTTACTAAATGAGTCTAGTCTCCTGTGAAGTGAAGAACCCTGATTGCTGGTAGCATGAATATGACCACCCACCAAGCAAACAAAAAATGTACTCACTCCGTATCGTCAGTTGGTTCAGTGTTGCTGGGATTCTTCTTTCTTTTGAGTCGCATTTCATACCAATATTCCTCCAGTTTCACTCCAATGTTGTGCTTTATTTTCCTTGTAAAAATAATTACAACCAAACATCATCACCCTTTATTTAATTCTCAGAAGACAAATTGAGGGAACAAGCCCTTATTTATAAAGGTGCAGAGATTACAAAACAATTAAAACAACAATAATAAAATTTTTTTAAAATAAAATAGTACATTGTAATTTTAAAAGAATAGAATAAAATACAGTAAAACTGTTGTAATTAATACATATAAAAATATAGCTGCAAGCAGTAATGAATGGGCCAAGCACTATGATGGATAAAACACCTGATTCAGCTCACTGGATACAGGGGCACCTTCAACACACTTTCGCTCTCTGGGCTCTGTTAAAGAGTAATCGTCAGGAAAATGTTTAATCTGGAATAGCACCCACAAGTGGTAAAATTTCATGCAACCTAGTCTGTACCCCCAAGGCCTCACTTCAAATATGTGTGCCAAGTTTGGTACCAATAGACCAAAGTGTTACAGAGATAGGGCAACTCATCCATTATGGTGACTTTGCCACCAAATTCATTAGATAATTGCGACCATACTTTTTCGACCTGCCAATTATCTTTTTAAGACTCTGAAAGGCAATAGTGCGAAGAGCTAATACAAAAAAGGACAGCTAGATTGGGCCACAAATCAAGGAGGAGAGGATTAATGTGTTTATAACTAAATCTAAAATGACCAAAAAACAAAATGGCTGACACCAAAGCTGCATTGTTTGGCAGCTCCTATCCTTTACTGCAATGGTCCACAAGTTTGGATGAAATATTCTGTTTCATTCCAGAGTAATTGCCATTTACAGCTTTTTTCTTGTATAGTACCCCCAAGTGGCCAAGTCCTACTTTGGCCTGTTGGTGGTGCTAGAGAGGTTAATGTACTTACCTCAAATTTGGTAAGGTGTGTCAGATATGTAGTGCTTAGATTATGGCCTTAGAGTGGGAAACAGTGAATTTGATATAATATTATATTATTTCTAAAAATGTGGCCTGCCCTCCCCTCCAGAAGCATCAAAGCAAATGTGATTGGGGCAATCTAAAATCCTCAGATAAACAAATCTACGCAGATGATCTATGGGTCTCACCTCCTGCAGAGTTCGTCTCAGAAGAGACAAACCAGAAGACACAGGACACCATATCAGGGGTCAAAGACCCTGCATGGCTACATAAGTAACATTTGCCTTTACTGTAGTTTGACATTTAAGTGACTGAGTGAATCTTAATGTTGATATTATAAACATTTTACATTTTTAGAACCAGTTCCAGTTTCAAGCGGAAATCCACGTGGTATGATTTTGTTTTGTTATATGGAAAATATTTTGACTGAAGGTGGAGGTTACAACTGGGTGGCTTTGACAATTATCTGTCTATAAATATCATCCTGTTGTAGCAGCAGATAAACTTCCATGCTTTTTATAGGTATTCAAGAACTGAACTGAATTACGCCCCTACATATTCATGTTTGATCTTGTTAGAAAGTGAGTTAATTCAGGAATCTTTTGATAATAATAGCATAGTGCTTAGCCTGCTTCCAACAACACAGGTTCACTTTGATCAATAAGTACACGGTCTGCTTTTAGGTAGGCCAGTCCTTGTCATAAATGACTCTGAACCCCCTTCCTTTCCTTCCTACACCTTAACTTGGCAACACCCAATCAGGGCAAACATCCTCAAGCCATGGTGGGTAAGATATTTAAAATGGCCACTGAAGAAAGTTGTAGTTGTGGTTGGTTTCGGAGCCTTAGAGAAGAAGAATTTTTCTCTTTTCTATCTTTCTCTTTTCGTATTTCAAAATTAATTGTTCAGTGTTTTGTATAATGTCTTCTATTTTATCAAATTTAGAAGTAATGAGCCTGCATTAAATAAAGAATGCATGATTTCAATTCATTAATATAATTGATTACCTCTTATTTAATTCAATTATTTCATCCTAAAGCCTGATATAGAGCTTGTTTTAACTTGCTGGTTGATTCCATCAGCTCACTGTAGACTGACCTATCAATGACTTTGGCGATTTAATTGATAATTCTTATTTTATTATTCAGAAAATAAACATATTTTTAATTAATCCTTTCCATTTAAGGAGGTTAAATCAGACCTCCAACGTTGGAACACTCTCCCCCTGTCGTTTTTAGGAAGAATCAACTCAATGAATGAGAGGCATCAATTGTAAAACGCTATATAAATGCAGTCCATTTACCAGTCCGTTTACTTATCTGCAAGATTTGGAGGCAGTTTAGACGCCACTTTAAAATCACTTCTCTCTCCCTACTGATGCCCATTTATGACAACCATCTATTTCTGCCCTCAGCACTTGACCCAGTCTTCTCTTTGTGGAAGGAGAAAGGTTTGGCTTATTTAAAACAACTGTTTGTCGACAAGGTTTTTGCCTCCTTTGACAATCTTAAAACTAAATTTGACCTTCCACAATCTCATTTATTTAGATATTTTCAAATCCGACACTTTGCTCACTGTAACTTTCCCAACTTTCCCCATAAACCACCTGATTCTCTCATTGATACAATTCTCTCTTTTCCTGTAGTCAGTGGAATCATTTCAGTCATGGTGAAGTTAATCATTATTATCATCTCCTTTGACAATTAGGAATACCTGGGAAAAGGAGCTTGGTACTACCTTTTCAGCCGAATGGTGGCAGGGGGCCCTTGACAGGTCAACTCTCCTTCATCTCGTTCCAGTCTGACACTGAGTCAGTTTAAGGTCCTACACAGGAAATACCTGTCCAAAGTTAAAGTGGCAATCTCGAAGATTTCCGTTTCGTTCTCTTTGGCGGTACCAATGGCGAGAAGCGGTAATTGCAGGTGTGTTTTTGGACCTCACTTCCCAACTTCCAAACAGTGTCTCCTGTGTGTGACGTCAGTCAGTTGGCACCTGGGCCACGGTAACTATAATACTTACCATTTACTGAATAAAAAATGGTTGTTATTAAAGTAACATTATGTACATACTCATTCATTGTCTAACATTAGACAAACTGAAGCTGTCTTTACACTGCCGAGCCGGTTAAAATGCTATAGCAGACCTGGTGAATAATTAGTGATGATCAATTTCCACAGACGTTCTTTATCCACCTTTTGCCCGGTATGAATATCTTTACACTGCAGAGAAGAATCCATGGGATTCGCTGTGGCTCATGCAATTATGTATCTCGTGCACAATAAACATTGTCTTTCTCGTGAATGATTGTTGTGATATTTTTGAAACAACTGCCTTGCAAAATGTTACCCCTGATGTTTCTGGTTTTGCTAGCACTGTTCGAGAATAAAGCTGAGCTGGGTATTAAATTAGCAATCAGAACAAGAATAATAAAACAAAAACAAGTGAGATTTCATCAAAAAAGGGCATCAAGGCTGAATAGGAACATATGAGGAAGCGTAACAAATAATAACAATGCGAATCCACACGTGCCATATTTTTTAATTTAGTTTTCTCCGGCTTGACATCTTTACACAGAAATCAGACCCGGCTCTGCTCCACCTATACCCACGGTTAATGCTCTGTGTAAAGACGACTTTATTCCGATCATTATAATATATTGATGAACTTGACGGCAATGCAAATAACGGTAACGTTAAGCAGTTCAGATCAATGATTCGCAACGAGACGAAACGGTTTTAGAATGTTGCAGAGAAAATTGCAGCGGTGTGAACTGGTTAGTTGCAGAGCATCTGAAGCCGTTGCCTGGGGTCTCAAAAGACCCACCTTGTCAAATCGCCAAGTGCAGTTTTTAGAACGTTCACAATCAGACGTCTTGGAATTTTGCAAGTTGCATCCAGTCTCCTTGCAAATCATTGATCTGAACTGGCCTTCAATTAGCTACATTGCAACGTTGCAACAAGGTAGCATTGCATTCGGGGGACGTTTGCGAGGTCGATACCAGTCGGCAGCGTTAGTTAGCGTTTTTTCTAATTGTTAGCTTAGATGTTAGATGTTAATTACATTAGCTAGCTAGCTAATGCAACGCTACCTGATATGAGAGATGGCTACTGTGCACAACGTTGTCTAAACTAATGTTGCCTTTCTTGACATGGTCCGGTAGGTAGCGTTAGCTGTGCAAATAGCTATGTAATTTAGTAACGTTACATTGTCATCAAATGTAATATGAAATCTCCATATTTTTTCCGGTGTCTGCTAGCGTTAAAGCTGGGGGGTTATGGAACCTTAATAAGTTTTTGTGTAACATGAGAGGTCATATTATTTGTTGATGTCGAAATCCCAATATCACTTTCAATATAAACAGACACTGAAACATTATAAGCAGTCAACCTATTAAAAAAATGAGACTAAACATCTCATTGAGCCTTCTTAGCTGTCCAATGTCCATATATTAAAAGTGTGCTCTCCAGTGTTTCACTTATTGACTCCATTATTGGTTTCTCCTCCAATAAAATGAATTTTTCCATGCTCCAGTGGTTGCAGATTTGATAAACTGGAGTGGTGTGTTTGTCATTTCTACAATAAAATGTGATGAAAACTAAAAACATAATAATTGGCTTTTTGGAACAAAATATCCCACTACAAGTAGCAACTATAAACAATCAGAAAGTAAAAAATGTTGACAGGTATACATACACTGGGCTGCTCATTAATACAAAATAACTTGTGCATAGTACATGCACAATATATACAGATGGGGTTCACATTTTGGCAATGTGACAATAAAAGATGTAATGCTTGATTCTTTATCTTATGTCCTATGTTTCCTATGTTATTTAATTCATTTGACCATGATACAGTGACCAAAAGTAAGGGTCAAATAATATTATCCAAAAAAACAATTCTCATCAACAGAAATAAAATATTTAAACTTTTAATATGTGTTTATTTAGGTAAGGTTCATGCAACTCATTTTGCTTGTGTTTCATTTCTGAAAATGGCAAATGATGAAAGCAGGCAAGAAAAATGAAAAAAATTAAAAATTCTCACACACTTCCTCTGGCATTCAAAAGGTCTAACTGGCTCTCTGGCCTATGGTGGTAGCTATGAGACTGCAGCAGTGTGACAGCCTAATCTCTCTGTGCACCTTCCTGATCTCTAGCACCCACAATGAGTTTCAGACATGCGTCTGTTTCTTGAGCTTATATGCCATATATGTATTAAATGCATCAGTTCACCATTAAAGCTCAGGTTAAACAGTAATAACCCAGCCAGCAGCCATATTAGGGGTGCAGCCGAACATTGATGCCCTATCCGGAAATGCACAGACACTGTGTTGTATACAGAGTGCCAGATGCATGTGGATCGCCCAGTTGACAGTTCAGGGGCACCCCACACCCCTTCCAACCACTGTTCCATCTGAACTTGTCTGTGGTAAACATAAGCTTAAGAGAGTTTCACATTTTGTTCTATGACGTAAATTGCACCCATTATCTCAACCATGGATTTCAAAGGTGTTATGTGCTTTAAAAAAGTAAGTTGCTAACACGTTGCTGTATTGAAACTACAACAATGGTCACATTCCGCCAACCACCACCCAAGATTCCTCACAAGCCCGCCTGCACACAACATCCATTGTAGTATCAATGTAGCAACTTACTATTTTAAAGCACATAATGGTTTCAGAATTCACAGTTGAGTTATTAATGGGTGCAATATATGCCGTTGAACAATTCGTGAATCTCCTTCAAGCTTATAGTAACCAAAGACCTTATTTTCTACAGAAATAGAAATCCCTACAGGACAAAAGCATTGGGGACAAATATACTGAGGGAACCCATAGTGGAAGAAACATCCAAGTTGGTCTACAAAAACACGTCATCACTGTACCACTGTATAGCCCTGGTGTCATGGTAAAATTCTCAAAAAACAGGCTCTCAATATCTGGCCACCTAATCATCCCCTACATGATACTTTTATCCAACTCCCACTACAGACTGCAATGCAGTGGCAATTTCACAAACTTACACATTGGAACATATCTGAAATGTGATGTCATATATTTTGTATTAATATCAGACATGTATTGTACAGCACAAATATATTATAGATTACAAAAGATAATAATATTACCAAAGACATGTCAAGCATAGAAGACTTAATTTCAAAAATCTAAAATACTGCATCCGTATATGGCATAGAACACCTACTATGACTAGTTTAAGCACAGTAAACATCTACTGTGTAACATATTCAATCAACAGCCTGCATGAAGCCTGTGTCCGGAGTAGGGTTGCAAAAGGTCGGAATATTTCTGGTAAATTTCTGGAAATTTTTGAAGGGAAGTTAAGCTCGGGAATTTTGCACAATTTCAATATAAAAACTTACCTTTTAATAGTGAACTTATTTGGGGGGGGGGGGATACACATAAAAAAGCAATACTAGGTATACTAATGACATGTTTTGGTTAAAAGGATTCCCATTTAATTGAATTAAGAACTCGAAGAAAAAAAACTCAGGAGGAACAGTCGTTTATATGGACTGCTGATTGTCTTGATTTTTTGAAAGCGGACGCAGTAGGTAATTTCATTAACATGTAATTTAATCTATGCAACATTTTACAGAGAGATGAATAAACAGCCCCCACGAACGCCGGCTATTATTAATGGCAACTTTGATTGCTTGAGAAAAATCAGCAGGTTTCTGGTCAGCAGCTAAGCTAGGATTGAATTTCCCACATAGGCCTACATAAGGTTTTACTCAGCGGCGACTGGTGAGCTGAAAATCGGTGGGGTGCAAAACTTCCATTTAAACTAATCATTGATCTCAACCTGTTTTCATTAGTAATTTTCTTTTATAATCAAGCGTGCCAACAATCGGATTAATCAAATGGCATGTAGCCTAACACACAGCGTCTTTGTACCGTGTTAGGGGGATTAAATCATAAATTCAATTTATCCGTTAAAAATCTGTTTTAATCACCAAGTAGTCTACCCTTAACAAACAAGATACACCAGTCTGTTATCTACCATGTTAGCTTTCAGAATAACAAGCAAAAACAAAACCTGCACTTAAATTTTGTTTACAATCTACGCATTGCAGATATTTGCCATGAATACAAGTGCGGAGAATGAAGTGCATGTATCCGCAAATAATGTTGATTAAAAATGTGCACAATTTAATACTGCAAATGGAAATAAATATAGGCTATAAGGCCTATACTACTCGCTAAAACTGCCTATTTGGGGAGAGCTGGCTATATGTAATAGTATTGAGTAGCCTATTTTGCGGATTAATACTCAAGGGAAATCATGGGAAGATTCCGCCACTGCTTAGTGATTAAAACTGATTTTTCTAAATCGCATTTATCATTTAATCTCCCTAACACAATGCGAAGAAGTTGTGTCCCTTTCCAATTGATTAGTCAGATATTCGTATGCTTGTTAATCACTAAAAATTAATTAAAACAGTTTGAGATCAATGATTAGTTTAAAGGAAAGTTTTGCGCCTCACCAGTTTAGGAAAGATGGATAAAGGAGGTAGAATGTGAGGACAAGAGGAGAATGACTGATTATTTTTGTGGGTAAAAAAATTCTCAGCATTAATGACACTCAATAAACTTGAAATATATTATGTAAAAGTATACATTCTTTTTAAAACATTGTTTTCCTTAAATACAATTATGTGCACAACTATTTTGAGCTGAGACATTCATTGGTTTGTACCTTTTTTCACCCACCTCCCACCGGATCTCAGGGTCCACCCACCTCCCAAATCCCAATTTAACCCCTAATTACGAAATTTATTGGAAAATACTGTTATTATTGAGGACTTCTGTACATAGCTAAGCCATATGTTTGCTGATAGACCTAGCTGACATCGTTTTCTGGTGTAAGACAGAAGCGGATAGAAATATATCATTGATTTACTCTGTCTCTGTCTCTGTCTCTATCCATTGAAAACAGATAAGATTTTATCATTGCTATGTAAGTACTACTGCTCAAAATATTTCGGTTATATACGTTATTTTTGAAATTGAGTGTCTTTAGATAGGTTAGTGGTATTTTATAATGAGGATATTTCACACTGTAATATAAGCGTTAGTAGTGTAATAGATTTTGTGAAGCATCATCTCTTTCTATGATTTACCATGCAAAGCAGCTAATGTTAGCTAAGAGTTAGCAATAAAACGCTACCACAATGTGGAACAATTAACAATCATAATCGCTGTCTTGTAAGCTATGACCTATAGTTTTACAGACTAAATAACTAAATACAATTTAGAAATCTATCAAGCAATCTCATCACTTGACACTTGGCTACTCGATGCTGTCGTAGGCGATGACATAATTTTTGGAACTTATAGGCCACCGTAGCTTCTCCTATGTCGTTGGAAAGGGAGGGGTGAGGGGAGGTGAGGGGGGGTATTCAGTTGGTTGCAATCTGCAACCTCACCGCTAGATGCCACTAAATTCTACACACTGCACCTTTAAATAGGAATTCAGTAAAATTACAACCCTCTGCATGCACAGTGCATTCTCCCATCACGTGTGCAGCCCACATTACTGCCAACACTACCACACAGTCTGAGCCAAAGGACTACATGCTTTCAGGTAAGTTTTGATTGTATTACTGGAGTGAATATAGTTTATATTATTTATGATATTTCAGTTAATCGGCAGATAGCAGCCTAATGCAAAGTACACACCTTGTTAACACCTTCTGCTAGCTAGCTGTTACCATGTGATGTAGCTTGATTGAGCATGCTAATTGAGGAGATTTAATTAATCTATTTCCATTCATTCTTTATTGGAAAACATTTATTTTATAAATGAGTTGTTCACTTTAAACCCAAAGGCCTATTCTGAATTGTTATTTCGTTATGTTTTGTTTTCGTCATGGAAAAAGGGGTCGTAACGAATATTTTTCATTGACGAAATTAAAGCCATCTGATAAGTAAGATATTTTTATCGCTGTGAAGCGGCATGGAGACGTCGTATGAATATTGGCAATTTTGGACAAGCAGTTAACTTCTCTTCAAAACTTTCCGTCTTTGGTCACGTAGTGTGCTGCCGACGTCACTTGGCACTACCCATGGTATACTGCTCGTCACGAGAACTGCGGGGTCAACGCAGTAAAATGGGATGTAGCCTATTTTGTTAATGTTTATTCCACGTCTGTCATTCCTTGACTTTTTCTAAAAACTCGCGCTTCAACTTTATATGTAAGTAGAATTCTAAAACAACACTTGGAAGACTGTTTTTTTTTTTGGGGGGGGGGGGGGGGGTTAGGTGTGAAGAGAAAAGCCTTTCTTTTTTGGAGGGGGGTCATAGAGAATTTTTGCAATTATGTCTGCTTATGATATGGTAAAAAGTTTGTTTCTATCTGCATATGACATGGTAAATGCAGCCTGAGCAAATAGGGCTATATTTCCATTTTATTCCCGTTATTTGCTGTTAATTCCCATAAATTCCTATTAATTCCCATGGAAAGTTTCCATCCTTGAATATTCCCAGAATTTTGCAACCCTAGTCCGGACTGACAGCATCACTTACCAATCAGCTCAGCAATGGCACTGAAGGCCCAGGTGTGGCTGGTGGAATTTGCATGCAAATACTGTGGATTGACCTACAAAACGAAACCAATTAGTAAATCAGTGCACACTGTGATGACTAATTGCTTTATCTTAAATTACATTTCCTTTGAGACTTGTTTTAACTTTGTTTACTTCAGGGAGGTACACCAGCTTGCAAATTCTTCATTGATCTTTCTACTTCGAGACCACTGTCTCCGTTTTGTAAAACTGTATCTCATAAAAAACACGTTTTCAACGTACAAAAATGCCAAGTTACTCAAAAGTATTGATATCAAAATGACGCCAAGTTACGGTACTACAAACAATATAGGCTATCTTGCCTCACCGAAATTAAATAAGATGTATTACAAAGCAATGCTACCCAATATTTCCTCAGTTCTTTCAAGTCACTTGGCCCTGTGTTTTGTAATCTTACCATTTTACAATGTCATGCAAACTTTGTGTAATGGTATTTCGAATTGCCTCATGGAACACATTGAAATTCATGTACAAAACTGCTGCTGAGTAACTACAGGAAGCATATTTCTCCAGAAAACATGTTTATACTTGCTTCTGAACTGAATTTGAGTATATTTGCTACGTACAATAAATACTGCATGTAAAATACATATTGTACATACATACATAGAGAACTTCTTTATCCCCATGGGGACATTTCCCTTGCAGCATGTTACATTCACATTTACAAACACAAACTTATACCAAGACACATACGATCATTCACGCAACAGAAAGGCTGGGCAGCGAAATACATACATACCAATACAAATTGGGCATATGCACGCCTATTCAGTCAATCTTGACTGTGAGAGAGCCATCCACACATATGTTTGGCCTGTCCATGTAGTGCATGCTTATACACACAGGGCCAAGTGACTTGAAAGAACTGAGTAAATATTGGGTAGCATTGCTTTGGAATACATTTTATTTAATTTCGGTGAGGCAAGATAGCCTATATTGTTTGTAGTACCGTAACTTGGCGTCATTTTGATATCAATACTTTTGAGTAACTTGGAAACGTGTTTTTTATTAGATATCATTTCTTTTTGCAAAGCGTTTTATTATGAGAGTGAGAAATGCGAAGTGACCCTGTAAGAAACGGTTGTGGATTATGGCTGTCCTTGTGTGAATTTATACAGTTTGATGAGCGTGTACTGTTTAGCAGTTTTGGTTTGTTATATATGTAAAACAGTGGCTGTGACAAAGGGTGCGTGGCGTAAGTGTAAACGTAACAGAAACGCAGATGAAATATGGCCAGTGTATGTACTCACGGATTTGACGGCGATCCAACAAGCGTTGATTGAGAAAAGAGTCAGCAAGCCCGTACGATTAGAGCTGCCTAGGTCGCAACTTGTGTACCCTGCTGTCCTGCACCGTTGTCTGTTATTTTGTGGAGATGCACTTTTAGTGTTTGTAAGGTTTATAAGGCATTTTGATAGGCTTATCTGCAGGTGGGAATCCTGTTTGCTGTTTTGCTAAGCTAGAACCGGAAAACTTGATAGTGGAGAATAGGAGCAGACGCATATGTCTCAGTAGGCTTTGCATATGACAAAATAACAACAGTGTGAGAGAAATTAGGATGAAATGATGAAATTGCGTAGTTGAAACAATATGTTTTTAGCAGAATGGGCATGTAGGTGAAGGTTGACATGATCACAGACTATAGTGCGTAGTAAATAAAGTGACCATGAGTGAGCTTAGTTTCCTTATGGAACGGTATATATAACAGTCGGTATAAAGCATTAACTGTTAAAGTGGAGGGTTACGTAACATGTGAAATCTATTGCACTAATGTGCTTTTCTCATGTTCAGTACTAGTAGTTATACTTATGAGTGAGTCATGATTTTAAATATAATGTTTTAATGGGGAGTTGCAGAACGTAAATACGTAGTAATTGTTTGTATGTGGCTAGATAGAGAACAGGGCGAGGTAACATGAATGTAGAAACGTGGCGTTTGCTGATAAGAAGGTTTTGTATGGTAGCCAAGTGAAGAAATATAGTTAGTAGAAATGGCACAGTGGTGAACTGGTGTAACTTTTTAATAAAAGGAATACATTTGCCGGCGTGAAATGCATATGAGTGGCCGTGAGTGAGTTTTGGTAAAGCAAATATAAAAGCGTAAGAAAACGTTAGTGTAAAAGAGGAAATTATCTGCCTGAGGGCGAGGCGGGATTCAATCCTTCAACCGGCGGTTCACCAGTCTGTGACTTTGTTAGTGCAGCACCATGACATGGAATGCGTGAAATATCATTAGCAAACCTGTCCGTGGTTTTAAAGAAGAACACAGGCTAGTAAGCACAGAAGAGCTCCCGTTGAATCCATATGGCTTTGCAATATTGTAGCCGGTTAATAACGAAACGTGCAGACGGTACGTCATAATGCAGTGTATACGTTCGGTGAATGGCGGGTAGATATTGTGCAAAAGCAATAATTGAGAAGTAGTAGACAATTATTAGTGAGGGTAAAAGCAGGTTAAGGAAACATGTCCCTAGCTGGGCTTGAACCTACAACCCCATGTTCCCAAGACTGTAGCCTTGCCCACTAGGCCACAGGCAGATTAGTTGTTAAAATGGGAAATGTTTCAGAGTAAAAAGGTATGGGTATTTTGTGTGCGTACGCGAGTTTTTGATTGGGTCGTGAGGGTGAGGATTTGGCTGGTGTCGGTAAAATGTCCAATGGGGAGACATGTTGTTAGTGGGATAGGCGGCAGGAAAAATAAGAATGAGAAGAAGAAGAAGAAAGAGAAGAACAAGAAGAAGAAGGAGAAAACGCAAAATCCCCTTAGTTTGGGGCTTTATTGTGTGGACATGTGAAGTTGTTTATGAAATCTGTCTGTTGAAATGGGGTCAGAATGTACATAATTTAATGTTTTTAAGGGCTGAGTGTCTGTGACTGTTGTGGTTATTTCTGTGGGGAACCCTGAAAAGTGCCAAACTCTCGGTGCTGTATAGGTATGGGGCATGCCCCCGCCAAGGCGTAACATACCTGCCATCCCAACAAGACCATGTATGAACTGTGTAATGTGTGTGGAATGCACTACTGTTTAACTTCTTTTTAACTACAGATTCCATGGATAACTGAAGAATACCATTGCTAAATTATGGCACAACAACCCCTTGGTTGTATCCACGTTAAAATAAAATGTTTTATTCCATCCAAAACTATTTTAAAAACTTCCTATTTGAGGACAGCTATATGAACTGCAGTCCATTATATATCCAACTAACAACTCGGAAGTTGCGGAAAGAAGCTCAAAATGTGCATATGTATGAGCATGCATCACTCTGGGGGGACTAAAACAATGGGACTGACTAATAACTGATGTTTTTAGGAAGCCGATCAGCAACATCTAGTGGGGTTGGCAACATTTTTAGTTGGAGCTTGATCTCCCGTGGGGAAGATGGTATCGTTTTGCGCAAAACGAAAGTGATCATGGAGAAACACCCATCGGCCAAGCCCGAACATGAAACTTAATTTCTTTGCGGTTTAGTGAAGGTCCTGTATTCATTTTTGCAGGATTCATGTCGATGGAAATTTTGAGGTTATTATTAATGGATCTTTCATTTCCAGTTTTCTACTAGCAGTTACCTTAATGTTTAGCCTATCTGTATTTATTGGCCTTATTAGGCTACGCTTTTGCGCTAGCCTTTTTTTTTTTTTTAAGACCTTTGATTCAAAAGAAAAATGTTTTTAAATGTCCAGTTTTGTTCAGAGTAATCTGGGTTTGTCTTTTTCGTTTGGAAGATGAAACATGAAATGTTTGTTGAATTTGATTGTAAAATAAATCGCCTTGATGGCGGAGTAAAATCTGCCCACTGCTCATTCACTTACCATTTCGGCCACCTAATCCTTCCCGTCAGACATGAATGGCAAACGACTTCACAGAGACAAGTGCTACAGTACAAAAGGGCTGCATTTGATCTATAATTTATGTGCTACTATTTTAGTCGACAGTAAGGTTTGCTGAACAATAGTCTAGTTGATCCATTTATCCTACGATATGCGGCGTACGACTGTATACGTATGGTATCTTTCCAATAAAGTTAAATCGCTTTGATGAAAAGCATCTCCCTTTAAATAATGTTTATTACCTCCTGGCTTTTAGATTGGACTCGCAATTGTCGACAGAATAAATTAAACAAGGTTTGCAGACCAGCGTCCCACTGAATACGAATGATACAGCAGGGCATTTAAATAGCAAAAGTCATGACATGTAGAGAAGACTTAAATTTCACTTACCGAACTCAATGGTATATTTTCATCACCTTCTCTGGCCATTTCCTCTGATATGTTGAGAGCTGGAAGTTTCGTTTCCTAATCACACTATATAGTCGCATAATTATATGTAAGTGTATACGCCCAACTGCCCAGCCCCTTTTGGAACGTCACATTAAGTTGAAGGGATTCATTTTATTGGAATGAACGCATCTATTGAGTAATAATTCTGGCATGAATAAGCATGGTATTAATTTACCACCACCATTTTCCCCACGGAAACCCACTTGAAATCATGGTGTAGCACTTGACATTATAATATAGCCAACGTATCTATAAACCTCTTTATATAAATACATTCGCAGGCCACTTTACTCGGTACACCTATCTAGTACCCACTTTTGACTTCAAAACAGCCTGAAATCTTTGCGGCATATATTCATTGCCATACATTGTATGATTTTTTTAAGCACACATTCATGCTGTGAACCTCGCGTTCCACCTCCTCCTAAAGGTGGTCTATTGGATTGAGATCAGGGGACTGTGCAGGCCATTGGAGTAAGCTGAATTCACTGTCGTGGAACCAGCTTGCGATGATGAGTGTATTGTGACGCGGCACATTATTCTGCTGGAAGTATCAATTTTAAAAAGGATAGACTGTGATCAAAAGGGATGCAATTGTAAGATTAATCTATTCTATGAATGCACTTGTGATGCAGGTCACTTTATCACTGCTGTGTGCCTAAATTACTCTGGCTCTTGCCCCGACTCCTTCATTATACAGCAATCGTGTCTCCATCAGCTCTTTGACAGCAAAGAAATTACCAGGGGGTGGTTGTTGGATAAAATTAAGTTAATTTTAATAACATTATGAAAACTTTATTTAATTAATGGTATGCTTCCTTATGGGCATGTTTTTTGTAATTCACAGTTTTTACCAAACAATTTAGAATTATGTGCCACAACCTCCTCTTAAAGTGCATAAGTTTTCTGTAGAGAACTTTGGCTTTCTCTGTTGCTCTGACATATCTGCATTGAGGGATGAAAACGGAATGGAATAGAATTGGTCCTGGGTTCCAGCATGTTGCCTAATCAGATGGTCAAACGGACAGTGCAACATGACTAACTCCCGGCTACTACAATTGCAGTTAGCTTTTCATGGAAGGACAACTTAATAAAGACACCACAGCAAGAATGCACAAGGAGGCAAGTCATTCTCCAGTTTGAATGAGAGACAGAGAGAGAGAGAGAGAGAGAGAGAAAGCAACAACGATGACAGTGACAGAATTGTTGTTCCGTGTATTGGGATGGCACGTACAGGGCCGGCCCGTGGCATAAACGCTCTATGCGGTTGTTTAGGGCACAACAGCTAGGGGGGGGGGCACATGACCACGAGGGGGGGCCACATGATCCAATGTATATCTAAGGTAAATAATGTTATTTTCATATTTACGTTATTCACCAGAACTATCGCGGAACTAGCAGTATAAATCGAAAATGGAACGGCAACAGAACAGTTCATAACAATTTAATGTAGGAAGGATTTTATCAAGTAAACCCCCCCCCCCTCCTACCCCCCGCTCGACAGAATCTAGCAACACAAAGTTATGCCTTACACCTATACTGCACCAAGAGTTTGCCACTATTCATTGTTCCCCACAGAAATAACCGCAACAGCCACCGACTCCCAGCCCTTAAAAACATTAATTTCGGTACGTTCTGACTCCATTTCAACAGACAGAATTCATTAACAACTTCACATGTCCACACAATAAAGCCCCAAACTAAGGAGATTTGTGTTTTCTCCTTCTTCTTTTTCCTACCACAAATGCTCCAAGCTCACAAACAAAATGTTTCCCCACTGGACATTTTACCGACACCAGCCAATACTTCAACTACACTAGCCAATCAAAATCTCACATGCACACGCAAAATGCACAGCTAGTCTGGCAGTGGCTGACCTTTGTCTTTAGACACCGAAAATGGACGGAGCTACCATATGGTACCAGTAACACACTCATCTGAACCAATCATAGTGGTTTTGTCATGAAAGGCAAAACCTTCGATTGGTGCAAACAAGTCAGTGATTGACAGCTAATTGTAGCCCCACCCATTTTTGGAGCATAACTCATTCGCACCTCCCTGGTTTTCAGTTTACATGCTCAGCAGGGCCACAGACATTCAACACTGGGTACACTTAAAATGTTACCTTACATTACTTTTACAGGACATTGCATTCAGGGAGTGGGCTCATACTTTTATCCAGAGAAATTTACGTAAGTGATTGCATAAAGCTTTAGGCAAAGAGCAGAGCTATTGCCAGGTCATTAGTGTCACAACTAACTGGAGTAGTTCATACCTTAACCTATAATGTAAAGTTAATTCCACAATTAGGTGGGAGAATGAGATTGAGAATGTATTGCCTTGAGCAGGAAGTGGATTTGTAGATATAGCGAAAGAAGCAGTATAGGTTGGGCTTTTTGAACAAGTGATACATTTGTTGTTACTTTGTTCGTCTAGCTCAGTTTACTGCCTCAGCTCGCCCTCTAGTGGTTGAGTTTACTGGATGAAGGCGTTAAATTACAATTTGATTGTCTCATGCAGGATCAAATCAACACATCACAGGGCACTGAAATGCCTATGAATTCCTATACACCAGTTTCATAAGTGACAGGCATGAATTGAAATGTCTGATTTTCATATATGCCCTGTGGATCAACCAACTCCTGACCCTATATATATATATATATATATTCATTTGCTATGAGTAACATGAACACCACCATTGAAGCAATTGAAGCAAAGGAAGTTAAACATAATCCTACATGATACTAATGATATTACCCCCCCCCCCCCACACACACACGCACACACACATACACCCCCACCTTTCTCCAGACTTACGACAGCACTGCCCATCAGTTTTTAACCTCTGTACCCATCCATCTACATGTTAAACTCATCTAGAAAACCTAAAATATATATGGCTGTGCTCACCATACTCAGGAAAGGAGTCTTCTTATGACAGCAGCCACAGCACTCTATAGTCGCTTTTCCACCGCATGGTACCGACTCAACTCGGCTCAACTCTACTTTTTTGGTTTTCCATCGGGCAAAAGTTGCGGATAGTACCCGATACCTGGTCCTTTTTTTGGTATCACCTCCGTCGAGGTTCCAAGCAAGCTGAGGCAATACCAAAAGGTGACGTGAAAACACTGCAGACCACTGATTGGTCAGAAACAGCAGTTTCGTGCAGCGTCGCTATGACGACCAGCTACATTAATGGGGGTACTATCTGCAGTGGAAAACAAAGTACCTGGTACCAAACGCGAGTAGAGTCGAGTTGAGCCGGTAGCACGCGGTGGAAAAGCGGCTTATCTCTGAGCATCGCTGTATTCATATCTTCCCTGGTGTGTTCTACGTGCAGCTCTTTGATGCTCGTATTAATGGGGCTAAAGTCAGGACAACACAGACAGGGACATACGCTGCTTCTGGCCTACTGATTTACCTCAATTATCTGCTTTAACTGAGCCACCGTGAGCCAGCCAGAGGAGGACGGGGGCTCCCCCTCCTGTTTCTGGCTCCTGCCAAGGTTTCTGGTATTACTCCTGTTTAGTAGGGGAGATGTGTCGTACTGCCTGTTAGACCTGAAGCAGATACATTCAGTGTCAAACTAAAAAATGTACTTACATTTTCATTAACACATTTTATTCAAATACTTGAGTTGTCCTGACTGAAATACATTTTGATTAAATTTGATTTAACCTATGTTTGAAATTTCATTGTGTTTTTTCCAGGGGTGAGTGTTGCCACTCACAAAGAAAAGGCAATGATTGAAAAGGCAATGACGATTTTTCCTTAGTTTTTTTGGTAAAAAATGAATCAAACACATCATCAATCCAACCAACTAATGACACTAGTTAGTGCATAAATAAATCAAATATGACTCTGCATAGCACTCCTTTCTGTGAAGAGGAGGCGCCCAGGCACCCTGGTCTTGGGGAGCCACAGAGTTTTAAAATTTATTAATCTCCACCTTAAAGCTAAACCAATTCAGACCCCTATCTGTGATCATAGACATTCCCTGATACTGAGAGATAATACTGATACAGTTAGGTGGAGGCCTTCCTGGCAGGAGGGGAGGGGCCAGCAAAGAGTGAGGGCGGAGTTTACGAGCAACTGTAGAGTTCCTTGAGCAGTGGGCGGAGATGTATACACCTGACCGTTGTGGTTTTAAACACAGATGTAACGAATCATTGGCAAGATGAGCATTGGTCTGGGTTACCCTTCCCCTTCACTGACTGTGTGGTGCCTGTGTGGGTTATTGGTATTGTTATTTATGTTTATTTATTGTGGTTTATTTTCTATCGCCACTATTGCTGCCACACTCCACAGAGGAGGGAACCATGGATAAGGAGTGGTTTCACAGGCATCTGGACTTCTTTTGCGTGTTTGTGTTTGTGAGTGTGCGCGGCCTTGTCATTAGGGGGACCGCTCCTTATGTTTTTCCCATTCGTAACTGAAAGCGTTTGACTTCTGATAGCCCATGTGAATTACGGATACTACATTTTACGGACCGCTGCGGATAACTCATTAACTAAGAGTCATGTTGCTGAAGGATTTTTACATTCCCAAAAAGAAACTTTGACTGTTTATTTCATGTATAAATGAAAAATAATAAAGTCAGTTTTTTCTGTGTCCCTTTACAGACTTGATCTACATTTCAGCTGAATTTGTAGCACTCAAGCAATGTGATTACTTGAGTTTCTACGGGGAAAAGGGAAAGAATCCAATTTTACAGCGGTGTGTTTTCGTGATGTGCTTCTGAAAACCAGTAGCTACATCTTCTCGTTGCTTAATTTCAATTACTTGAAGTAAGTTTGTCTTTAAATAAAGCTGAACTGAACCTAGCTGAAAGGCATTACACCACACGGTGGCGATGACCGTTACTGCATTCGATAGTTACGGGTGAGCTATAGCACCCCAGCCCTAGTTTGGGTTGGAAGATTGGATTCTGGCCTCCCCCCTGCAGCTTGGACCTGGATGCTATGGCGTAATCCTGTGTGCCGACCTCGGCCTCGTCCTCCAACTGTGGCTACGTCAGCTCTGCAGCAAGGGTCACAGACCTCCAAAATGAGTCCTCTGCCCCCATCGGTCAAGCATAACATTAAGGCTCACGACAAACCCGATAGCTTCATATAGAAGCGTGTCCCACATTGGGTACTAGTGCGAAGGTCCTAGCACACATGCCAGGATCAGAGCTCTGATTGATCATCACCTGCTGCTTCTGCTTAGTTCTCGCAACATCCATCAAGGGGTGGAGCATGTTTGTGTGTGTGTGTGTGTGTGTGTGTGCGTGTGTGCCTTGGGTTGCTGTGTAACCTTTATTTCAAAACCTACACATTTTTGAAGAGTGGTGGGAAAAGGATCACAGGAAATAAGCGGGATGTAAGCAGATCCTGTTGGTTCTGTAACTTCGGTGTTTCCTGTACCTCTGGGACTAGGCATCTGACTCCCTTAACCTACACCTTGTGCAATGTACAAAACTATGCTGCTTTAGCAAGTACATGATGTGCATTTTCTCAGAAAACTGTTCTTTCAGACTGGAGCCAGATGCTTTGTATAACATGGAAATGAGAAATTGAAATCTGTAAATTATGGATTATTTAATATTTTTCTCCCCATAAAAATGCCATCACCTTCCATCACCTCTCTGTATATGATTCTGTGTTCAAACATTCATAAATGCAGCACATTTTCTTAACAGTCTGTCCAGTGTTTACATTCCTTTCCATTTATTTCATAACTTTAACAAATTATGTAGAATAATTTATAAAGCATTTATTATGATGATCTCTAATCACATATAAATCATTAACATTATGCCTCACTGTATATACAGTTAGCTCTATAATGTTTGGGACAAGGACATTATTTTCTTGATTTGGCTCTCCTCCCCAATTTGTAATAAAATGATTCAAACCTGGAGAATAAATGAGTCAAACAATAACTAGCATTCAGATGCGCACTGCATTATGGTATATCTTCGAGCAGAGTCAGGAAATCCTCACAGAGGATCAGAGCAGCCCATGCGGTCCTAAAATGCTTTCCATCATGACCGTAAACAACATCGAAAAATAACTTGAAAGAGTACATTTGGCATGACAGAATCCAAACATTCTGGCACAAGCAAACCTGATCAGGATACATGATTATATAGAGATCATATAGAAGGATATACAGTATAACTAACAACATGGATCTAATATGTTAAACATATGGAACGGTATGCAAGTTGAAAGAATTATTTGTAAAAGTATTTAAAATGCATGTAAACGGCAGAGATTAACATATCTCACCACAATATCAACTATAGGAAATCATATTTATAGCAATGGAGGCATAATTGAAGAATATTTCCCAATTAATAAACATTTAGCATGACATGCTTTCCAAATGAATAGTCATAAAGTAATGTTACAGTGATCACAGTGATTATACCAAAGGCTGGAGAGGGTAAGCCCTTCCACAATGACACTTCAGATGTAGAGAAAACCAACATTCAGTCAGTCCAAACATTTAAGTGCAAGGAGATTTCTAAATTATTGTAATATATTATTGTTGTATAATAATTGTATACTTATTGTTACAAGGAGATATTTGAAAAATACCAAAAGAATACACAAATTACACAAAAACAAAGAACTGTAAAAGTTTTGTGGCTTGTCTATGTTCAATCAAATCCAAAGTCCCGTCAATGACATCACTGTCAAAGCTGACCAGGTCCAGATCCAGAGTAGGTAGGATGGTCACCAGGCAACAGCTCACACTGTCTGATGGAATAATGAGAGTGAGCACGTGAAAATATACACATACCATGCAAGACTCAAGTTCACATCTGGAATTATGTAATTTCTAGGGCAAGGCCACAGGGGCCTTTGATACATTAAAATGTAATGGGGCCAAATGGTCAATAGGTAGGCCACCAAGGCCAAATATAGAAAGTTGTAGCAATAAATAAAATCAAAAAGAGAGCATCCAGTATATGACTGTATAACTTATTACACAATGTCATCTTGGAAACATCAACAACAGAACAACAGAAATGCACGGGGAAGAGATTTTGTACTTGCTGGAGTGATAGGCTGGTTTGGTTCTCATTATGTGGTTCTGTAACTGAAGTGGCTAACACTGCTACCAAGTCCTCTTGTTATAATCATCCTTGAGCTCCTTTTTCATTATAGCTTGGAACTATAGGTCACATGGTGGTGTTTTTGCAGGCTTGTGACAAGTAGGCTGCAAATCATGGAAAACGTGAAAGCTGGGTTTACATGGAAATATCTTTGGAGTCAAATCCAATCTGCCTCATAACAAAAAGCACTCCCCAGCAACTCACTCATTTAACTAATAAGCTAGCTCATTCGCTAATGCACAGGCTATAGCAGAATAATTTACGAAGCAAAATTATGGCCATTAATATGTTAATTAATATGGAGTTGCTCCACCCTTTGCCACTATAACAACTTCCACTCTTCTGGGAAGGCTTTATACTGAATGTTGGTGCATTGCTGCAGGGATTTGCTTCCATTCAGCCAGAAGAGCATTAGTGAGGTTGAGCACTGATTGGGCAATTAGGCCTGGAACACAGTTAGCTTTCCAATTAATCCCAAAAGTGTTGGATGGGGTTGAGATCAGGGCTCTGTGTAGGTCAGTCAAGTTCTTCCACATGATTCTGAAAAAAAAACATTTCTATATGGACCTTGCTGTGTGTTCAGGGGCATTGTCATGCTGAAACAGAAAATGACCTTCCCCAGTCTGTTGGGGAAGCACATAATTGTCTAGAACGTGATTGTATGCAGGAGCATTAATATTTGCCTTCACTGGAACTAAGGGGCCTAGCCCAAACCAAAAAACAGCCCCAGACCAAGGGGTGTCCATATACTTTTGGTCATATAGAGTATTTTTTAATTCATATTATATTCACCACTTGGTAGACTTAATGCTTTAGGGAGCACATATTACGGCAGGAGTTCCATCAAGTCAACCAGCCATGGACAACTAGCACTATGGACTCCAGTCAAAAGTAGCACTTTGGCGATGCGCTTGTTGACAGAAATGGCCAGGGTAGAACATGTATTACGTCCACTGTGTTACAGAAGTAAACTGGAATGGTTGTTTGGCTACACTGCAATGTTACATTTTAACTGCAAGCTGTGTGACTTTAAAGATGACCTTGACTTGAGATAATGGACCAACTGCACTGACTCATAGAATATAGGTTTCTGAGAAGGATAACCATGTCGCTAACATGGTACCGTACAATGTCTGCTTCAAGTTAGCAAGGTAGCTTAGAAAGCTAAGGAAATTATGAACCAAACATTTTTACTGCCTTGCCCCGGGTAGCATGCAGAACAAGAGCACTTTTGGAGAAGAACTTGTATGAAAAAATTTTTATGCCTAAAATTTCTTGCATAATGCATATCTACTTATTTTTGGGATTCTCTCCAACTGCTCATACTGGGCCTCATTCACAAAACTTTTCTTAAATTATTCTTACTTTTGTTCTTAAAAATGTTCTTACAAAAAACAACATGAGATTCATGACATGTGCAGACCTTTGTTTTTGTGCATATACCAGGTGTATGAGATGATGAATGCTGGCTGTAAATTTTATGCGTAATCCTGTCCATGTGATTTGCACAGGAAACAGCCATGAACGAATACAGATTTTAAAAAAATGATGAATTGCGAAATGTTCTTGAAAAAGTTCTTACACGCAGTTTACAATCAAATGTGATCGTACATATGTTTCATAAATGACGCCCACTGTGAGGAGAGACTTCTTTCTGCCTCCACACTCTCCAGCTGGGCAAGAGTATCAGCAGCAGGGTTTGGGTTACAGGCAGCAGGAAAAAATAACAGCAGGAGGGTGGGGTAACAGCGAGAGGGTGAGTTAATAGGAAGGAGCACAGCATTTGGCAGAAGAGTTGTGTTATAGGCAGAAGGGTGGGGTTAAAGAAGGTGCACACCTGAAATGGGACAACGAGTTTCCATGAGACCAAAAATACCTGTCAATCACTATCAATGACTCGTGTGAACCAATCGAAAGGTTTTGCGCTTCACAACAGACACATCAGCGAGTTACTGGTGGCACTAAGTAGCTCCACCCATTTTTGGTGTCATGATACCAATGAAATGTTAAACACATGCCCTTGTGCCCTGGATGATACATAATGACAGCTGTAACCACATTTTCCTCATTAGACATACCTTGAGGTTAACACTTATAAAAAGAGAATACACAGCAAAAAAGTGTTTTTTTAATATATCAAGCTATACCTGAAAAAGCAGTAACTGATTTTCCCCATATACAGTATACTGTACTGTCACAATAAAAAAAATACATGTTATTTCAATATATTGCAGTATATTCTATAATAAGGATAATAATAATGATAAACTTCATTGACTTTGAAGTGTTGGGCCTTGTTCTTGCACTTTGATTTCTCAACTTCATGCCCAGTTTTCTTCCCTCTCACCCACATCTTGGTTGCCAAGAAACAGAACACTCACCTTGCTTTTCAGCTTATCCTGAAGTTTAGCCAGCACTGTCCTGTACTGGTTTCTCTCCTGAGTGACAGTCTTCACCTGCTCCCTGTACTGGTCTCTCTCCTGAGTGACTACCTCCACCTGCTCCCTGTAGCGGTCTCTCTCCTGAGAGACAGTCTTTACTTGCTCCCTGTACTGGTCTCTCTCCTGAGTGACAGTCTTCACCTGTTCCCTGTAGTGGTCTCTCTCCTCAGTGACAGTCTTCCCCTGCTCACTGTACTGGTATCTCTTCTGTTCCATCTGCTCCCCGAACTGATCTCTCTCCTGCTCCACCTGCTCCCTGTACTGGTCTCTCTCCTGGTTGACTGTCTCCACCTGGTCACTGTGCTGGTCTCTCTGCTGGTTGACTGTCTCCACCTGCTCCCTGTACTGGTCTCTCTCTTGAATGATAGTCTCTCCCTGCTTACTATGCTGGTCTCTCTCATGAGTGACTGTCTCCATCTGTTCACTGTTCTGGTCTCTCTCTTGAATGACAGTCTCTCCCTGCTTACTATGCTGGTCTCTCTCCTGAGTGACTGTCTCCATCTGCTCACTGTTCTGGACTCTCTCTTGAATGACAGTTTCCCCCTGCTTACTATGCTGGTCTCTCTTCTGGTTGACTGTCTCCACCTGCTCCCTGTACTGGTCTCTCTCTTGAATGATAGTCTCTCCCTGCTTACTATGCTGGTCTCTCTCATGAGTGACTGCCTCCATCTGCTCACTGCACTGGTCTCTCTCTTGAATGACAGCCTCTCCCTGCTTACTATGCTGGTCTCTCTCTGGAGAGACTGTCTCCATCTGCTCCCTGTACTGGTCTCTCTCCAGAGTGACATTCTCCACCTGCTTACTATGCTGGTCTCTCTTCTGGTTGACTGTCTCCACCTGCTCACTGCTCTGGTCTCTCTCTTGAATGATAGTCTCCCCCTGCTTACTATGCTGGTCTCTCTCATGAGTGACTGTCTCCATCTGCTCACTGTACTGGTCTCTCTCTTGAATGACAGCCTCTCCCTGCTTACTATGCGGGTCTCTCTCATGAGTGACACTCTCCATCTGCTCACTATTCTGGTCTCCCTCTTGAATGACAGTCTCCCCCTGCTTACTATGCTGGTCTCTCTCTTGAGTGACTGTCTCCATCTGCTCACTGTTCTGGTCTCTCTCTTGAATGACAGCCTCTCCCTGCTTACTATGCTGGTCTCTCTCATGAGTGACACTCTCCATCTGCTCACTGTTCTGGTCTCCCTCTTGAATGACAGTCTCTCCCTGCTTACTATGCTGGTCTCTCTCCTGGTTGACTGTCTCCACCTGCTCACTGCACTGGTCTCCCTCCAGGGTGGCTGTTTGCACCTGCATGCTATTCTTGTCCAGGTTTGCAGTGACAGGTGACGTCGGCAGACACAGCGGTGAAGCAGCTGTGCTGGCCACTGGCTCTGATGTGTCGTTTTGGTGACCAATCATCTTTGCTCTTTTGTCTTCCTTGTTCTCTTGAGTGAACAGCTTCCTCTTCAGCCTAAATGGTGAAATGTAAATTAAGTAAACTTGGAGCTGCGGTCACATGGCACTTCAATCAAGCACTGCTTGCAACACAGATGGCTGTTTTTAACGGAACACTGGCCTATTTTAAATAGGCACCAGAGTTGATTGTGGTGCAGGGCAGGGCTGCCATAGCAACGGATGCCAAACACACCAAAGCACACCAGACAGATGTTTTTGAATGCTGGACAACTGTTTCAAAAATATTGCAATTTTGTTGTGACAGATGTTTGATCATCATCAAAGAAAGAATGTGTGGTAATTTATGGCAATAAAAGCAAAGATTATGTTGGAAATTTCCACTTAATAGAGAGGAGTCGATGAGAAAAGCATCTACTGTATCATAATCATCAAGCCTGCAAGACACACTCATCCTGCTAGTCTCATCTAGCTATCCAGTGTCTGGATGTGGTAGTTAGCAGATCAGAGGGGTAGATCATAAATCAGGTGTAATATACCCCTCTGCAGCGTGTTAGGTCAGAAATCAAATCAAATGTATTCGTATTGCACATTTTAAAACATCTGTCACCCTGCGGTTTACATTAGACCCTGGCCTAAACCCTCCACAAGAGCAGCCCTCGGGCAACGGTGGAAAGGAAAAACTCTCTGGTGGGACAGACAGGAAGAAACCTTGGGAGGAACTTTTTAATACATACCCTTCCATTCCAGGTCACCATAATGTTTGGAGCATATTAATGTAATGTAAATGAAAGAAGTGCAGTACTTATTTGCACATCAAATGCGTGCAAGGACTGCTTGAAGTCTGTGCTGAGTATCTTCCTGGGTGATGCTCTGCCAGGCCTGTATTGCAGCCATGTTCAGCTCCTGCTTGTTTTGGGGGGCTAGTTGCCTTAATCAGCATATTAATGAAAAGCATGTTCAATTGGATTCATATCAGGTAAATGACTGGGCCAGTCAAGAATTTTACAGTTTTTATCTTAGGAAAACTATTTTGTTATTTTATCAGTAAATTTGAGACCGCTGTCTTGCTTTAGGAAGAAGCGCCACCCAATGATTTTGGAGGGATTTGCTTGAACTTCAGCAGATAAAATGGTGACGCTGCTATCAACAGTTAAATAATCAATGAAGACAAGTGAGCCAGTATGTGGGGCAGCCATACATTTCCAACCCATAACACCACCACCATAGATGATGGGGGGGACCTTGGATCTTGGGCAATTCCTTTTCGCCTCCACAGTTTGCTCTTGCCATCACTCTGATACAAGTGAATATTGGTCTCATTTGTCCACAAGATCTTTTTCCAGAATTCTGCAGGCTCTTTCAGGTACATCATAGCAAACTGAAACCTGGCCATCATGTTTTTACAGCTAACTAGTCGTTGCATCTTGCAGTGTAGCCTCTGTAGTTCTGTTCATGAAGGCTTTAAACTGAGGTCCTGACTCCCTGTGGTCATTGAAGACCCCGTGACACTTGTCGCAAAGAGTAGGGGGTTCCCTGGTGTCCTGGCTAAATTCCCAACCTGGCTCTCTCAAACTTGCCACCTAATCATCCCCTGATTCAAATGTGCTACACATTGGTAGTGGGTGAGGTGAGTTCGCACTCATCACTGTAAAGCACTTTGAGCATTTGGAAAAGTGCTATATAAACGCAATGTTTTATTCATTCATTCATTCATTCATTTAAAGGCAGTAAAAAGCCTGAAATCAAGACTTGTTACTGAAAGCTTATACCTGCATCAAGGAAGCAGCTGAACACACCTCACAAATCAGATACACCTGTCAAACCATTTGTATCAAACATTATGGTGTCCTGAAATGGGCAGGGCTATGTATAAAAAGCGCTGTCATTTCTATATTGTGTAGATTAGAAGATTCTCACTGTATATTAGGATATAATTGTCCTCCCCACCCCCGAGTATGTTTGCCACTTTGAAAATTTAAAAAAATGAAGCCTATACTGTAGTTATGTTTTTAATGAGAATCACAGCATATGCCATAGATTTTTCATTATTTTTACAATACAGCTGAAAGAAAGTAATATCAACTTTATTTCACATAATTTTTAAATGTACTTTAAGTGGATGAATGCACGTCAGTTATCAAGATCTCTGTAGGGAACAAATAAAGCAATTAATACTGACAACCCATGTACCCACTCTGGTCCTCTTAGCAATGAAAAATTAATAAAATTGAATTTAAAAAGCCAAAGATTGCATAAACTAAGGCAGTGTCATGTTAGTCTATGCAAAAACAGATGTATATCCAAGCATGAAATAAAATTTGATTATAAGGTAATATAGGTGTTAAGTCAGCCATGATGACATCGCCAGATTGGCTGCACTAATGTACCACCTAAGGCTCTTTTTGACTCAGGAAAAACCCTCAATGAAGCACAATGAAATTTTCTACAGATTTCTGTCATTCCTGGCAATGGCACCCCATAGCATAAATTCCCTCCAGTTCACGACACAGAGTCACTCTCTACAGCCTTTGCCACCCAAGTACCTCAAAAAGCCAGGGAAAACCCTGGTAACTATGTGCATTTTAAATCAAATCCATTTGATTGAAATGTGTGAGCAACCCACTGAACATAAAGCACCATCTGAACTGTCAGATATCATTTCTGGACCACTCCTTATGAGAAAGAGACAGATGATGTAATTTTATATGGTAAACTTGTTCATGGTCCATGCAATATTATATTGTTATTCAGTATCCTGCTTTGACCAGGCTATAAGAATGCTGCTTGTTTCCCTCTCTCTCTACCCTCCACAAAACATCAAGGAATGTTCTTATGCAGTTAAAGCCCACACAAGGGTCCTCATCAACGCATACAAATCTAGGTGTCTCTTGTCGTGGAAAGTGTAGTTACCACTGAAGAGACACCAGAAAACTATTGATGGGGTGTCAGGGCCCAGCATGGCCAAAGAATACAATACATGGTTTCCTTTAGATTTTAAGTTTGAATGTCAATCTGTGATATTCAATTGAAATGATCAATTTTGAGTCTTAGGGCTATATTTTAATGATCTAAGCGCACGGTCTAAAGCGCAAGGCGCAAGTGCATTTAGGGCGTGTCCAAATTCACTTTTGCTAGTTTAACGGCAGATAATCCAAGTGCAAAGTAAGGCGCATGGTTCAAAGGGGTTGTACTTAGTCTCAATTATTCATAGGTGTGTTTTGGGCATAACATGAAATAAACCAATCAAAGTGTCATCTCCCATTCCCTTTAAAAGCCAGGTGTGCTTGCACCTTGGCGGATTGCTATTATAATGGCAGATTTGTCACGTATTTTTAGAAAAAAGGGAAAGTATTTTTTAAAAATATTGTTCGTTGAGTGCTGAAAATTGTACACTGATTGTAGAACTACTGGATTCAGGAAATAAACATTGGCCATTTCAAAGCTTCAATGTGATTAATCTTTTACATTCAAAAATGATTGCTTATTTATTTATGCAGCATTATATTTTTAAATATTTAATTTATCTAATCCCAGTATGTGATAAATTAGTTCTTAAATACCTTGAAGATGGATTTTCTGTCACCATATCGGTCAGCACGATGTCAGCAGAAGGATCATCACCTGCAGACAGAAGAGAGAGGAAGCGGCCATCTTGTAAAGCTCCGCTGTTTGAGCTTGCAGGCCACCTGTATGCAGAATCTTTAGTGCTATTGCTGCACCCAGTGAGAAAGTGTTTCAGCTGGAGGAGCCTCTCTCTTTCACTCACCCACTTTCCCTGTGTCGCTATACTCACCTGAGAAGCTGAGAGGAGAGGAGGAAGAGGAAGTGAGGCTGGTCGGAGCATCCCCTCTCCTTTGTCTCATATCATAGCGGTTCGAAGGTGTAGCTGAGGTCGTTGGTGTTGATTCACTGTCCTCAGAGTTCTGTGGTATGCGAGAAATACAACGATAAAACAGGTTGTGTCAATCCTCGATGCTGATTGGCTGAGACCATGTTTTACAGTGATAAGTGTAAATTTGACACAGTATCAATTAACAGCCTGTTTGTAAACAGTATCACTCCTAACCCTAACCTAACAGTTACGTACAAATAATATTACTAAATGAGTAATGCATCATCAATTAATTGTTCCTACATGTTGTAACCATTTGTAGCGCTGTCTCTCGTGCTGTACTGCTTAAGAGTGTTATTACTGGACTTGTGGACTGCATGATCAACACTTTATTACAATACATAATAATGAGTTAAGCTCTGTAATTTCACTGAAAATAAACAACAAACCTCCATAGGGTGCAGGCTGACAATTGAGACAGGCATAAAGATTAGGATGAGCACCTTTCTTCCTCAGTCAGTTTATTTCAGCACTGCCACTACTCCTCTCACATATGACCTACAGCATTCTGTGGGTATGGAAAGGGTCAACGGCCAAATGGTTCTGTACAAAACCAATCTGCACACTCACCTGTTGTTTCTTCTTCTTCTGTTGTATCTGCTTCTTCTTCTCCCTGCACAAAAGAAGCCATTTCAAAGATTTTAAAGTCCAATTATAATTTTCCGGTGCCTCCAAGAAGACTTGCTGCATGTTGCTTGTCATTGCCAAACATGCCACTGGCTGTCCTTTAGTGCAACTTTAAATTTGAAAAAGAAAGTTCACCCCCTTTCAACTCCGTGGTTTTACAAATTAGGACAAAGCTAACCCTCATCTAGTCCACGCTGAGTCCTAAAGTAGATACAACTATCCTCTAAATAACATAAGAAAATTTTACTATGGTTGTATTTGAGTGGTGAAGCAGCCAGTTTCTTTTAGGCCTCCATGCACCCAAGCAACGCCTCGGGCCCGCAATGTAAAGGGGAATGTTGGAAATGGAAGTCAAATGTAACCTCACTGTTTAAATGGCTTCTCATATGGCTGCTCCTCTTCTGAATTTTCTGGTTCTTCCGGTCCCCAGCACCTCCTGCCGGAACATATAGTTTAATATAGTAACATACAAATCATGAATGTTTAAGGGGAACTTAATTTTGATATTTGATGGCATGAAGTTTTGTCCATTAATAATATGGTAAAACAGCTAACTGGGTCAGTGTCAAATTAGTAAGCTAACCAATAATAATATGGATTATTATTATTATTATTATTATTATTATTATTATTATTATTATTATTATTATTATTGTTGTTGTTGTTGTTATTATTATTATTATTGTCATGGTGATTTACACCTTTAACCAGGTAGGCAAAACCTGTAGTAAGGGAAGACCAGACATCACCTGAACTTGGGATCCTTATTCATGGGGCAAACCCAAACCTCAGGCAGGCTGTCAGGATCAATACCATCTGCTAGTTTCCTCCACTTCAGGCATTCATTACACTGGACCCAGTTATGATCCGGAGCAGCCCCCCTGGAATCAGAGGTTATACATCTGTGTATAAATGTGTTATGCATATGGCCTCTGGGGCTTTGTGCATAAAGCTGCACTGAGTGAAAATCACTCGCTACTCCGAGAAGTAAGTAGTACGCATAGCCTTAAAAGTACTCTCAGGCTGAGATCACACAAATGCGTAGGCTTGAAAACACAAGGTGCACTACATGTCTTGATTTTATTAAACCTACTCTGAAAAAGCCAATGGAAAAAAGTTACTAGTGTAGGGAAAAATACATTTCCTGCTTCAGTGTTTTTGGATGGTCACCTAACACAATCAACCTAATTCAATTATCAAGGGGGTTAGGATCAAAGCCTTGTGATGACGGTACCACCAGGGTGAGGCCAGAATTATCAATAAGTGTGAGACAGGAGGTCTCGGTGACAATGACTATATGGTGTCATTTGTTTGCCTGTCACCCAATCAGGGACAGGAACCTGCATTTTATTTCAGTGTTCTATTTCAGGTGTGGGCCATAAAAGCTTGTACCCACACATCACTATGGCATGATTGAACTGCCTTGCCTTCACCCGGTATGCTGCATGCTGCATTAAAGACTATTTTTGCTTTGTTAATAAATTGGTATTGACCTGAACTCGGAGTCGTACTTTACAAAGGACCAAATTCCTACATTTATTAGCGAGCCAGCGACGGACAAATGGGGGGACGATTGGAGAACTTTTTCTTTTCCATCAAGACAATTCACACCAATATCAACAAAGAATCCAAGAACTTTTCTACAGCCACACCAAGCAAGGACGTCTTTTTATCTTTTGCTACACGGAGAGGAGACAGGCCTTCTGCTGCTGCAGGGAAAGAAGACAGACTGGACCTCCATCGCAAGCCCTCTTTCAACGAACAAACCCAGGAGGAATCTTTGTAAGTATAACAGGCTTTTCTGTATTATCAAGCTGTAGATAGTAATTTGAGTTTATGATTGAGTAACAAGTGAGATTTGTCAGCTGTGACAAAAGTGAGCAAAATAGCACAAGTTTAGGGGCAAATTCAAGACTAGGCATGAGAATTCTCCTGCGATGTAAATTCTGACCGGTTTAACAGTAAAGTTGGCTTTATGGGTTAAGCAGGAGGTGTGTTTGTAGAGGAACTGGGCTTTTTGGTAAAAAGTACCAGCAGGGTATCCCACATTTATCCTGTGTCCTTGAGTTAAACCACCACAGTAGGTATATTGTACATAGGTGTACTCAGAACCTACAATGATGGAGTGGGCCATTGAGTATATTGCAAAACATAGCAAAGAGGGATCCTATGGATCTCTGTTTGAGAAATCAGATCCTCTAGTTTGGCTTGAGGAAGCGTGTGCAGAGGGCAATAGTAAATGTAAAAATAAGAAACATAAGCATGCAAATGTACTAGCCGCCCTGTTGGAAGGTCAGTCAGAACTGAAACGCCGTTTGTCAGTAGCAGAGAAACTGTGCGTTGAACAGCAGCAAACAATTAAAACACTTGGGGAGACTGTAGAGGCCCTTAGAAGTGAGACTGCAGCAGGACAGGCAGAGCGCTGTTTAGCAGCACATAACAGTACTGAACTGCGGCAACAGTTGGCATCACTGAAGACACGCGTGGCTGACTCAAAAACTGAGCTACACTAAATAAAGAGCTAGAAAAGTGTAAAAATGCTTATGAGTTGCTATGGGACAAAAGTGCAAAAAATCCGGTGGTTTCGCATAGATCAGTCGTAAAGGGCAGTGCTGCTCATAAGCTCAGACAGATTCTGTGTCATGTTGCTGCTTTGGGCATTAAAAACACTCAATTTCAAAAATAACGTATATATAACCGAAATATTTTGAGCAGTAATACTTACATAGCAATGATGAAATCTCATCTATGTTCAGTAGATGGAGACAGAGACAGTATCAATGATAATGTTCTATTCACTTCTGTTTTGCTCCAGAAAACAATGCCAGCTAGGTCTATCAGCAAACATATGGCTTAGCTATGTCCAGAAGTCCTCAATAATAATAAATATTTTCCAAGAAATTACAAAAAATCTTTGACCATTTTTCGTTAGGTGCGGCGCCTTTTACACTTCCACAGAGTGAATGCGTAAGTGAATGCGATGCTAAGAATATTTTCGGTTACGCTGACCTATAAAACGCTATTCCAAAAGCAGAATTAGACATGTTATACATCGTTAGAAAGCTCATACTCTCACCTACTGAATAAATTAATTGTCAATCAAGCCAGACTGTACCAAAAAGGGTGACGACGCCGTAAAAAACAGGTGTGGTATTAAGAACAGCTATTTTGGAAGGTACCCAGACACATGTGCATATATTTCACAAACGGATTGTCCAAGACAATATATGACCACTCAGTCTCAAAAGGGACATCTCTATGCGTAAAACCAATGGTAAGCTTGTATATTTATTCAATATTTAGTCCCAGATGTTGACTGTAGAATGACATGGTATCATTTTTAAAAAACTTTTTCTCGTTTATTTCGTTATTCAGTGAGCAGCGTTTTCACTGCTGTATAGGCATATCTTAGGGCTATTGTCGGGTTTATCTTGTTGCTATGACGGAGTACGATTTTTTAGTGGTGAAAGAATATCTTTATGAATGCCAAGATAGACAATATTGCATATGTTGTCAAGGGTGGGGGGGTGTTTTCTAGATGAAACTGCAGGGAGGGGGTGCGTGTTAAATGAACGACCAGAGCGACAATGGTTTCACTGCGAAACTCCGTATTCGGCATAGTTGTCGTGTATCGTCTACGAATGAAACTAAAACAATGCGTTTCTGCTTTTAACTCATACTTTGGTTGCAGTAGCACCGAATGTCTGAGTTTAATCTCGGCACGCCGGCGTGCCAACCACTAGGGGCTTTGTGCTAAGAGGTTAATTTACCTGAGTACTCTGATTTAGAAAGTCGTTCAGAAAAGGGCGATTCAGATCCACCCGAACGTCATATTGCTGCAGGTCCAGTTAAAGCGGCTCCTTTCCGCATAAGAGAGCGCAAAACGCGTAGGAGAGCAGCAGTAGCTACGGAGGGCACCACGGCTACAAATTATGAATATGAGGCAGCACATGAACACTTTCCGTTGTCTACCTCTGAACTCGGGAACTTGTGTAAAAACACTGGTCAGTGGGATGGTTTCTCTGATCCCCGAAACTATTTGGCAGAGTTGCAACGGCATGCTACAGCACACACCCTAGATAACCAGGATTGTTGCCAGATTCTGCAGTTAACTATTCCTGCTGATCTAGTTCAGTCAATACCTGATAATATTAAAGGACCTTTAGATGGTGTATGGGCAAGTGCCCAGCAGAGAGAGTCTGCATTGTTGGGTATGATTGACAACCCACAACCCAACTGGAAACAAACACAAAACACCACACCTGATAGAGGTGAAAATCCAGTAGCTTATATGAACCGCTTGTTTAATTGTTGCACTAGGAATTCTGGAATGCCAAATCCAGGCAGGAATGATCCGCCTTCCTTGCATTAATTATACAACAGTATGGTGACATAGTGAATGGTGCAACAAAGTTAGCATTAAATCTAAGGCAAAAAGCAAACAATTTGACTTCTGCTGATGTCTGTAGTCTTCTGTCGAGTTGGTATGAAACTACCCATAATGCCCCCATGAACAAAAAGAAGGTTTCAGCTGTTGTCACTAATGAGGGTCGTAAAACATCGAGAGACGCTTGCCACAACTGTGGTAAGATTGGGCATTTTAAAAGGGACTGCTGGTCACGGGGTGGGGGTGCTGTGGGGCAGAGTCCAAGGCAGCAAAACACAGGAAAAGTTGTAACACAGTCAGAAATCTCTCCTTCTGCTCCAACTCTGACCTATGAGGATATGAATAATATGCTGCATGAGCTTAAACAAATGGTCGCACAAACACATTCTGCTGCTGCACAGAACACTAACACTATGACTGACAATGCATACTTGAAATCATAGGGGTGTCTGGCCTCTGTGCATAAAGTGGGTGATTTGAAAGCAGATAAATTTGGCAGACCTAGTATTGAAGTTTCAGTTAGAGGCCACCGGGACAATTGGTTAGTAGATACAGGTGCTGCAATCATCCTAACACACTTAAATTTCCCTACCACTGGCAGGACCACAGAGTTAACTGGAGTAGTAGTGGTGTAATTACGGCTGCACAATCCATTCCTATTGCAGTACAGATAGGCTGTGATGAAGTGTTACTAAATGTTTGGATGTCAAAAAAACATGAAGACTCAGCCCTTGGGGCTGACGTTATGAAGGAGAATAAATACATTGTTGATCTTGCTAATCAAACCCTGTGGAAGGGTGAAGGAGATGTGGGTGGTTGTGTTGTTATTCCTGACAGGCATGCAGTAGCTACAGTTAAAGGTGTGCTTGCATACGATTTGCCTATGCTTTTGGGTACAAAAAAACAAAAGCCTTGCTGAAGTATTAATGCGACATGAGGACGTGCGGAATGGACACAAACATGATTGTGGTAGAGTGACAAACATGGAAGTACATGTACAAGGCAATGATCCCCCACCGCAGCGGCAGTATAAGTATCCCAAGGAAGCAGAAACTGAAATTTCCCAAGTCATTGAATCTTTGCAAAGTCAAGGAATACTACGTACATGTGTATCAACTGTGAACTCTCCAGTGTGGCCTGTAAAATATCCAGACAATTCTTGGAGATTAACTATTGATTATAGACAGATTAACTCTACTACGCCCCCTGCAACTTCTGTAGTATCCAGAACCCCTGACATAATGGCTAACCTACAGAGCACAGCTAAAGTGTATTCAGCATTAGATGTGTGTAATGGCTTTTGGTCTATTCCAGTGCATAGGGATAGTCAGTACAAGTTTGCATTCACATTTAAGGATAAACAATATATGTGGTGTGGGCTCCCTCAAGGTTTCCACAACTCACCAACTTTGTTCCACCAATGCATGGCTGACATTTTGAAAGGACTGAGCAAACCACAACAAGTAATCCAGTATGTAGATGATTTGTTGATCCAAACAGAAACTGAAGAAGAACACATTGAACTCATAGATGAGGTTTTGGATGTTGTTCAGAAGGCAGGATTAAAGCTTAACCCAAAAAAGGCACAGTTATTGGTACCTGAAGTAAAATTCCTGGGAGTACAAATAACTGAGGGGCGCACACCAGATCCACAAAAGGTGGAAGTTGTCCAGAAGTTGCCTAGACCATATACAGTTATAGCCCTCAGATCATTCCTAGGAATTGTCAGACTTTGCAAAGAATTCATTGAGGGTTTTTCAGAGTTATCTGGACCTTTATATGATCATTTAAAAGGAAAGAAAAGTAAAACGGAAGAATTAGACTGGAGTCCAGCTGACCAAGAATCTTTTGAAAAACTGAAAAAAGCATTAATGACAGCACCCGCATTGAGCAATCCTGACAAAGAAAATCCCTTTGCATTACAAGTAACTTCTACTGATCATGCTCTTTCAGCAGTATTGTTACAGGAGATACATAATCAGCACAGACCTGTTGGGTATTTCTCTAGGGTTCTAACACCAGTTGAAAAGGGGTTTGATAAGTGCACTAAACATTTACTGGGGGTACACTGGGCCTTAGGAGCTACAGAACACATAGTGGGTTTTAATGAACTAGAATTACAAACTCCACATACTCCAATCAAACTTCTAATTCAAGGACACATAACAGGAGTGTCAGCACAGAGGGTAGGTAGATGGCTAACTGAAATCAATAACCGGAACATAAGAGTAAAATATTCCCCCTCCTTCTGTTTACCAAACTCGTTGACATATGATGGGGAGCCTCACAATTGTGGGGAGGTCAAGTATGCAAACTCAAACCAGATCTTCAGAACTGTTGCCAAAGAAAAAGACACAGAATTGTATGTGAACGGTTCTAGGTACTGGGAAGAAGGACAATACTGGACAGGTTGCGCGGTCTGGGAGCCTTCTAGTGGGGAGGAGACTCTGATTAAATGTCCTTCAAGTTATTCTGCTCAGAAGGCAGAAGTAATAGCAGTGTTGACAGCAGTCAACAAATACCAGGGCCCAATTAACATTCACTCTGATAGTGCTTTTGTAGTGCATGCATTGACAGAACATTTGGCTGTATGGCAACAGAGGGGGTTTTGCACTGCTGATGGAAAGCCACTGATGCATCACAATAGCTTACAGCAGATCTGGGATAAAGCTAATCAAGAGCCGAAGATAATTTTCATTACAAATGTAAAGGCTCATCAGACTCCAGGTAAAAGTGAAGAGGGTGATCACACCAACCATGTTGATGTGTTGGCAAGAATTGCTGCAAAGAATGGTGAAACATACAAGGAGCAATCAGCTCCTCAAATAGCCACAGTGAGCAAATCAGAAATACCCATAGATCTTGTTACATTGCAAAATAAAGATCCAGAGCTTGAAACAATAGAAAAATCTTCGATAGAAGGCAGAACCCTGCCTCCAAGTTATGAAAGAGAAAGAAAATTCCTTTCCATAAATGAGGGCCTCCTAGTTCACAAGAAGCCTGTAGAGAGGTGGGTCAGTCCTAGCTTTATCAGAAAGGATATTGTTGAATATATGCACCGCATCAGTGGACATGCAGCGACTGAAAAGGTCATAGGTATGGTGCGAGAGTCACATTGGTGGTCAGGTATCAGGCAGACTGTTGAAGAAGTTTGCGACTGGTGTTTGATCTGTGCACAGATGAATCCTAGCCCACAAAAGCGTAAAGCCTTATTGGACAACCACTTTCTGTGGAAGGCCCATGGATTAATCTGCAGATTAATTATGTAGGATCTTTTCCACCAGCTAAAGGGGGGTACCATTATCTGCTTGTAATTGTGGACATGTTCAGTAAATGGGTAGAAGCATTCCCTATTAAGAAATGCACAGCCGTTGCCACAGCCCGAGTTTTGTGGGAACAAGTATTTTCCAGATGGGGATTTCCTTGCAGACTGGAAAGTGATAGAGGTACTCATTTTACTGGCCAGGTGATAAAAGACCTGTGTGGTCTTTTGGGCATCTCCCAGAAATGGCACATACCCTACCATCCACAGTCATCAGGAGTGGTAGAGAGGATGAACAGGACCATCAAAACAGCACTGAAAAAGGCTGTCCTTGAGGCTGGGACAAACTGGTGCAGTCATTTGCCTGGCATCTTAATGACCATTAGAGGGACTAACAGAAAAGGTACTGGCATTTCTCCCCATGAAATAATGACAGGCAGAAAAATACCACTACTGCACCCCAACATGGGTACAGTACCCCAGCCGATCCAGGATCGGGTGAAACGTGATACTTTTCTGAAAAATGTGCAGAGCCACTTGGAGGACAAATTCCTCTTTGCTGCTCACAGCATGGGAATTGTTCACCAAACCAACAAACGTAGATGGGATGATGGTGTAAGACCAAATACACATACATTTGAAGTTGGGGATCAAGTCATGGTCAAAAATTACCTTCAGAAACGGCCTTGGGATGGAAATTGGACAGGGCCACATTAAATTGTGGATACCTGCGGGGAGGGCAATCTTAAGGTTACAATGAAGGGGAGGAAAAAAATGGGGTATAAATGGTATCATGCAGACCAATGCAAATTGTATCCAAATGTTAAATTGCCATAAGAGTAAATACTGCACTTGGATGTTTTTCAGGTATCAAGACATGAGGCAGACTAAAAAGAATCAAGGGGGGGATTATGGAACACCAAGATGGGTATTTTTTTGTTTAGGTATTTTTTGTTTTTTCCTTTTAGTATATTTGTTGTTTTTTCTTTTATTCCAATTTTTTGTTTTTTTCCTTTTATTATATTTATTATTTTTCTTTTATTCCAATTTTGACATGCCAAAATGCAACCAATGGCTGCATGATGCACAGCAACGGGACCGCATTTCTCAGCCACAAAAACTACAACGTAACCTGCCATGCTTCAGCCACATGCCAAAGACTGTTTACTGATGGAAGTGAAGAATGCCAATGTCATAAAGGATTTACAGGTGATGGACTATCTACCTGTGTGGATGTCAATGAATGCAGAGCACGACAATCTTGTGGCAATAATCAGGTTTGCATCAATACACTGGGAAGCTACAGGTGCGACTGCACTCCTGGATGGACAATGAACAGTGGTCAAGTATGCAAGAAAAAAAATGCCCTCTGATGTGGCAACTAGATCCAGGTCTGCACCTGTACAGTACCAGCATATCTATATAGTGACAGAATAAGTAATATGCATATTTTAAGAAGGCATCTACTTTGTTTTACTTGTTTTACTTATCACATTGTTTTGTAAGCATTACATTGAAAACGTTTGGTTCATAGTTACCAAATGAGTCTAGTCTCCTGTGAAGTGAAGAACCCTGATTGCTGGTAGCATGAATATGACCACCCACCAAGCAAACAAAAACTGCAGAGTACTCACTCCGTATCGTCAGTTGATTCAGTGTTGCTGGGATTCTCCTTTCTTTTGTGTCGCATTTCATTCCAATATTCCTCCAGTTTCACTCCAATGTTGTGCTTTATTTTCCTTGTAAAAATAATTACAACCAAACATCATTACCCTTTATTTAATTCTCAGAAGACACATTGAGGGAACAAGCCCTCATTTATAAAGGTGCAGAGATTACAAAACAATTAAAACAACAATAATAAAAATAGTAAATAATAAATAATTTTAAAGTAAAATAGTACACTGTAATTTTAAAAGAATAGAATAAAATACAGTAAAACAGTTGTAATTAATACATATAAAAATATAGCTGCAAGCAGTAATGAATGAGCCAAGCACTATGATGGATGAAACACCTGATTCAGCTCACTGGGTATAGTGGCACCTTCAACACACTTTCACTCTCTGGGCTCTGTTCAAGAATAATCGTCAGGAAAATGTTTAATCTGGAATAGCACCCACAAGTGGTAAAATTTCATGCAACCTAGTCTGTACCCCCAAGATGTTACAGAGATAGGGCAACTCATCCATTATGGTGACTTTGCCGCCAAATTCATTGGATAATTGCGACCATATTTTTTGACCTGCCAACTATCTTTTTAAGACTCTGAAAGGCAATAGCGCAAAGAGCTAATACAAAAAAGGACAGCTATATTGGGCCACAAATCAAGGAGGAGAGGATTAATGTGTTTATGACTAAATCTAAAATGACCGAAAAACAAAATGGCTGACACCAAAGCTGCATTGTTTGGCAGCTCCTATCCTTTACTGCAATGGTCCACAACAAGTTTGGATGAAATATTCTGTTTCATTCCAGAGTAATTGCCATTTTGCTTTTTTCTTGTATAGTACCCCCAAGTGGCCAAGTCCTACTTTGGCCTGTTGGTGGTGCTAGAGAGGTTAATGTACTTACCTCAAATTTGGTAAGGTGTGTCAGATATGTAGTGCTTAGATTATGGCCTTAGAGTGGGAAACAGTGAATTTGATATAATATTATATTATTTCTAAAAATGTGGCCTGCCCTCCCCTCCAGAAGCATCAAAGCAAATGTGATTGGGGCAATCTAATCTACGCAGATGATCTATGGGTCTCACCTCCTGCAGAGTTTCTCTCAGAAGAGACACACCAGAAGACACAGGACACCATATCAGGGGTCAAAGGCCCTGCATGGCTACATAAGTAACATTTGCCTTTACTGTAGTTTGACATTTAAGTGACTGAGTGAAAATCTTAATATTGATAGTTGAAATTTACATTTTTAGAACCAGTTCCAGTTTCAAGCGGAAATCCACGTGGTTTGATTTTGTTTTGTTATATGGAAAATATTTTGACTGAAGGTGGAGGTTACAACTGGGTGGCTTTGACAATTATCTGCCTACAAATATCATCCTGTTGTAGCAGCAGATAAACGTCCATGCTTTTTATAGGTATTCAAGAACTGAACTGAATTACCTCCTTACATATTCATGTTTGATCTTGTTAGAAAGTGAGTTAATTCAGGAATCTTTTGATAATAATAGCATAGTGCTTGGCCTGCTTCTAACAACACAGGTTCACTTTGATCAAGAAGTATACGGTCTGCTTTTAGGTAGGCCAGTCCTTGTCATAAATGAGTCTGACCCCTCTTCCTTTCCTTCTTACACCTTAACTTGGCAACACCCAATCAGGGCAAACATCCTCAAGCCATGGTGGGTAAGATATTTAAGATGGCCACCGTTGTAGTTGTGTTGCGGTTGGTTTCGGAGTCTCTCTCTTTTCTGGTATTTCAAAATTAATTGTTCAGTGTTTTGTATAATGTCTTCTATTTTATCAAATTTAGAAGTTGTGAGCCTGCATTCAATAAAGAATGCATGATTTCAATTCATTAATACAATTGATTGCCTCTTATTTAATTCAATTATTTCATCCTAAAACCTGACATAGAGCTTGTTTTAACTTGCTGGTTGATTCCATCAGCTCACTGTAGACTGACCTATCAATGACTTTGGTGATTTAATTGATCATTCTTATTTTATTTTTTTATTATTCAGAAAATAAACATATTTTTAATGAATCCTTTCTTGTCCCACAGGTGATACCCTGGACTATCCTCTATCAGTGTGCCAAATTTCAAAAGAATTCACCTAGCAGTTTTAGGGGCTACCATAACTCCCATGGCACAAAAATAATAATAATAGTGAAAAAACTAACACATGCAATAGATACATATGCACCTATGGTGCTAGGCCCCTAGTAAATCATGTACATAATAAAAGTTAACAAGAATAATTATTAAAACAAAATTATAAAAAGAAATTGCACTCCATTTAAGGAGGTTAAATCAGACCTCCAACGTTGGAACACTCTCCCCCTGATGCTTTTAGGAAGAATCAACTCAATTAAAATGAATGTTCTACCCAGATTTTTATTCCTTTTTCAATGTTTACCAATATTCCTCCCCAAATCTTTTTTAAATTAGATAAGAATATTTCATCTTTTATTTTGGCAGGAAAGACCCCAAGAGCAAAATATTCTATCCTACAAAGACCTAAAAAAGACGGTGGCACTACCTCATTTTTTGGCACACTATTGGGCAGCTAATATTCAAAAAATTCACACTTGGCACAATTCCTCCACTACAGACTGGTGTCAGATGCAAGCTTGCTCTTGTGGCTCTATCTCTTTATCAGCTTTAATTTACATCCCCCTAAATTCATACCCTGCTAAATACACTTCTAACCCAAAACTGCAAGATTTGGAGGCAGTTTAGACGCCACTTTAAAATCACTTCTCTCTCCCTACTAATGCCCATCTGTGACAACCATCTATTTCTGCCCTCAGCACTTGACCCAGTCTTCTCTTTGTGGAAGGAGAAAGGTTTGGTTTATTTCAAACAACTTTTTATCGACAAGGTTTTCGCCTTTGACAATCTTAAGACTAAATTTGACCTTCCACAATCTCATTTATTTAGATATTACCGCACATTACCGAGGTCTGAACAAATAACAATATCTTTCATTACTAAAAGTGAACTGATTTAAAAGGGTAATTTGCGAAGAATGGCTTTATAGATAAAAAGATACAAATGGTGATCTCTTCTTACAGAGAGAAAGGCCCACCCAACTGTTTTATTTACAGTAGGACACAGTGATGGGTACCATAATTGTCCCCAGTAATGTATCAAAGCGCAGAATGATAAACAGCATCTAGATGTCACAGAGTAGTACAAGCTGCATGTCTATAAATTACATCCCCACAGACAACGACAGAAAGAAAAGTGTATTCAATTAACTTATCAGGTAAATATAGGAAAGCAAGTTCTATTCTTATATAAGAAACCTTCACCAACAGCTTTTTCACCAGATCGCTTTATGTGGAACTAAAAATGAATTCATCATGAATCCAGATGCAAAACTATTTATAATGGGGTACTCTTTCAACAGGAGTACCATCAAAAGTGCATATCTGGAGATTCTCTTTTTAAAAATCTGGTAAACAGCACAAAATTAGTTTGATCACTATTTAAAAGTTTAATAACTCTAAATTGCAGATGGTGGTCTATATATCCATGCCAAAACCAGAGTATTTTAATCATAGTTCAACCTTCAAGGCAATGAATTCAAAATGTTTAGGCTAAATGACAGCATTAAGTAACAGAAAGCCATGACTTCACATAAATGCTACACCACCCCTGTTTCCAGCTCTATCTATTCTGTACACATATATGTATGGCTATATTGGAGTCAGAAACACCTTTTTTAGCCATATTAGAATTAGAACAAGGACATAAGATTTTTTTTACTTGTATGGAGAGCATTTCTTTTGCCTGCTACTGTTAACTAAAAGTTATATAGCAATACCAAAAATAATTTAACTAAGATTTTCAAAGTTCCCTCCATGCCTGCAAGGAGATCTAATGATTATTAAGGGTAATTTACTGACCAAAAGCCCAAACTTACTGAGTAGAATACTGACAGGAACCAACAACAGTGGGGCTTGGACAATTTTTAAAACTCTGCATTTCCTAAAGGCCAACATGGAAAATGACCACTGTGGAAACTCATAATTCACTAGTGGTGCTTAAGGTGTGGTTGTTTTTTTATAATGAATAGACTGGCACCCAACATGGGGCAGAAAATGTCCAATTCCCATCCTAATTTGGGGTGACATTCCCACCCACCATCCTCGGTTCTCCTCTGAAACACATGGTGTCAACAGCTGCTTGTTTTTACCCTGCAAACTACACCCAGGCTGGCAAAGAGTGAAGTCAGGGGAAGGCTTTTATGTGCAGTCTAGAGGATGACCGATATGAATTTTTAAATTCCAGTACTGATTCTGATATCTTAGAGAACAGGAAGACCAATATGGCGATATCAGCCGATGTAAATAGCAATATATAGCCAATATGTAGCCAATATAATATAACAAACAATGGGCCTCATTCATCAACTGTTCTTAAGAAGAATTTTCTTCTTAAAACCCACTTACGCAGTTTTCACGAAGATTCTGACATTCACCAATGTTTTCTTATTTGGGATTTGTTCTTACGTAAGAACAGAATCTACACACACTCAAGAGCACACTTACGCACATTTGAGTGCTGATATGTTTGTGCAAAATAATTGGTTATTGCATTTTCTTCAATTCTACAGTTGTATAATATTATAAGATTTCAATTACAATAATATTTTTATTATTTATAATATTTTTAAATAATTATTTTCATTATTTTACAAAGCACTAAGGTGCCAGGTTCCGCCTCAGATGGTGGTTGCCTCAGCGGGAGTTCATCTGTAAATAATTGATAAAAATCAAACCATTGTAGTGACCTTTTATTTTTGGGGGTTTCAATTATGCAATGTTTAAATTTTGAATACATACTAAGCACTTAGGTAACACTTTTTAAACACATGGACATGTTGAAGAAGAGAACACTTATTCAGAGGCGTCACTAGGAGGGTGCGGACCACACGGGGTGACACCATCGGGGTGGGGGGGGGGGTGACACCAAAATGACTGGCAATAAATTTTTTGTGCAGCAACAGGTTGAAACAGCTAGTTTCTCCGATGCAGTTTACTGCTGGTTGATTTAATTAGTGGTATTAATGTGATGAGAAGCGATTTGTCGTTTGAATGCATAAAACGCAATTCCTTGTGCCCACTCCAACCAGCATTTTCTTTTTTTTGCCTCAGATTTGACATCGAACCATTTTTTTTTAACTTCATCAGTTGTGCGACCTTCTCCGGATACAGCGTTCACTGAACGAGTAATAGCATCCCATGCATCTTTTTTTTTTGTGTGTGTTATTTTATATCCACTACTGACGCTACTAAATATGACAGGTCGTTTTCTGTTCTCTTCCTGCAGCAATACCTTCACTTCAGAACTACTGAAGTTTTTCTTAGGTTTGGAGTCCGGTGCTCCACCGTCTTTAGATTTTAATTTGGGCATTCTTGACTTCTCTCAACTTTTCTTTTCAATTTCTGTGTGTGTGATTTCTGTGTGTGCACACTGCCCTGCAGTCTCATGCCCTTTTATGGGGATTGGCGGGGAGTTTACCTATGCTAATTAGGAACAACTAGCACGCGCTTTCAGTTTACGAGGACTATGGGATTCATCATTATAAGAACACGGTTGCGAACAATTCTGCCGTTTAAGAACACGTCATGAATCTGACATAGACTTTTCTTAGGACCTTTCTCAAGAACAAATTTAAGAAAAAACTTAATTAAGATATTGGCGAATGAGGCCCAATGATTTTAGAGCAGCACTACCGTTCCATGGTGCCGATCTGCAATGGCCTCAACAACAGGTATGAATAAACTGGTGTCTCTCCCCAGTTATATGGACCTGTTAGTAACATTACATTTAGCTAGTTACCTTACACAGCTAGACGCCAGAGGGTGGGTAGCTTTTGCATCTAATTCTGTTTGTCTATCAAGACGTTTCCCCCCCCATTGGAACTGCTGTTACTGTTGATAGTGTCAATTTAGCTAGCTCAGTAATTCACCTGCATTTATTTCAATCAGGGGAAACAAATTTGATAAAGCTTGCATACTATCTAGCTAACGTTACATGTTGCCAACTTCACTAACAAAGCTAACAAGGTTGCTAACAACACTGCCGCCTACGTTATAGGGTTAAGGTTCTTTCAGCGGGCGATATTGGTTTATGTGTTAGCCTGTGTTGCAGACACTTGGTGCAACTAGTGACAGCATCTAATCAAAGAAGGTCAGGGGCATTCTGGTGCAGCAAGTGAAGTACTCCACATCCTTGAACCTCAAGCATTTGTCTAACAAGACGAGTGCTGCCTCGGAGACCATTTAGGCTACATCCCTAAAATATTCCTCCATGTTTGTTTTCTCCTTTTGTGGAGCAACATATTGCATGTATTAAAGCTGCTTCTTCCTCTCTTGTCCTGAGTGTCAGCTGTTGCTGTAATGTTGCTATTGTGCGTTTATACTTTTTGCTCATGACAGCAACCACAGTCAATGTCCAGTGACTTGGATTGAATTGACGGGTGCGTAAGTCGCTATTGCAGTAGTTACAGCCACAGACGATCTGCCAACAAACCAACCCTGGCTTGCAAGACGGTGTGGTTAACATTGACATTTCCAGTCTTTATTGATAGGCTACTCATATGAAAATGTCAGCCATGCTCAGCCATGGTTCTGTGGTTTGTCAGCGTTTCCCTTTTTGGGCCGCCAGATGGCGGCACTTCGGTTTTTAGTTCTGTTCTGTTACCCTGTTTAATTGTATTATTGTTTTCAATTATTCTATTATTGTTTTTGGGTTGTCTCATTTTCCCTTCCCTCTCCGTGGCCTGATTGTTCATTGTGCCCTCCTGTGTCTCGACAGTGTCATGTCTATTTAGGTTCCCTTCTCCCTGACTCAGGAGCTGGATCCTTGTGTGTTTGTGTGTGCTTCTGGATATGTTTCTGCCCTGCGAGCTTCCTCCTGAGAGTAGCTCCCCGTGTGTTTCTGCCCACGTTCCGTTTTTACGTGCTTTTGGATTCTTGGATTTTCTTTTTCCTGTGTTTTGAAGTTTTTCTTTGTTTTTTGAGAGTTGCCCTGTGAGGCCTTTTGTTCCCTGCTTTAGTTTCTGTTTTCTAAGTAAAGTTCTTGTTTCCATTTACCGTTTGGAGTTTTGTGTTTTCCCCTTCACTCTGCGTTTGGGTCCTAACCCCGCACTACCGTGACACAAGAGCCAACCTCAGCTGACTAATAATAGCAGTAATGCACACATTGTCAACAGAAAGTCTGAGGTAACATAACCCACGCGCAGCTAATGGGAACATTATTATTTTTTGACAAGAACATTTATAAAATGTGCCTTTAATTAGCAAACTGTATTAACATGGCAAAGGAATAACAGCAACTACAACATTTCAGTTTTTATTTTATTTTTTTGGTATGTGTTCCACCTGCTACCTAGCTAGCAAGCAGTGAACATCAGGTGCAAGCTAACAGCATACTCTTGAGGTAGAAACTGGCAAATGTTCCAGGTCTCGTGGACTGGGGTTGTCATGGGGAGAGCAAATAAGCACAAAACTGACGCCAGAGGGAGTGTCAACATTATGCAACATTATGTGACCAATAAAAAGTGGGGGTCGCTAGAGAGCATTTTAAATGCAGACCCCTCACCAACTGAACTCTCGTGTACCCTGGGTGACAGCCAGAGAGAGACAGTTGCAAGAGAGACTGCAATCCCATGAGAGAGGTCCAACAGACAGCACATGCGGTCCAGTGCAAAGTGAAAGTTATTGAAAGTGGCTTGTGAGAGAGGTCCAATGGATTGGATAGCGCATGCGGTTCTGTGCAAAGCCCGGGCGAATGAAACGTAAGAACATTGTAGTTTCATTCTTGTTATGATTGGTTATCGCAATTGAATGAAAAGACACATGTAGGCTACAAATTCAGATTTCCGACAAAGAAGTACCTGTACTCCTCTGAGTCAGCAAATTCCTGTTTGTTGTGTGTTGGCTTGAGGAAGTTGCATTCAGTGATGCCAATGACACCAACACCCTTGGCATTGGTCTGTTCAGAAAAGGAATATTAGCTAAATATTAGCATTTACACTGAGTAATTGATCCACAACACTAAAATGTACATTTGAACAGTCTGATTAAACAGATTTGATTAAAATGACAAAAAATAACTTACCTTGAGCTGGCAGCCCAAATGCATATATGGTCGAATTAGCCGATTCTTATAGTACATCAGTACTCCGTACGGCCCCCCACTTTTTGTTCTGTACCCAAAGGTTAGGTTGATAGACTCTTTCTGCGGCCAGAGTTCAGGACAACCAAAATGGTGATTCAGCTACTGCGTATTAGGTATATCTATCTAGATAGCTAACTGACAAGCAAATACAACAGCTGTAATTAGCTGGTTAGCACTCTCTCTCTCTCTCTCTCTCACACACACACACACACAACACACCTCAAGTAATATGGCCCCTAGACTAGAGCTAGTTGCATTTAGTTTACTTTCACTACTTATCGTTTCATTTTAAAAAGTTACATGTTTTTTAGATTCCAACCTAGCAGCATAAATACAGCACAAATTCCTCATGACTTGCTGTAGCGCAGCTGAAGGATACCACGAATTTGGGCGTGTATTTGTCCTTGACGGTCTGGGCCAGACTTTTTGCCACCAGCTGAGTCTTTACTTTCTTATCTCTTATCAAAATCTGCATCCATGGCTTCAAGTACAAAATGCTGCAATATTCCTGATTTCATACACAGGGAAGAATGAAGCTTAAATGAATAATTCATCCCAAAAATGTAATGTCATTCATTAATTTTCCCACCTTGAAAAATATATTTGGACCCAATGAGAGGTCACCGTTTTGCAGAATTTGATAACTGTAGGTATCAAAAGTCACAGACAGTTCTGCTTTAAAATGTTTATGGAATACCAAAATAAAAACAATAGCCATCATTTTAAAAAAGTAAATCTTTCAGAGACTGCCTGTGCAGTTACAATATATCAATGACAACATAACTTCTAAAGTTCTGTATTTCCACATTATGTAGTTAACTCACTGCCAAAACAATTTTGTTCAGTGATCACCAAATTGTTGTTTTAAATCAGTGGTATTCCTTATTTTTGGTATTTCAAAGATGTGAAAGCAGAACCATAGATGGATTTTTATTGACCATAGATTTCCATTTGTTTTTGAAATAAGTATTTCTGATGGGTTAATCTAAAACTGCAAAAAATATTGTGGACAGCTGTCATTGTTGGGTCAAAAGACACTTCCCAAGGTAAGAAAATTTATGAATTGTGATAATTTAAGGGTGAACTGTTTTTTAACAGAATAAAGCAAAGTGCTGAACTTATGCTGAAATATGTAATTTATGGCTTAAGGAATAATGATAATTAAACTACTTCAATCAGGCGGTAAGGTGAGCAATATGCACATAAGTTTTAAAAAAATAAGTCTGTTTCCTGAAATACACATTTTATATGTGTCAAACCGCACTTGGTCACATAAAAACAAATGGAATGACTAATTTTGCTTGGATCACATCCATCCTGTATTTCCCCAGATAAATCCAGCTGGGAAATCAGCAGCTTGCAAAACTGGACATTCCAGGAGATTTTAACTTTCAAAAGAGAACTTGCCAGATTGTAGCATTGTCTGTGGTGCAGTGGGCATCAGTGCAACAGGAAATTTACAGAACTTTTAAAACCGACAGCCTTACGGATATGAACATTCACTCAACCTCAGCATTGTACCCCTTCTTCTCAAACCCTGCCCTACTCACACGCAGAGAGAACTCAAACTCCGCAACCGAAGCCGGGCGCCGAATAGGTCTCCTCTGCTCATCGGTCGAGTCCACATATGGAATCTGAATGTCCTTGATATCCTCCTTGAATTCAAACTCGATCTGTCCGCTGGTGGTACTGAATGAGACAGACAGAGATGTAAGCCATTTAAAACGTAGGACAGGTACAATGTATAGATAGATTTCTAAATGTAAATCGATGGAGCCCTAGTTTTCTGTCATTTGAGTGGCCCAGCTGTTGATTTTTAGAACATTCCAGGACCATTAATATAGTCAGGATAAACATTCCCAATATGTACATTTGTACCATTTCCTGGAATTGGACTGGTGGAATACCACTGCTGTTCATTTTATGATGGAGTATAAATGTCAATGTAAAACAAATCTCACATTTCATTTTAATTCTGAACATACTTAAAATGTGTCATATGTATACTCTGTGAACCATTTTGATTACCATCCAGGGATGCTTGTATAGCATGCTTGTATAGCATCTTTGACAGAGCTATGCAACATTGCAATCACTGGTATCGCAATACCTCCTGTGCTGTTCTCGAATTTTGAGTGAATTGACACCTTGTATTGTGTTAGCGGGTGGGAAGTGAATTGATGCGATGACACAAATTTAGCTAAACTGCAAATTAACTCATACTTGGGTTGGGCCTATGTACACACCATGGAACAAAGGATCTAATTCCAGTTTCTGCCGGAACTGCTGTTCTGTCTTAATGCTCTACCTGATATCAATAATTAATCCAGCCACATAAAATTGACTGCTGTACACAAGTATAAGATAAGCAAATTGCATCAATCAAAAAAGTCAAGCTGCAGGTATACAATGCCTTTGGGCCATATTTTTGTGAAAACGGTAGTGCTAGCGCACATGGGCACTAGTACAATCTGTTATTTCTACCATCAAACATGTAATATATCTAGCTTCTACACTGTCACAGTGGCAGTACACAGTCAATGACCACTTTAAGTACTCCTATCTCCAGAACAGCTTGAATTACTTGCGGCAAGAATTCAACTAGGTGGTTGAAACATTCCTTGGTGATGTTCATGCAGATTTTTGGTGCTTAGGTAAGCTGTGGCATTCAAATTACGTTTTTCCTATCTCCAGCCATCCAGCATCATCTTCCTGTTCTTAGCTGACAGGAGTGAAACCCAGTATGGTCTTCTGCTGCTGAAGCTCACCCATTTCAAGGTTTGAAGTGCTGTACCTTCAGTGATGCCATTCTCCACACCATTGTTGTAAACAGCTGTTATTTGAGTATTTGTAACCTTGCAGCTTGCTTGAATGAGTCTGCCGATTCTCCTCTGGCCTTTCTCATTAAGAAGGCATTTTACCCACAGAATGACTGCACACTGGATGTTTTCTGTTTATCGCACCATCTTCTGTAAACTCTAGAGACAGTGGTGCATGAATACCAGAAGGTTCTAAGATGCTGGAACCACCACGTCATGATCAAAGTCATCACGAGTATCACCCATATTAATGTTCGGTCGAACAACAACTAACCTTCTTCACCATGTCTGCACACTTTTTACTATATATTGAGTTGCAGCCACATGATTCACTGTTCAGAGGAGCAGGCTATTTGTTTTAAGGAGCAATTTGTTTTTTTTAACAAATTGGCCACTGAGTGTATTTGCAACAAACTAAATAAAACTACCTCAAGCTTTCTTCCACTCCCTGTTCTGGTTCACAGTCTGTTCACATCATTTGCCTGAGATTGCTCATTTGAGGTACAATATATGCACCTGTAGACAGACTGCACCTCCCCCACAACATATATGACTTTCGTTTTGAGAGAAACTTCTGATGGAGCCTTTCATAGCACTATGGGATTATTGCCAAGGTTATAAAGGGAAAAACCCTGACTGCTCTGAGTAATTAAACCAAAATTAAACCAATCCCACGAGTAATCTATTAGTCTGAAAGCAGCCCGTTTAAACTGAACCACAGGGGTACTACTGTCTATAGTCACAAAATTACCAGAATCGAGTTGGACACATCTTAATTACCCACTGTCCTAAATAAACAATTGCACCTTGACTGATAAGCTAGAACCTGACACTTCATAATGTTCATAATTATCATAATGACAAACCATCAATTGAACTGACTGATGAAAAGTACTGGAATGTGAATACGATCATTAATATTTATTCAGGATCATGCATTAAAACAACTTTTCTATGAAAATTTTGGACTTTCTACTGGGAGGGCTTCACCTGCGCAGGGTCCATATGATGATCCGGGTTCCAGTAAAGCCCTTGATGATCTTGAGCTCATGGAGCAACTGCTCCTCCGTTTGAAACAGCGAATGCTCCAGGATGGCTTTCAGGCTGCGTCTATGCTGTGGTATAGCGCTGAGTGAGGTCAGAGGTCAAGGAGGAAGAACGGGGACTATGCTGGCCTGGCCACCACAGCACAATGTCTTAGTCAGTTTACAGGAACTGCACATCTGTTATGGCCAATCAAGAACCCTGCTGGTGAAGTATTTCAACAATAAGGGTTATGTTAAAATCAGGACAAATTATTAAGTATTTTCTGACAGTTATTTTGACAATATCATTTCACTATTGTGATACTTGTTATTTGAAGTATGCTGAATTACTGGTTAGTGCACATCATTTTAAATTAATCATGTTAATGTGTGGCTCTCAGTCCATTTCTGTTTCCATTTTCCTTGCTGGGAAAGGATATACTTGTTTTCTTCATTTTTTCTGAAGGTGACGATGGGCACTACCACATTCTGAGCCTGAATGGCCGCGAGGTAGGTCTGAGACAGCAGGCCCACAGTCATGGAGTCAATATTTTTGGAGAAGACAATGGCATCTTTCCCCAGGAACATGGAGCCGGATTTAAACCCATTCCCGTAAAGACCTACTGGAGCGCGGCCGTCCAATGCCTGCTTGTTACTGAAGCCGAAGCTGTGAGAAATAAAGGGGTCAGAAAAGGGGTTTAGGGTTATGGGGACAACAGTTAACTCCAAAAAAGAGTGATTTGGTTATATAAGCAGTGCCAATCACAATGGGTCAATTGCAGCATGCTTTCGAGTTGAACACTAGCACAGGATTTTGCTCAAGACTTCTCATATCCCCCAAATGCAGAGCGAGAACAAGATCACACTACCTTGGTCCCAATTGCACTGTGCTCTTTAACTCATTAGTCTAGTCCCATGCTCATGCCGATTACAGAGGGAGCTTTAAATGCCACCTAGAGGATACTATAATTATGTACTACCTAAACCTGCTGCTGATCAGGTTTTGCAATAGACTGCAGAAGACTGTTTTAAGTTCACAATACTTTATCACCTACTTCATCCATGTCTTTCACCATGCATCTGCAACAAAGTATTAAAAACAAATAATAAATATGCAGGGAATGGTGGTATTTTCTATTAAATTTAGCAGAACGGACTTGGCAGAAATGGAATATAATATTCATAAGTATGTTTTAATTAGTGTATAATCCCATGAAAATAAGAATCGTTGTGTTTTCGTTACCTTAGAATGAGCCCTTTTATCTACATAGGGAGCGGGTCCTCTTCCACGGAGGCCGCCATGTTGCACCGCCATGACTTTCTACATTAGCCCAGAACGGACAAACGGCTCTAGAGGGGGCACATTTGTGATGCCTGGGTACCTTCCAATAGCTGTGTGTAATACCACACCTGTTGTTTATGGTGTTCTTGCCCTTTTTAGTACAGTCTGGCTTGAATGACAATCCATTTATTCAATAGGTGAGAGTATAAGCTTTCTAATGATAACATGTCTAATTTTGCTTTTGGAATAGCGTTTTATTTGTCAGCTTAATCGAAAGTTTTGTTATCATCGCATTCACTTACGCATTCACATGTGGTAGCAGTAAAATACGCTGCACCTAACAAAACATTGTTAACGATTTTTTGTAATTTCTTGGGAAATACTATTATTATTGATGACTTCTGGGCATAGCTAAGCCATGTTTGCTGATAGACCTAGCTGACATTGTTTTCTGGTGTAAGACAGAAGCGGATAGAAATATGTCATTGATTTAGCTACTGTCTCTGTCTCTATCCATTGAAACAGATAAGATTTCATCACCGTAAGTATTACTGCTCAAAATATTTCGGTTATATATGTTATTTTTGAAATTGAGTGTCTTTAAATAGGTTAGTGGTATTTTATAATGAGGATATTTCACACTGTAATGTAAGCGTTAGTAGTGTAATAGTTTTTGTGACGCATCATGTCTTTCTATGATTTACCATGCAAAGCAGCTAACATTAGCAATAAAACGCTACCACAATGCGGAACAATTAACAATCATAATCGCTATCTTACTTGTAAGCTATGACCTATAGTTTTACAGACTAAATAACTAAATACAATTTAGAAATCTATCAAGGCACTTGACACTTGGCTTCTCAATGCTGTCGTAGACAATGACATCATTCTTGGAACTTACAGGCCACCATAACTCATCCCACGTCATTGGAAAGGGAGGGGTGAGGGGAGGGGGGGTATTCAGTTCATATAATCAGTTTCATATGCTATTCTAATGCCAATAGAGAGGCAAATAATATTGTTAATCACAACATTTACATTAGTTATAGACTTAGGACTCATGTATTCATATCATCATATGGATTCAACATTTATGACATAAGATCGGTGGTGCAGTGGGTGGCACTGTCACCTGGGTTTGAATCCTGGCCTGGGCCTTTCTGTGTGGAGTTTGAATGTTCTCCCCGTGTATGCGTGGGTTTCATCCGGGTACTCCGGTTTCCTCCCACAGTCCAAAGACATGCAGGTAGGCTAACTGAGACTCTAAATTGTGCATAGGTGTGATTGATGAGTGAATGGTGTGTGTGTGCCCTGCGATAGATTGGCGGCCTGTCCAGGGTATATTCCTGCCTCTCGGCCAATGCATGCTGGGATAGGCTCCAGCATCCCCCGCAACCCTAACCAGGATAAGCGGGTAGAGATAATGCAAGATAATGGATGGATAAAGTAGTTTTAATGCATTGTCATGTTTATATAGGCCCTGTGTTGTCATCATTACAATCACAGGTGTTTACAGTGTTTTAATTTTTTAATTTAGCCCATGTCAAATATTAAAAATGGTCCCTTCTCTGCTTTAGCTGTACCTTCACCTTTAGATATCTGAGCTCCACTTAGGAGCATGCACACAACTGCGGAAAAACCATAAAGACTTCATAAACATGAACTTCTGGACTAGGAGACTTGCTGGGGATCAGCTGATATGGAACTCCAAGTGTACACTGCAATCAGGACCTTCCTAAACTTAAGAAGCTAACCCCATGTTAGTTGTGTACTTAGGAAATCCGTCATGATACGCAGCAACAGTGTACTAAAAATGGAAGGCACACTGCAACTGACCCAACAGTTTTTTTGTTGTAACCATAAAATCACCAACCAATTCATTTCCAAGATGCCTATTGAAGTGAGATATCTGCAGTCAACTGCTTTAATAGATCAATTAAGTGCTGATTAACAACTAAGACCAGCAGAACTTGTGGCTCTCCAGGACCTGGTTTAACAACCACTGCTTCAGATGATCTGGCTTTTACTGACCTCAGCATCTTGTGCATTTTATCAAAATCCATCCCAGCTCCATTGTCCGTGAATGTAAGGCAGTCAAAGTCTTTAATCTTGGTCCAGTCGATCCGGATCTGCTTGGCACCGACATCCGGATCATAGGCATTGTCTAGAGGCAGAACAATGAATTAGGACAGTCCCATGCAGTGGTGCACAACAGCAGCACAATAATGATAAATACTTGTGCTGCTGTTGAAACACTGTATGAACTTCTGCGGTCCATTGTGCATTATAAATGTGTAGTCCCAGTCCTGAATACTAATTAGCCAACCTGCCTTCTTAACAGTGTTAACAGTACCAATATTCTTAATAAAGCCTAGTTAAAAAGAAATTCCCAATATCACTTTTAATATAAACAGAAACTGAAACATTATAAGCAGTCAACCTATTAAAAAAATGAGACTAAACATCTCATTGAGCCTTCTTAGCTGTCCAATGTCCATATATTAAAAGTGTGCTCTCCAGTGTTTCACTTATTGACTCCATTAATGGTTTCTCCTCCAATAAAATGAATTTTTCCATGCTCCAGTGGTTGCAGATTTGATAAACTGGAGTGATGTGTTTGTCATTTCTACAATAAAATGTGATGAAAACTAAAAACATAATAATTGGCTTTTTGGAACAAAATATCTGACTACAAGTAGCAACTATAAACAATCAGAAAGTAAAAAATGTTGACAGGTACACATACACTGGGCTGCTCATTAATACAAAATAACTTGTGTATATTACATGCACAATGTAGGCTATACAGATGGGGTTCACATTTTGGCAATGTGACAATAAAAGATGTAATGCTTGATCCTTTATCTTATTTATGTCCTATGTTCCTATGTTATTTAATTCATTTGACCATGATACAGTGACCAAAAGTAAGGGTCAAATAATATTATCTAAAAAAAACAATTCTCATCAACAGAAGTAAAATATTTAAACTTTTAATATGTGTTTATTTAGGTAAGGTTCATGCAACTCATTTTGCTTGTGTTTCATTTCTGAAAATGGCAAATGATGAAAGCAGGCAAGAAAAATGAAAAAAATTAAAATTCTCACACACTTCCTCTGGCATTCAAAAGGTCTAACTGGCTCTCTGGCCTATCGTGGTAGCTTTGAGACTGCAGCAGTGCGACAGCCTAATCTCTCTGTGCACCTTCCTGATCTCTAGCACCCACAATGAGTTTCAGACATGCGTCTGTTTCTTGAGCTTATATGCCATATATGAATTAAATGCTGCAGTTCACCATTAAAGCTCAGGTTAAACAGTAATAACCCAGCCAGCAGCCATACTAGGGGTGCACCTGAGCATGGATGCCCTATCCGGGAATGCACAGACACTGTGTTGTATACAGAGTGCCAGATGCATGTGGATCGCCCAGTTGACAGTTCAGGGGCACCCCACACCCCTTCCAACCTCAGCTACCACAGAGGTAGATACAGGTCATTTTGATGTTTGAACAGATTTAGATTGACAGTGTGGTCTCTGCACATGACATGCCATCCTGTAACCATATGTTAAACCTTACTGCTGCTACGTAGAGCAGAGCTTGACCTCCTGGTGTTGGAAGAGGTTATGGACCGGTAGGGGTCACTGTTCCATCTGAACTTGTCTGTGGTAAACATCAGCTTAAGAGAGTTTCACATTTTGTTCTATGACGTAAATTGCACCCATTATCTCAACCGTGGATTTCAAAGGTGTTATGTGCTTTAAAAAAGTAAGTTGCTAACACGTTGCTGTATCGAAACTACAACAATGGTCACATTCTGCCAACCACCACCCAAGATTCCTCACAAGCCCGTCTGCACACAACATCCATTGTAGTATCAATGTAGCAACTTACTTTTTAAAGCACATAATGGTTTCAGAATTCACAGTTGAGTTATTAATGGGTGCAATTTATGCCGTTGAACAAATCGTGAATCTCCTTCAAGCTTATAGTAACCAAAGACCTTATTTTCTACAGAAATAGAAATCCCTACAGGACAAAAGCATTGGAAATATACTGAGGGAACCCATAGTGGAAGAAACATCCAAGTTGGTCTACAAAAACACGTCATCACTGTACCACTGTATAGCCCTGGTGTCATGGTGAAATTCTCAAAAAACAGGCTCTCAATATCTGGCCACCTAATCATCCCCTACATGATACCTTTATCCAACTCCCACTACAGACTGCAATGCAGTGGCAATTTCACAAACTTACACATAGGAACATATCTGAAATGTGATGTCATATATTTTGTATTAATATCAGACATGCATTGTACAGCACAAATATATTATAGATTACAAAAGATAATAATATTAACAAAGACATGTCAAGCATAGAAGACTTAATTTCAAAAATCTAAAATACTGCATCCGTATATGGCATAGAACACCTACTATGACTAGTTTAAGCACAGTAAACATCTACTGTGTAACATATTCAATCAACAGTCTGCATGAAGCGTGTGTCCGGAGTAGGGTTGTAAAAGGTCGGAATATTTCCGGTAAAGTTCTGGAAATTTTTGAAGGGAAGTTAAGCTTGGGAATTTTGCACAATTTCAATATAAAAAACTTACCTTTTAATAGTGAACTTATTTGGGGGGGGGGGGGATACACATAAAAAAGCAATACTAGGTCTTATGACATGTTTTGGTTAAAAGGATTCCCATTTAATTTAATTGTTACCATGCACTGCATTCAGCAGCGCACTCTTCCATCACATGTACTGATAATTTGCCAGCATCCCTTTAAAGGTGCAGTGTGTAGAATTTAGTGGCATCTAGTGGAACGGACTTGGCAGAAATGGAATATAATATTCATAAGTATGTTTTAATTAGTGTATAATCCCATGAAAATAATAATTGTTTGTTAGCTTAGAATGAGCCCTTCATATCTACATAGCGAGTGGGTCCTCTTCCACGGAGCCCGCCATGTTGCACCGCCATGACTTTCTACAGTAGCCCAGAACGGACAAACGGCTCTAGAGGGGGCACATTTGCCTGGGTACCTTCCAAAATAGCTGTGCGTAATACCACACGTGTTGTTTATGGCGTTGTCGCCCTTTTTAGTACAGTCTGGCTTGATTGACAATCCATTTATTCAGTAGGTGAGAGTATAAGCTTTCTAACAATGTATAACATGTCTAATTTTGCTTTTGGAATAGCGTTTAATTGGTCAGTGTAATCGGAGGTTTGTTATCATCGCATTCACTTACGTGTTCACTCTGTGGTAGCTGTAAAATACGCTGCACCTAACGAAACGTTGTTAACAGGGGTTAAATTGGGGGTGGACGCGGGTGGACGGCATCCACCCACCTTTGGTAAATAAATAAATAATTCTGGCCGGTAGTTTTACAAATAACTATGACAATCCAGTCCATTTTTCGTACGCTCCAGTCCATGTATTCCCTCTAGCCAGTTACTCGCTCAACCAATCAAAAATCCGAAGAAAAAAAAACTCAGGAACAGTCGTTTATATAGACTGTTGATTGTCTTGATTGTTTGGAAGCGGACACGGTAGGTAATTTCATTAACATGTAATTTCATCTATGCAACATTTTAAAGAGAGATGAATAAACAGCCCCCACGAACGCTGGCTATTATTAATGGCAACTTTGATTGCTTGAGCAAAATCAGCAGGTTTCTGGTCAGCAGCTAATCTAGGATTGAATATTTCCTACATAGGCCTACATAACGTTTTATTCAGCGGCGACTGGTGAGCTGAAAATCAATGGGGCGCAAAACTTTCATTTAAACTTGTCATGGTTCTGTGTTTCTGTCTGTCTTTCCTTGTTGGGCCGCCAGATGGCGGTACTTCTGTTTTGTGTCCTGCTCCCCCTGTTTGATTGTATTATTGTTTTCCATTGTTCAATTATTGTTTTTTTGTTGTCTCGTTTTCCCTTCCCTCTCTGTGGCCTGATTGTGCATTGTGCATTGTGCCCTGCTGTGTCTCGTCAGTGTCTTGTCTATTTAAGTTCCCTTCTCCCGGACTCAGGTGCTGGATCCCTGTGTGGTTGTTTGTGTGTGCCTCTGATCATGTTTCTGCCCCGTGTGTTCCTGCCCATGTTCTGTTTTCCACGTGCTTTTGGATTTTCTGGATTTTCTGGATTTTCTTTGTTTCCTGTGTTTCTTTTGAAGTTTTTCTTTGTGTTTTTTGAGAGTTGCCCTGCGAGGCTTTTTGTTCCCTGCTTTAGTTCCTGTTTGGTAAAGTAAAGTCTTTGTTTCTATTCACCGTTCAGAGTTTTGTGTTTTTCCCCCTCACCCTGCGTTTGGGTCCTGACCCGCCACACCCATGCACCCGTGACAAAACTAATCATTGATCTCAACCTGTTTTCATTAGTAATTTTCCTTTATAATCAAGCGTGCCAACGATTGGATTAATCAAATGGCATGCAGCCTAACACACAGCGTCTTCGTACCGTGTTAGGGGGATTAAATCATAAATTCAATTTATCCGTTAAAAATCCGTTTTAATCACCAAGTAGTCTACACTTAACAAACAAGATACACCAGTCTGTTATCTACCGTGTTAGCTTCCAGAATAACAAGCAAAAACAAAACCTGCACTTAAATTTTGTTTACAATCTACGCATCGCAGATATTTGCCATGAATACAAGTGCGAAGAAAGAAGTGCATGTATCCGCAAATAATGTTGATTAAAAATGTGCACAATTTAATACTGCAAATTAAAATAAATAGGCTAACTGCCTATTTGGGGAGAGCTGGCTATATATGATAGTATTGAGTAGCCTATTTTGCGGATTAATACTCAAGGAAAATCATGGGAAGTTTCCGCCACTGCTTAGTGATTAAAACGGATTTTTCTAAATCACATTTATCATTTAATCTCCCTAACACAATGCGAAGAAGTTGTGTCCCTTTCCAATTGATTAGTCAGATGTTTGTATGCTTGTTAATCACGAAAATTAATTAAAACAGTTTGACATCAATGATTAGTTTAAAGGAAAGTTTTGCGCCTCACCAGTTTAAGAAAGATGGATAAAGGAGGTAGAAAGTGAGGACAAGAAGAGGATGACTGATTATTTTCGTGGGTAAAAAAAATTGTCAGCATTAATGACACTCAATAAACTTGAAATATTATGTAAAAGCTTACATAAATAGTATACATTCTTTTTAAAACATTGTTTTCCTTAATTACAATTATATGCACAACTATTTTGAGCTGAGACATTCATTGGTTTGTACCTTTTTTCACCCACCTCCCACCAGATCTCAGGGTCCACCCACCTCCCAAATTCCAATTTAACCCCTAATTACGAAATTTCTTGAAAAATACTATTATTATTGAGGACTTCTGGGCATAGCTAAGCCATATGTTTGCTTATAGACCTAGCTGACATCGTTTTCTGGTGTAAGACAGAAGCGAATAGAAATACATCATTGATTTACTCTGTCTCTGTCTCTATCTATTGAAAACAGACAAGATTTCATCATTGCTATGTAAGTACTACTGCTCAAAATATTTCGGTTATATACGTTATTTTTGAAATTGAGTGTCTTTAGATAGGTTAGTGGTATTTTATAATGAGCATATTTCACACTGTAATGTAAGCATTAGTAGTGGAATAGTTTTTGTGACGCATCATGTCTTTCTATGATTTACAATGCAAAGCAGCTAACGTTAGCTAAGAGTTAGCAATAAAACGCTACCACAATATGGAAAAATTAACAATCATAATCGCTATCTTACTTGTAAGCTATGACCTATAGTTTTACAGACTAAATATCTAAATACAATTTATAAATCTATCAATGAACCTCATCACTTGACACTTGGCTACTCGATGCTGTCGTAGATGATGACATAATTTTTGGAACTTACAGGCCACCGTAGCTTCTCCTATGTCTTTGGAAAGGGAGGGGTGGGGTGGGGTGGGGGTGGGGGTGGGGGTGGGGGGGGGGGGTTTCTCAGAGTTAGGACTAAGATTCAGGGGTCAGGATCGGCCTGGTTTTTGAGCAGCTATTTGAAAGAAGCAACAGTAAGGGTAGGCGTAAGTGTCATAGAGAATTTTTGCAATTATGTCTGCTTATGATATGGTAAAAAGTTTGTTTCTATCTGCATATGACATGGTAAATGCAGCCTGAGCAAATAGGGCTATATTTCAATTTTATTCCCGTTATTTGCTGTTAATTCCCATAAATTCCCGTTAATTCCCATAGAAAGTTTCCATCCTTGAATATTCCCAGAATTTTGCAACCCTAGTCCGGAGTGACAGGATCACTTACCAATCAGCTCAGCAATGGCACTGAAGGCCCAGGTGTGGCTGGTGGAATTTGCATGCAAATACTGTGGATTGACCTATCAAACAAAGCCAATTAGTAAATCAGTGCACACTGTGATGAGTAATTGCTTTATCTTAAATTACATTTCCTTTGAGACTTTTTTTTAACTTTGTTTACTTCAGGGAGGTATACCAGCTTGCAAATTCTTCATTGATCTTTCTACTCCGAGACCACTGTCTCAGTTTTGTAAAACTGTACAAGACATGTATGAACTGTGTAATGTGTGTGGAATGCACTGCTGTTTAACTTCTTTTTAACTACAGATTCCATTGATAACTGAAGAATACCATTGCTAAATTATGGCACAACAACCCCCTGGTTGTATCCAAGTTAATAAAAAATGTTTTATTCCATCTAAAACTATTTTAAAAACTTCCTATTTGAGGACAGCTATATGAACTGCAGTCCATTATATATCCAACTAACAACTCGGAAGTTGCGGAAAGAAGCTCAAAATGTGCATATGTATGAGCATGCATCACTCTGGGGGGGACTAAAACAATGGGACTGACTAATAACTGATGTTTTTAAGAAGTCGATCAGCAACATCTAGTGGGGTTGGTAACATTTTTAGTTGGAGCTTGATCTGCCGAAGTACCACAGGTGTTTTTTGACATTTCACTAAAACACAGTGGGTGTTTGACATTTTGTTTGGAGTCAGTGTTTTTCCAAAACCAGTTACATAACCTTGTAGGTCTACCCATGCTGTTCCTGAAGGGCTGGCCAAATGGAATGATATTGCTCCACTGAACGCAATCATTAAGCTACTCCAACTACAACACAACAGCCTAAATAATCAATAATATTTATCTAGGTATTTACTACTAGATTTCTTTATATATTTATATAAAAATTAATCAGTTACATTTATTTTAATATCCCCACATTTATTTTCTATTTTTAATTTATTGAGTGATAACTGCTGTACTCTCTACAATAGCAATAGAGATTTCTTCATGAATCCAATGCTATAATGTTTCCTGACAGCCCTTGCCCTCAATAGGCTAATGTTGCTTCGTTCAGAAATAAAAAATTAAAGTCTATTCGACAAACGTTGACAATGAGTAGGCTACTTGATCCATACGCTGTCCAACAACTATGGAAAGCTAACGGTGCCAAAACGTCTTAAAACTATCGCGGTTTCTTTTTTTTTCACCTGTTTTTATTATTATTTTATTTTAATTTTTTTGACATTTTCTATATTTCTATATTTAAGTAGTTGAGTAAATGAGAAAACTGTACGTCTTTAGAGTTCTTCCTAGCAGGCCCTTTGCGATTACTAAAATCACCAGTGCTTTCTTTTTTTTCAATGATGTTCCAAACGGTTGGGTTTGGCAGGCCTAAGGTTTAACCTTTTTTCATATTTCCAAGCCTCATAATGGTTTCCTTGACTTTCATTGGTACAACTCTGGTCCTTACGTTGACAAACGCCAATAACAGACTCCAAAAGAAAGACTAGATACCGAAAGCTCTCTTTCACACGCACTAAAGAAGTAATTGAACACATGTATACTCAGAAACACCTGTGTATACTCTCCCTACCTGTCACACCGGTTCCATAACAACAAAACGGTACTTCCGTTTTGAGCAAAACGAAAGTGATCATGGAGAAACACCCATCGGCCAAGGCCGAACATGAAAATTAATTTCTTTGCGGTTTAGTGAAAGCCCTGTATTCATTTTTGCAGGATTCATGTCGATGGCAATTTTCAAGTTATTATCAATGGATCTTTCATTTCAAGTTTTCTACTAGCAGTTACCTTAATGTTTAGCCTATTTGTATTTATTGGCCTTATTAGGCTACGCTTTTTTTTTTTTGAAGACCTTTGATTCAAAAGAAAAATGTTTTTAAATGTCCTGTTTTGTTTAGAGTAATTCTGGGTTTGTCTTTTTTGTTTGAAAGCTGAAACATGAAATGTTTGTTGAATCTGAGAGTAAAATAAATCGCCTTGATGGCGGACTCACTTACCATTACGGCTATCTAATCCTTCCCGTCAGACATGATATGCGGCGTACGACTATACGTATGGTATCTTTCCAATGAAGTTAAATCGCTTTTATGAAAAGCGTCTCCCTTTAAATAATGTTTATTACCTCCTGGCTTTTAGATTGGACTCGCAATTGTCGACAGAATAAATTAAACAAGGTTCGCAGACCAGCGTCCCACTGAATACGAATTATAACACAGGGAATTTAAATAGCAAAAGTCATGACATGTAGAGAAGACTTAAATTTCACTTACCGAACTCAATGGTATATCTTCATCAGTTTCTTTGGCCATTTTCTCTGATATTTTGAGAGTTGGAAGTTTTGTTTCCTAATCACACTATAGAGTCGCATAATTATATGTAAGTGTATACGCCCAACTGCCCAGCCCCTTTTGGAACGTCACATTAAGTTGAAGGGATTCATTATATTGGAACGAACGCATCTATTGAGTAATAATTCTGGCATGAATAAGCATGGTATTAATTTACCACCACCATTTTTCCCCACTGAAACCCAATCATGGTGTAGCACTTGACATTATAATATAGCCAACGTATCTATAAACCTCTTCATATAAATACATTCGCAGGCCACTTTACTCGGTACACCTATCTAGTACCCACTTTTGACTTCAAAACAGCCTGAAATCTTTGCGGCATATATTCATTGCCATACATTGTATGATTTTTTAAGCACACATTCATGCTGTGAACCTCGCGTTCCACCTCATCCTAAAGGTGGTCTATTGGATTGAGATCAGGGGACTGTGCAGGCCATTGGAGTAAGCTGAATTCACTGTCGTGGAACCAGCTTGAGATGATGTGTGTTTTGTGACATGGCACATTATTCTGCTGGAAGTATCAATTTTAAAAAGGATAGACTGTGATCATAAAGGGATGCAATTGTAAGATGAATCTGTTCTATGAATGCACTTGTGATGCAGGTCACTTTATCACTGCTGTGTGCCTAAATTACTCTGGCTCTTGCCCCGACTCCTTCATTGTACAGCAATCGTGTCTCCATCAGCTCTTTGACAGCAAAGAAATTACCAGGGGGTGGTTGTTGGATAAAATTAAGTTAATTTTAATAACATCATGAAAACTTTATTTAATTAATGGTATGCTTCCTTATGGGCATGTTTTTGTAATTCACAGTTTTTACCAAACAATTTAGAATTATGTGCCACGACCTCCTCTTTAAAGTGCATAGATTTTCTGGAGAGAACTTTGGCTTTCTCTGTTGCTCTGACATATCTGCATTGAGGGATGAAAACGGAATGGAATAGAATTGGTCCTGGGTTCCAGCATGTTGCCTAATCAGATGGTCAAACGGACAGTGCAACATGGACTAGGCAACTTATTCTCCAGTCTGAATAAAAGAGAGAGAGAGAGAGAGAGAGAGAGAGAGAGAGAGAGAGAGAGAGAGAGATTTATTTTATAAAATATACAAGAAAATACCACACCCACTACATTTATAAAATTTGACAAGGCCAACAAAAACCTGTACATTGACAATTGGCATGAAGAAGCGAAATGAAACAATAAACTGGAAATTTAATGTGCTCTAGGCCGAGATTATTCCCTGTCCGAATGTCTCACTAGAGTTAAAAACCAAAAACAAAAGCACACATTAACAATGTACAGACTCAGTAACCACAGCCTTGCCATCGAAATTGGTAGCCAAAAAAAAAAGACCTGGCTGGCAAAAGAGAAGAGGCTGTGTGCTCACTGCAATCTAGAAGGGGTGGAGACACTTTTTACTTTCCTGCACCAAGTACCTCTCAATCAGAAATAAATATTTTCCCAAATTCACTGCACAGATAAATTTGAATACCTAACAGAACCAAATAAACTAAAAATTCTTATGGTGGAAGAGGATATCACAATAGAGGTCACAGCTCAGTAAGTCTCCATCTGCCATAAATTGAGAGGGTGTGGACTAAATAGTGGCAGTAGACATGATATCATCTGTGTTCATTATTAATACCTACAGTTTTGTAAATTGTTATACTATGAATTAAATATGTTTTAACCTGGGTGTGTGTGCATGTGTGTATACGTGTGTATGTGTGTGCATCTATATTTGTATATGTGTATGGGGTGATTATTACTCTTTTTCTCTCTTTATCCCCTCTTCTGGTTCTAGGGGTATGTTTGTCAATTTTGTATGTTCCATTGCTTTAGCAATGCAAAGTTTGCTTGTCATGCAAATAAAGCACATTTGAATTTGAGAGAGAGAGAGAGAGAGAGAGAATGTCATGGTTCTGTGTTTCCGTCTCTGTCTTTCCTTGTTGGGCCGCCAGATGGCGTCACTTCTGTTTTGTGTCCTGCTTGTACCCTGTTTAATTGTATTATTGTTTTCAATTGTTCAGTTGTTTTTTGGTTGTCTCGTTTTCCCTTTCCTCTCTGTGGCCTGACTGTGCATTGTGCCCTGCTGTGTCTCGTCAGTGTCTTGTCTATTTAAGTTCCCTTCCCCCTGACTCAGGTGCTGGATCCTTGTTTGTTTTTTGGGTGCGTATTGGATTGTGTTTCGGTTTGTGCTCCTTCTTGTGACTCAGTGTTTTGCCGTGAGTGTTTTCCTCCCTGCCCGTGTTTTGTTTTTGCCTTGTTTTTTGTATTTCTGCATTTTCTGTTTTTGCGCATTAAGATCTTTTTCCCCTTTTGACTTGCCCTGTGCGGCTTCGTTTTTGTTCCCTTTTGTTTTTGTTCTAATTAAAAGCAACATTCTTGGTTTTGCGTTCACTCTGTGGATTTTGGGTGTTTTTTGACTCCGTGTTTGGGTCCATTCCCTCTCGCACCCTGACAGAGAATTCTTGCATGCAGAATTTTGCCAAACAATACTAAACATCCAAAGGAAAACATCCACCAATGCAAGCAGGGCAGAATTAGGCAGATACCCATTGATAATTAACATCAAAAAAGAGCACTTAAATTTTGGATGCACCTCAAATCAAGTCCCCAAGACACAATGCAATTTCAAGCACTGAAAACCCAAGATCTGAAACCCAAAAAGAGTCCTCTCAGTCAGCGGGTCATGAGACTCACTAACCTACTAAAACCAAACACTGACCAAACTCAGACCAGCGCTGCTTTAAAATCAGAAATTAGAGTAAACCAAATAATTAAAAAAACAAAAGATGCCTATCTGGAACACTGGAATAATGAAACCAAAACACAAAAACTTAATTGCTACTTGGCCCTAAACAGAGAATACAATTTGGCAGAGTATCTCTTCTCTGTCAGAGATACAAAGCAGAGACAAATCCTGACCAAGTACAGGCTCAGTGACCACACCTTAGCAATTGAAAAAGGAAGGCACAAAAAAACATGGCTACCCAAAGAAGAACGTATATGTGGTCACTGTAAGACAGGAGAGGTAGAGACACTTCATGCTACATTGTGAAAAATATTCACAGATAAGGGAAACGTATTTTAATAAGATCCAAAATTCAAAATTCCAAAACAATTTTCTGTTTTCTGAAGAGCTTGCTGCTGTGGTATCTTTTCCCTTGTGAAGTTGTTTTATACAAATTAATGATTGGACTTTGAATTCTGTCGGTTCATAGACACGACCCAAGAAGCCCCTGTTACACCTTTCTCTAGTTGAGGACTGAAAACCGGGGGCTCCCGTTTAGGTTGTCCAACATATCCTGGATTCATGGGATGGGGTGATGGTCAGGAACGGATTTCCGATTCAGCTTCCTGAAATCGTAGCACAGTCGCAAGCTTCCGTCTTTTTTCCTGACACACACGATGGGCGAGGAGTAGAATGACTTTATCTTTGTGATCCATCCACGATTGAGTAGATCCTGCAGATACTCCTCTACTTCCTGAACAGGTTAAGGAATGGAGTAATATGTTTTCTGCACAGGGGTTGGATCACAAGGTGATTGCATCTTCAGCAATGGAATACATCCTACGTCCTTGCCATCCTATGAAAAGCGTCACACCTCTCTAAGCATCCTCTTTGCGAAGGCCTGCTCTTCCATAGTTAGGTGGTCCAGCTGTATAGATGGGTCCCACAGTTCACAAGGTATTTCCAATGTGCTGTGTTGCTCTGCTGTTACACTCTGATGTTCTTGGTTTTTATTCAGTGCTGGTGAGCTGAACTGAGATAGAGCTGTTTTTCCTGACTGGTCCTTCACGGCTGAATCGCAGCTGGATACACCGCCTTGACACTCTGGATGTGCCTGAGGATGCTGCATGGCTCCAGCGTCACATTGTACTTTGTTAACCACTGATACAGGTATGCTGGAGAAGTTACCATAGCTCATGTCAATCAGGATCTCTTGGATGTGCAACCCCACCGGCTAGTGTAGTTTTTCTTTGGGGATGAACAACATCTTGGTCTCCCTCTCCATTGGTGCCAGATGTGTGCAGCATTTGATGGTGATTGTTTCCCCGAAGGTAGGACTGTTATGCGCCTGGCCATCTTCACTGCTGCTCCCTCACTCTCAGTGCGGCACGTGTGAATGAGTTAGATGATGGCATTAGCGGCAGACTAGTCTACTCCAAAAGCTTTACTCACCAGGGTAGCTGTGCACACACCCAGTGCTGCCTCTCCATTGTTTGGCTGGCTCTTCGTCACCTCCTGATAACACTGAAGCCAAAAATGGGATCCACAAGAATGGATGTTGTGAATTCTTCACGTTACAGAGACTGTGCGGCTTATATCACATATAGTTATCGGCTATGCCAATTACGTACGACAATTACGTAAGTTACGCACAGAGGTGGGTAGTAACGCGTTATATTTACTCCGTTACATTTACTTAAGTAACTTTTTGAATAAATTGTACTTGTAAGAGTAGGTTTAATGCAACATACTTTTCACTTTTACTCGAGTATATTTGTGAAGAAAAAATGTTACTTTTACTCCGTTATATTCGGCTACATTCCGCTCGTTACTTTTATTTTTTACCCATTTTTTATTCAATGCACGTTCTGTTCGTTTCATTCTCTCAGAGAGACTTCAGCCAAAGAGGCTGACTGGTCTTCGCTTTGGCTCTGTCATAGCCCCACATGACTCCGTTTCACCAATCAAACGTAGCCAGTCACAGCACACAGAAGGATGAGTGGGCGACAACAATGGCTGAAACAACGGCGGGTGATTCGTAGCAGGCAGAACACCCCTGGCCTCAAGTTCAAACTACGTTTTACTTACAGACTACCAAAAACAGTAGTTACATTATGCGCTGCCTTCTTTGTCTGCCTAGAAATGTGGACATTTCAGCCTACAAGAACTCAACTTCGAACTTGAGAAAATATGTGGCGGTAAGTTGTAGGTTAGTTTTGGCTGTGGATAGCTAACTATTTGACTGAGTGGTCATTTATTGTCTTGGACAATCCGTTTGTGAAATATATGGGCATTTGTGATGCCTTGGTATCTTCCAAAATAGCTGTGCGTAATACCACACGCGTTGTTTACGGCGCTGTCGCCGTTTTTAGTACAGTCTGGCTTGATTGACAATTCATTTATTCAGTAGGTGAGAGTATAAGCTTTCTAACGATGTATAACATATTAATTTTGCTTTTGGAATAGCGTTTTTTAGGTCAGCGTAACCGAAATTTTTCTTATCGTCGCATTCACTTATGCATTTGGTAGCAGTAAAAGACGCAGCACGGAACGTGGTCAACGATTATTCGTGATTTCTTGGGAAATACTATTATTATTGAGGACGTCTGGGCATAGCTAAGCCGTATGTTTGCTGATAGACCTAGATGACATCGTTTTCTGGAGCAAAACAAGCGGATTGAACTGTATTGTTGATTTACGGTCTCTGTCTCCATCTACTGAACACATAAGATTTCATCATTGCTATGTAAGTAGGCTATTATTGCTCAAAATACTTCGGTTATAGGCGTTATTTTTTTAAATTGAGTGTGTTTAAATAGGTTACTGGTATTAATGTGGATATTTCACACTGTAATGTAAGCATTAGTAGTGTAATAGTTTTTGTGAAGCATGCAACAGTCAAGAGGTGAGCGCTGGAACATTGCATAGCATACATAACGTTTGTTTACGCTAAACCGGAAGTTCTGCACATATTCCGCGCAAGGCATCATGGGACTTTGGAATATCGTGGAGAAGTGCCTCATAAGGTACAATAATGGTGCTACAAAGCATTATGTTTCCCACATATGAAGTTTCTGTTTGAATTTGAGCAGGCTCCTCTTTGTTGTGATGATGAGTCTATTTTAATGGATAAATCCCTGTAGCCTCATTGATATTTTTTCTGTCAACGGAGGGTTCACCCCATCAAAGGGTATACAGACTTAATAGAGTCCAACAGAAAGCGAAAATCCTCCTCTTCTGACGAACCTCCTGTGTATTGTTTTATTGTATTATTGTTTTAAGGGATATGATTTAGGCCATATTTGAATTTGCACATGGCTATTTTATATTTGGTTTATTTCTATTGGGCAAACATTTACAATTTTATATTTTGGACATTTAGATTTTTACGTTCATCTTGCTCTTCTTATTTCAGCATTAAATCAGATTATATGAAGTAACTCAGTACTTGAGTAGTCTTTTCACAAGATACTTTCTTACTCTTACTCAAGTAATTATTTGGATGACTACTTTTACTTCTACTTGAGTCATTATTATTTTAAAGTAACAATACTTTTACTTGAGTACAGGTTTTGGCTACTCTACCCACCTCTGGTTACGCATTATCAACCTCCGAGACATTCGCGAAGAATTTCGTGCCTTCCTTTTATTACGGCGGTTGCCTGTACAGAAGTCAGAGACGATGTAAGTTTTGGACTCTATATATAGCTATTATTGCAGCAGATTAAGCTCTTCTTGAGTTGTTTTCAGTAATAATGAGTACTGAGTGTTAAGTATACTTACCTGTGGTTATTTCGGTTATGATGGACGTTATTACTCAACTTAGAGTGAAGCTGCTATCAGTATTTGGCTAGTTAGTTAACTCCCTATTGTACATGTCCATGCATGTTTGTAGCGAATATGTGGTACGATTTTTGGAGCTAAACATTATATTTAAAGGAAGGATAACTGCTTCTGTTTTATTACTGAATTGAAAAGGGTGCTTATTTCATTTACACAGCATGATAATTGTACATTTTATTTCAGTAATTGATAATTAGTGATTAACAGCTTATTCTTCGATGAGAGATATTTAAGAGCTGTGATATTCATATACCATTTCTTTGTGCTTTATTTCAGAAACTATTATTGATATGTACAGTTTATAGCTGCCTGTAATTATTTTACCGTTTTATAACGGATTAAAGAAGTTGAACTCCACCTGGTGACTTAGTGCTCTCTAATAGGAGCCCTGTAGCGGCCAATACACATTATCCAGCTAGCTATATAGGGGTAAACCACAACAATGGTGTATCTGGAGGCGGGGACTAACAGCTCGCCAGCATGACACCTCTGGGAGGGAGATGTGGCAGTACTGAGGAACACTGTTGGTTTTCGCATAGAGAGAGAGAGAGCGTGCACGCACACATACATGAAATAAAATAAACAGACACTTTCACCCTTTCCCCTCACGGGTTCCGGGCAAAAAAAATAAACTAAAACAGCAAGAGAAAATAACAAAGACAAAAGAAAGTAAAACAGAGCGACAACTATTTAAGTTCCCCGCTCTGTAGCTGGACTGCTCTCTAGCAGACCAGCTCCTCTGACTTTTCAGTGGCGGTTCAGTGTTCCCCGTCTTATTAAAAAGAAACAAAATTGAAATTAAACTAAACTTGAGTAAAGAAACACGCTCTCGGTGTGAGCTCCCGGTCTCGGCCCCTGAACTGTGGAGAGCAGCACACTTTTAAGCATCTGGGCTGATTAGTTAAGGAGCGTGTGCTCTCTTCACCAGCTGGGGCAGCCGAGACCAATCCGCTTCTCCGGTGGCCCGAATGCTACATAGGGCTTAATCAGAAACTTAATGTTGTCATTTATGAGTCCTGTGCCTACTGACCTAAGGAACTTCTTATGAACCAGATCTGAATTATACTGCTCCCCTGAATCTCTGTCTTTTGAGTTGAACAGTAATCTGTCCTTTAATTTAATAGCTTTGAACAAGAAGTTTTGGGCTTTTTTGGCTCTTGTGAGATGTTTATGAGCTTTTGGTAGAGGTCAGATGTATCCTCCTCATTATAGTGACCTTTCAGAATTGTTTTTAATTTGTTAAGGGTCAGATCGCTCTTAACCTCCAGGATGTCTCGCAGTTTTAAACCTGGACTGATGGCTCTAATGACTGCCTCGATGATTTTGAACTCTGGATGCCCTTTGCGGAGGCCTGCACCAATCTGATGTAACAAATTTGTGTATGAGAGTCTGTCTCTCAGCCCTCCTTCCCCTATCTGGTCCCTAATCCAAAACTTCCTCCATAGAGTTACCTCTGGTACATGTATATTGGCTGGTGTGGGTGTTTGCACTGCACTGTCTAGCTTGAGGCCAGTTACCTTCACCTTGTCACTCTGAGCCTTTCTGTAATTTTCCTTGGACTTTGTAGGTATAGCTCTTTCATTTTCTCTAAATGATCAAGTTCTAGATCAGTCCCCTCACTATTTCTCTCCTGTGCCCCCATAAAGGTTACAAGCTCCCTGACAGTCTGACATGCTTTCTCCTCCTGTTCTATCTCATCCAGTGCTCCTTCCACTTGTCTGGCCAGTGCTCACCAGCTCTTAGCCTTGCTTCCTCCTGGTGTATCCACTTCAAGTACAAGCATACCTGCACTAGCTGATCCCTCTGTAGCTGAGTCACGGCTGTACTTGCCCTCTCCAGTAAGTCATCCAGCTCCATGATGAACCTGCTGCTATTGCTGCTAATGCCCTGCTGCTGCACTGTCTCAGACTGCCTGCTGCCCCTTCCTTTAGATTTGTCTCTGGAGATGGTCCCTCTCTCTCGTTCTCATGTAAACCTCTCCTGGCTGGCTCGCCAAAAATATGTTGCACATATAAAGGACTGGACAATGATCCTTAATGCATACACATTTTATTTTACAAAACTGCAAATCTATACAAATAATAGTTAGTTGCAGAACAACGCTGTTGATTTCAAAATGATTTTCTGACAACTGACCTTGCTTATTTATAATACAAAATACTAAAAATACTACAAATAAAACAGCTTAATGCTAAATCAGAAATGCTAAAAACCCTCACTGTATTACTATTAGCTATAACCATTATATACATAACATTCCATTACATAAACACTACATCTAAAGGCATTACTATTATAAATATAACTCTCATTACAAACACACTGAACACATTCAAAATACAGTGTAATATATAAGGAACCCAATATAGAATTTAGTATGTTATGTATTATTTCATTAACATCAAAGCCCGATTTATACTTTGTGCGACAAAAATGAAAGTGTTGCATGGCGTTTTGCATTTAAGCCTGATTTATAGTATATAAAATTATACTATTATTTTTGTCAAGCATAGCATGACAAAAATTATGTATTTTCAACGTGAAAAAGGTGCAAGAAGATTTCTAAATTATTTTAATATATTAGTGTTGTATAATAATTGTATAATTATTGTTACAAGGAGATATAGGAAAAATACCAAAAGAATACACAAATTACACAAAAACAAAGAACTGTAAAAGTTATGTGGCTTGTCTATGTTCAATCAAATCCAGGGTCCCATCAACGACATCACTGTCAAAGCTAACCAGGTCCAGGTCCAGATCCAGAGAAGGTAGGATGGTCACCAGGCAACAGCTCACACTGTCTGATGGGATACTGAGAGTGAGCACGTGCAAATATATACATACCATGCAAGACTCAAGTTCACACCTGGAATTATGTCGTTTCTAGGGCAAGGCCACAGGGGCCTTTGATACATTAAAATGTAATGGGGCCAAATGGTCAATAGGTAGGGCACCAATGCCAAATACAGAAAGCTGCAGCAATAAATAAAATTAAAAAATGAAGAGAGAATTCAGTATATGACTGTAAAGCATATTACACAATGTCATCTCAGAAACATCAACAACAGAACAACAGAAATGCACGGGGAAGAGATTTTGCATTTGCTGGAGTGATAGGCTGGTTTGGTTCTCATTATGTGGTTCTGTAATTGAAGTGGCTAACACTGCGACCAAGTCCTCTTGTTATAATCATCTTTGAGCTCCCATTTCACTATAGCTTGGACAAATTAGTCACATGGTGGTGTTTTTACTGACTGTGAAAAGTAGGCCGCAAATCATGGAAAACATGAAAGCTGAGTTTAAATGGAAATGTCTTTTAATTTAATTTAAGAAGCAAAATTATGCCCATTAATATGGAGTTGGTCCACGCTTTGCTGCTATAACAACTTCCACTCTTCTGGGAAGGCTTTATACTGGATGTTGGAACATTGCTCCAGGAATTTCCTTCCATTCAGCCAGAAGAGCATGAGTGAGGTCAAGCACTGATTGGGTGATTAGGCCTGGATCACAGTTGGCTTTCCAATTAATCCCAAAAGTGTTGGATGGGGTTGAGATCAGGGCTCTGTGCAGGTCAGTCAAGTTCTTCCACACGATTCTCAAAAAAAAAAACATTCCTATATGGACCTTGCTGTGTGTTCAGGGGCATTGTCATGCTGAAACAGAAGCACACAATTGTCTAGAACGTGATTGTACGCAGGAGCATTAATATTTGCCTTCACTGGAACTAAGGGGCCTAGCCCAAACCAAAAAACAGCCCCAGACCAAGGGGTGTCCATATACGTTTGGTCATATAGAGTATTTTTAAATCCATATTATATTCACCACTTGGTGGACTTAATGCTTTAAGGAGCACATATTACGCCAGGAGTTCCATCAAGTCAACTTCACCAGCCATGGACAACTAGCACTATGGACTCCAGTCAAAAGTAGCACTTTGGCGATGCGCTTGTTGACAGAAATGGCCAGGGTAGAACATGTATTACGTCCACTGTGTTACAGAAGTAAACTGGAATGGCTGTTTGGCTACACTGTAACGTTACTTTTAAACTGCAAGCTGTGTGACTTTAAAGATGACCATAACTTCAGATTATGGATCAACTGCGCTGACTCATAGAATATAGGTTTCTGAGAAGGATAACCATGTAGCTAACATGGTACCGTACAATGTCTGCTTCAAGCTAGCAAGGTAGCTTAGAAAGCTAAGGAAGTTATGAACCAAACATTTTTACGGCCTTGCCCTGGGTAGCATGCAGAACAAGAGCATTTTTGGAGAAGAACTTTAAAATTCCTTCCAAGTGAATGCAGTTACTTGTATGAAAAAAAATTATTTCAGAAATGTTTTTGGTGCTTAATGCATAACTCCTTATTTTTGGGATGCATGTGGGGAATTAGGGCTCCTTTATCTGCAGGGATCCTCTATCTTTCACTCCAACTGCTCATACTGGGCCTCATTCACAAAACTTTTCTTAAATTATTCTTAATTTTGTTCTTAAAAATGTTCCTACAAAAAACAACAACATGAGATTCATGACACATGTGCAGACCTTTGTTTTTGTGCATATCCCAGGTGTATGAGATGATGAATGCTGGCTGTAAATTTTATGCGTAATCCTGTTAATGTGATTTACACAGGAAACAGCCATGAACAAATACAGATAAATAAAAAATGATGAATGGCGAAATGTTCTTGAAATAGTTCTTACACGCAGTTTACAATCAAATGTGATTGTACATATGTTTCGTAAATGACGCCCCCTGTGAGGAGAGACTTCTTTCTGCCTCCACACTCTCCAGCTGGGCAAGAGTATCAGCAGCAGGGTTTGGGTTACAGGCAGCAGGAAAAAGTAACAGCAGGAGGGTGGGGTAACAGTGAGAGGGTGAGTTAATATGAAGGAGCGCAGGGTTTGGCAGAAGAGTTGTGTTATAGGCAGAAGGGTGGGGTTAAAGAAGGTGCACACCAGCGATGGGACAATGAGTTTCCATGAGACCAAAAATACCTGTCAATCACTATCAATGACTCGTGTGAACAAATCAAAAGGTTTTGTGCTTCACAACAGACACATCAGCGAGTTACTGGTGGCACAGAGTTGCTCCACCCATTTTTGGTGTCATTGAAATGGCAAACGTGCCTTAAAAACAGTAACTTATTTTCCCATATACAGGACTATACTGTTACAAAATAATTATATATTTTATTAAAATATATTGTAGTGTATTCCATAATAAAGATAATCAGAGGATAAGGACAATCTTCATTGACTTTGAAGGGCTGAGCCTTGGTCCTTTGATTTCTCAACTTCATGGCCAGTTTGATTCACTCTCACCCACATCTTGGTTGGTAAATGGTAAATGGACTGCATTTCTTTAGCACTTTTATCCAAAGCGCTTTACAATTGATGCCTCTCATTCACCCATTCACACACACACTCACACCAATGGTGAAAGGCTGCTATGCAAGGTACCAATCAGCTCGTTGGGAGCAATTAGGGGTAAGGTGTTTTGCTTAGGGACACTTCGACACGCCCAGGGTAGGAGATCGAACCGGCAATCCTCCGACTGCCAGACAACCGCTCTTACCTCCTGAGCTATGTCGCCCCATGGCTAAGCTATGGTTGCCAAGAAACGGAACACTCACCTTGCTCTTCAGCTCATCCTTCTCTGTTGTTTGGGCAAATTTGTTTCTGAAGTTCAATCACCTGCAAGGTCAGCCGAACCACCTTCGTCCTGTACTGGTCTCTCTCCTGAGTGATTGTCTTCTCCTGCTCCCTGTACTGGTTTCTCTTCTGTTCCACCTGCTCCCTGTACTGGTCTCTCTCCTGAGTGACTGTCTCCATCTGTTCCCTGTACTGGTCTCTCTCTTCAGTGACTGCTTCTACCTGCTCACTGTACTGGTCTCTCTCTTCAGTGACTGCCTGTACCTGGTCCTTGTACTGGTCTCTCTCCTGAGCGACAGTCTTCACCTGCTCCCGGTACCGGTCTCTCTCCTGAGTGACAGTTTTCACCTGCTCCCTGTATTGGTCTCTCTCCTGAGCGACAGTCTTCCCCTGCTCCCTGTACTGGTCTTTCTCCTGCTCCGCCTGCTCCCTGTACTGGTCTCTCTCCTGAGCGACAGTCTTCCCCTGCTCCCTATACTGGTCTTTCTCCTGCTCCACCTGCTCCCTGTACTGGTCTCTCTCCTGAGTGACAGTATTTACCAGCTCCCTGTACTGGTCTCTCTCCTGAGTGACAGTCTCCACCTGTTCCCTGTACTGGTCTCTCTCCTGCTCCACCTGCTCCCTGTACTGGTCTCTCTCCCGAGTGACAGTCTTCACCTGCTCCCGGTACTGGTCTCTCTCCTGAGTGACAGTCTTCATCTGCTCCCTGTACTGGTCTCTCTCCTGCTCCACCTGCTCCCTGTACTGGTCTCTCTCTTGAGTGACAGTCTTCACCTGGTCACTGTACTGGTCTCTCTCCTGAGTGACAGTCTTCATTTTTTCCCTGTACTGGTCTCTCTCCTGAGTGACTATCTCCATCTGCTCACTGTACTGGTCTCTCTCCTGAGTGACAGTCTTCATTTTTTCCCTGTACTGGTCTCTCTCCTGGTTGACTGTCTCCACCTGCTCACTGCACTGGTCTCCCTCCAGGGTGGCTGTTTGGACCTGCATGCTATTCTTGTCCAGGTTTGCAGTGACAGGTGACGTCGGCAGACACAGCGGTGAAGCAGCTGTGCTGGCCACTGCCTCTGATGTGTCGTTTTGGTGACCAATCATCTTTGCTCTTTTGCCTTCCTTGTTCTCTGGAGTGAACAGCTTCCTCTTCAGCCTAAATGGTGAAACACAGTTAAGGTAAACTTGGAGGTTGTGGAGGGGTGGTGTGGTAAGAGAGCCATCTACAGACGGAGAGTGAGTGGTTTAGCTGCAACTACGTCTGTTTGCAATTACGATTGATTGGTAATTGTTTATATGTTCTGCCTGCAGTGAGACCGGGGTGCTGGAATGAGAGATGCATGCGGGAGCGACGTGCTGTGTAATCCCCTTCCTTACCATGCGTGTAAAAATGAAGGGCGATACATTCATTAGAAGGACAACATCAGTGATGAGAAGCAGAAGTGTTATAAAGTGTAATTCCCCTTTAACTTGTGGTTGCATCTTGCAGTGTAGCCTTCATAGTTCTGTTCATGAAGTATTCAGCAGATAGTAGTTACTGACATCCAAAACTGCCTCCTGAAGAGTGTTTCTGATCTGTCAGATAGGAGTTCGGGGGTTTTGCTTCATAATGGTGAGAATTCATTGGTCATCAACTGTAGAGGTGGCCCACCTGCCAGGCACTTTGTGATTATTGAGTTCACCAGTGCTTTTTTTCTTCTTCCAACTGTTGATTTTGGTCAGCCTAAGGTTTTGGCCTATGTCTCTGACTTTTTATTTTCCAACTCTAGTCCTCATGTTGAGAAACACCAACAACCGACTCCAACGTGCAGTGATGGGGACACTGTGCTGTTGGAGATGCCATCTTTCAGAAGAGACGTTAAATCGAGGTCCTAACTCCCTGGTGTCCTGGCTAAATTCCCAACCTGGCTCTCTCAAACATGCCACCTAATCATCATCGAAGTGGCTGCCGAGCATCACTCATTGGTAGTGGGTGAGGTGAGTTCCCACTCATCATTGTAAAGTACTTTGAGCATTTGGAAAAGTGCTATATAAATGCAATGTTTCATTCATGCATTCATTCAAATGCAATCAAAAGACTGAAATCAAGACTTGATACTGAAAGCTGTCTTATACCTGCACCAACGAAGCACCTGAACACACCTCATAGATCAGATACCCCTGTGAAACTATTTGTATCAAACATTATGGTGCCCTGAAATTGGGGGCTATGTATAAAAAGCGCTGTCATTTCTATATTGTGTAGATTAGAAGATTCTCACTGTATATTAGGATATAGTTGCCCTCCCCACCCCTGAGTATGTTTGCCACTTTGAAATAATAATAAATAAAAAAAATGAAGCCTATACTGTAGTTTTATTTTTAATGAGAATCACAGCATATGCCATAGACTTTTCGTTATTTTTAAAAGTCAATACAGCTGAAAGCAACCTTGATCAACTTTATCGATATCAACTTTATTTCACATTATTTTTAAATGTGCTATAAGTGGATGAACGAACACCATTTATCAAGATCTCTGTAGGGAACAAATAAAGCAATTAATACTGACAACCCATGTACCCACTCTGGTCCTCTTAGCAATTAAAAAATTATAAAATTGAATTTAAAAAGCCAAAGATTGCATAAACTAAGGCAGTGTCATGTTAGTCTATGCAAAAACAGATGTCTATCCAAGCCTAAAATAAAATTTGATTATAAGGTAATATAGGTGTTAAGTCCGCCACGATGACATCGCCAGATTGACTGCACTAATGTACCACCTGAGGCTCTTTTTGACTCAGGAAAAACCCTCAACGAAGCACAATTAAATTTTCTACAGATTTCTGTAATTCCTGGCAACGGCACCCCATAGCATAGATTCTCTCCTGTTCACGACACAGAGTCACTCTCCACAGCCTCTGCCACCCAAGTAACTCAAAAAGCCAGGGAAAACCCTGGTAACTATGTGCATTTTTAAATCAAACCCATTTGATTGAAATGTGTGAGCAAACCACTGAAAATAAAGCACCATCTGAACTGTCAGATATCACATTTCTGGACCACTCCTTATGAGAAAGAGACAGATGATCTAATTTTATATGGTAAACTTGTTACTGGTCCATATTATATTGTTATTCAGCATCCTGCTTTGACCAGGCCGTAATAATGCTGCTTGTTTCCCTCTCTCTCTACCCTCCACAAAACATCAAGGAATGTTCTTATTCAGTTAAAGCCCACACAAAGGCCCTCATCAACGCATACAAATCTAGGTGTCTCTTCTCGTGGAAAGTTACTGAAGAGGCACCAGAATGCTATTGATGGAGGTATCAGGGCCCAGCATGGCCAAAGAATACAATAAGGATCATGGTTTCCTTTAGATTTTAAGTTTGAATGTCAATCTGTGATATTCAACTGAAATAATCACAAGGATAATATTTTGCTCATAGGTAGAGATTTCAATACTGGCATGATTTAACAATAACTGCCAACAACCATGACATTTTTGCTAAAATCCAGGGTAAAATTCTATTTTGTAGAAGTGTGCAATAGCTGAGCTTCTTTCCTCCTAACATTCTCCTGTTTGGTGTCATTAAACAAGGCTAAAACCACCAGTCTTTTGTTAATAATAATATGGTGCTTAGCCCTGCTTCCAACAACATTAGGTACCTTTAATAAGTAAATATGTCAGCTTTTTGATAAGCCAGTCCTGGTCATAAATGAGCCTGACCCCCCTTCGATACATCAGCTCGGGGTCATGCAATCTGGGCATGCATCCTCATGCCCTGTGGTAAACTCTCTATGATGGTCACAGGAAAAAGACCTCAGTTGGGTTTGAAGCCTTGGAGAAGAAAGGTTTTCCTCTTTTCATGTGGGTGCTGGTTCCTTCGTCATGCGTTTACAACATCCGAGCCTAGCGCTTGTTTCCGTTTTGTTCCTGCTGTGCTGAAACTGGAAAAGGGTAATACTTTGGCAAGTTCTGGCTTATCAATCTCTCTTTCCGGGTAATTTCAAATTAACATCTGATTTGATGTCTTCTTTTTGTAAATGATGTAAATGCTGAGCCCACATTCATTAATGGATCGATTTAAATTAATTATTCTAATTGACCTGTTCATTTAATACAATTATTGAATATTATTTAATCAAACCTGATATAAAGTTGGTTCTCACTTGTGTTCAGTATTCAGAGTGCTGAACGTTGTACAAGGGCACTGACTGTAGAACTACTGGATTCAGAAAATAAACATTGGCCATTTCAAAGCTTCAATGTGGTTAATTTTTTACAAAATGATTGCTTATTTATTTATGCAGCATTATATTTTTAAATATTTAACATCTAGTCCCAGTATGTGATAAATGAGTCCTTAAATACCTTGAAGATAGATTTTCTGGCACCATATCAGTCAGCACGGTGTCAGCAGAAGGATCATCACCTGCGGACAGGAGAGAGAGGAAGCGGCCATCTTGTAAAGCTCCGCTGTTTGAGCTTGCAGGCCACCTGTATGCAGAATCTTTAGTGCTATTGCTGCACCCAGTAAGAAAGTGTTTCAGCTGGAGGAGCCTCTCTCTTTCACTCACCCACTTTCCCTGTGTGGCTATACTCACCTGAGAATCTGGGAGGAGAGGAGGAGGAGGAAACGAGGCTGGTCTGAGCATCCCCTCTCCTTTGTCTCCCATCATAGCGCTTCAAAGGTGTAGCTGAGGTCTTTGGTGTTGATTCACTGTCTTCAGAGTTCTGTGGTATGCAAGAAATACAACGATAAAGCAGGTTGTGTCAATCCTGGATGCTGATTGGCTGAGACCACGTTTTACAGTGATTGTAAATTTTACACAGTATCAATTAACAGCCTGTTTGTAAACAGTATCACTCCTAACCCTAACCCTAACAATTGTTCCTAAATGTTGTACCTTTGTATAAAAGCGATGTGGCGCTAGAGGCTGTGCTGTATCGTGAATATAGTCACAGCTACAGGGACTTGCTGGCCCTCCACTTCGCGTTGCACTTAAGAACACCCCTATAGCCGTGACTGTGCTCACGATACAGCGCTGTCTCTCGTGCCGTATGGCTTAAGAGTGTTATTACTGGACTTGCGGACTGACAATTACTGGTGATGGCTGACAATTGAGACAGGCATAAAGATTAGGATGAGCACCTTTCTTCCTCAGTCAGTTTATTTCAGCACTGCCACTACTCCTCTCACATTTGACCTACAGCATTCTGTGGGTATGGAAAGGGTCAGCGGCCAAAAGGTGGGGTACAAAACCAATCTGCACACTCACCTGTTGTCCCTTCTTCTTCTGTACTTTCTGCTTCTTCTTCTTCCTACACAAAATAGGCAGTTTCAAAGATTTTAAATGATAATTTGCCGCTGCCTCCAAGAAGACTCCCTGCACATCTCTCTTAAGGTTTAGCCAGAGCATCTAGACAGGGCTGATGTCTGGACTTCGATTTAGCCATTACAAAACCCAGATTATTTTATTCCTCAGGAATTCAGGCGTAGACTTCCTAGTGTGCTGTACTGTAGCTACTGAGCAAGTGCATACTGGAGCAGCACACATCTTGATCTAAGCTTCCTGCTTGGGTGTGGATGGCATCGTAGAGCATTGAGCAGGTGAATTAGTTGACAATTCAAAAGAAAATCAATTACGGCAAGTGATAAGAAGACAAAAGTAACCTCACTGTTTTTTATAGTTCTTCTCATATTTCTTCTCATTTGAATCTTCTGGTTCCTCTATCCAGCACCTCCTGCAGGGAAATATAGTTTAATATAGTAACATACAAATCGTGACTCTTAAAGGGGAACATAATTTTCTAATCATTTTGATGGCATGCTATTTTGACTACCAATCATATAGTAAAACAGCTAACTGGATAAGCTAGCCAATAATATAATAAATTGTTTTATATTATTACTGTTGTTGTTGTTGTTGTTGTTATGGTGATTTACATCTTTAACCAGGTATGCAAAACCTGTAGTAAGGGAAGACCGGACATCACCTGAACTTGGGATTGTTATTCATGGTGCAAACCCAAACATCAGGCAGGCTGTCAGGATCAATACCATCTGCCAGTTTCCTCCACTTCAGGCAGTCATTACACTGGACCCAGGTCTGATCCGGAGCAGCCCCCCTGGAATCAGAGGTATACATCTGTGTATAAATGTGTTATGCATATGGCCTCGGGGGCTGTGTGCATAAAGCTGCACTGAGTGAAAATCATTCGCTACTCCTAGTAGTAAGAAGTAGTCTGCATAGACTTAAAAGTACTCTCAGGCTGAGATCACACAAGTGGGTAGGTTTGAAAACACAAGGCGCACTACATGTCTGTCTTGATTTTATGAAGCTTACTCTGAAAAAGTGTCTTTTCTGTTGTTACTAGGCAACCGTACTCCGCTTCTGTCAATCACTTGCATGGCATCTTTAACATTATTAGCAACCTAATTTCACACAAAAATAACTTTCCATCGACACTGATCATGGCACTAATTTGTCACCATGCCTTGGGCCGCTTATTTTTTCCAGCGTAATCACAATTAGTGAAACTACAACATTGCAGAAACTGTATTGAACAACTTCTCTTCCATCTTTGTTTACAATGGAAGCTAATGGCAGAATCAAGGCCCACCTCTATTTTTATGCAGAGAAAAGAATGACAGTGACATAAGGCACTTTTTTCCTTGAAGCTCATCACAATAGGATCATTTCAGCTCTGGGTACACCATAAAAACAGCAAGGTGCTTAAAGTGAATAAATAAGAGGTGCCTGGTGCACAAAAACAGTGTAGAAAATGCTTCAAACCCCTTGAAAATGAGGAAAAAGGCATCCCAGCTGTTAAAGCGTAAGCACCATATAACAGCATCAGAAAATAGTAGATCAGTCGTCTTTTTAGTTTAGAGGTTTTTTAATTAAGCTGTAATTGTTGTTAGTATGGCTTCAGATTTGACAAATGTATCACTCCAGATGGACACGCCCAATAAATTGATCACTCCAATTATGCCTTTTGGTTGAAAAGATGACAGAAACTAACAGTATTTAGTTGAAAAGATGACACGACAGCACTGAAATATTTGATTCTGAATCAAAGGACATTATCAGTGACTCAGATGACTCTGATTCTGATGAGTCTGCAGAAGACACAGTTGCTGATCCTGATAGATACTGTAGCACAGCCATTCAGGTTTGATTCAGAGATGACTGGAGGCTTCCAAAAGCCAACAACCAGAGCACTTTTTGGAAAATGTGCTTTTCTGCTAGCTTGCCCAGATTTTTACTAAAAGACTGACACCAAGTATGTGCGTCCCTACGCACCCAGTACAAGGATATTAGATACGGCCCGCATCCTAACAGTGTTAGCTCTATCAATGGCTGCAGATGGATGGCACTAGCTGGCTTAGCTCCTAGCTTAGGATCTACTCTAATCCACCTCAAGTGAGCGAATGAGTCTAGCATCATATGTCGATTTTACTTGTTTTCCATTAGCGTTGTTGCAATAACTTCCTTATGCGCATCAAGTTGTAGAAGTATAATCTCATTCTTTAATGGAAAAAGGGCTAGCTAATTCGACATTATCTCAGTTCCTCGTTCTATCACATCATAAAATATGATGCAGGTGATCACGCCGAAGATTGCTGTAAAGGGGAGGTGGAGCAAAAAGAGCAAGCAATAAAATTACATTTTTAATGTTCTGAATCATAAAATAGGACAACTTCGTCCATTCAGCTGGTGTATTTCATTTTTACGCACATCCTGTGTGATAGCAGCCTTAACCTGCCGCAGCAGAAATCATTGTGTAGGGGAGGGCTACTAACAAAAGGCCCAGGACTGATCCCTGAGCCACTCCCATTTCCTTGCAGACCAGGGGCTGGGGCTGCGACTGAGTGTGGACTGGGGAGGCGGGGGTTGTTCAGGGGGTGGCAACATGGATGCAACACATTTTTCTTTCCTTCTTCTTTCCCTCTTCATTGGGTGGCCCCTCCAGAAGGATGGCGCCCCAGGCGATTGTATATATCACCTTTGCTAAGAATCATCCCTGGGTGTCAGTGTTGAAAGATTTCTGTAAGTCAAGTAGGGCAGCACAGCCAATACCTCCTACCATCTTAGATCTAACAATTTCTGAGAGATAATAATCTTTCATTTTCAATCCTGCTCATCTTTCTCAAATTATTTATTCTGAACCCAAACAGAATCTGAAGGGATAAATGGGAAAATGGCTCACTTTCAGGTGGACAGTCATTTTAAGGCAGTTCAAATGGTGGACTGGGGCTCCTGTCAGTGAAGAACCCTGATTGCTGGTAGCATGAATATGACGACCCACCAAGCAAACAAAAAATGCAGAGTACTCACTCCATATCGTCAGTTGATTCAGTGCTGCTGGGATTCTCCTTTCTTTTGTGTTGTATTTCCTCCCAGTATTCCTCCAGTTTCACGCCAATGTTGTGCTTTATTTTCCTTATAAAAATAATTACAACCAAACATCACCAACCTTTATTTAATTCTCAGAGGACACATTGAAGGAATGAGCCCTCATTTATAATGGTGCAGAGATTATAAAACAAATAAAACAACAATAATAAAAATAGTTTAAAAAAATAATAAAAAATAAAATAAGAACACTATAATTTTAAAATAATTGAATAAAATACAGTAAAACAGCTGCAATAAATACATATGAATATATACGAATTTTTTCATGCCAATACCGATTCTGATATCTTAAAGACAGGAAGACCAATATGCCAATATCAGCCAATGTAAATAGCAATATATAACCAATATATATTTGCCAATATATAGCCAATATAATATAAAAACGATGATTCTAGAGCAACAGTATAAAACTATCTTTACAGCACTATGGAGCTGTTTCGATACCGCAATCCTCAACAACAGATTTGAACAAACTGGTGTCTCTCCCTAGGTATAGGCAATACAATTGGGCATATGCCCTCAAATGAAATGTTGGGTGAAACAGGATCTTGAACGTACGTCCCGTTTGACTGATGAGTTTTCTTAGTCATTACACACTTTGACCAAATATGTGCACCTTTTACCTGTATTACAAAGCTAACAAAGTTTCTAACAACACTGAAAAGGCTACAGATAACTTCATGAAAAAATCATTAAATTTACAAGTATATTAGCCAGCTATGATATATGGCCTTCTAATTTTACTTATTCTACACATGTTTACATCCCAATTATAACTAAATGTCCAGGTGGGTATTTCAGGAAGCAGGATTACTGAGTTAGCTGGATAACGCAGAGTAAAACCCAGAACAGCTCTTTTTCAGTCCATTTTCCAGATCTGATACTCCCATGCACTAAGGGGTGCACTCAGTGTAAAGATCGTTATAATTACTGTTACCATCTATATGTAACCATTCATGTTGCTAAACATGCTATTTTCAATATCTCTAACCGCTTTGCTTAACATTTCGCTTGTAGCACTCGAGGGTGTTTCCTCAACAGAGGTTGAGGACTAAGGAGGTGTGAGTGGGGTTTACAAACACATCCTAAATCCTACATATTATACCTTTAATATAGTTAGAATTAGAGTTCTCTTTCCTATATTATTAACAGTAGCCTATATTACCAGGCTAGCCTACATTATAGGGTTAAGTTTCTTTCAGTGGGCGATATTGGTTTATGTGTTGCAGACACTTGGTGCAACTAGTGACAGCGTCTGATCAAAGAAGTTCAGGGGCATTCTGGTGTAGCAAGTGAAGTACTCCAAATCCTTGAACCTCAAGAATTTGTCTAACTAGGCAATTGCACTCCTCCAACGAGTGCCACCTTGGAGGCCATTTAGGCTACATCCCTAAAATATGCCTCCCATGTTTTCTTTCTCCTTTTGTGAAGCAACAGACATATGGCATGTATTAAAGCTGCTTCTTCCTCTCTTGTCCTGAGTGTCAGCTGTCACTGTAATCTTGCTACTGTGCGTTTATACTTTTTGCTCATGACAGCAACCACAGTCAATGTCCAGTGACTTGGATTGAATTGACGGGTGCGTAAGTCGCTATTGCAGTAGTCACAGCCACAGACGATCTGCCAACAAACCAACCCTGGCTTGCAAGACGGTGTGGTTAACATTGACATTTCCAGTCTTTATTGATAGGCTACTCATATGAAAATGTCAGCCATGCTCAACAAGATGTCATGGTTCTGTGGTTTGTCAGTGTTTCCCTTTTTGGCCCCCAGATGGCGGCACTTCAGTTTTTAGTTCTGTTCTGTTACCCTGTTTAATTGTATTATTGTTTTCAATTATTCGATTATTGTTTTTGGGTTGTCTCGTTTTCCCTTCCCTCTCCGTGGCCTGATTGTTCATTGTGCCCTCCTGTGTCTCGACAGTGTCGTGTCTATTTAGGTTCCCTTCTCCCTGACTCAGGGGCTGGATCCTTGTGTGTTTGTGTGTGCTTCTGGTTATGTTTCTGCCCTGCGTGCTTCCTCCTGAGAGTAGCTCCCCATGTGTTTCTGCCCACGTTACGTTTTTACGTGCTTTTGGATTCTTAGATTTTCTTTTTCCTGTGTTTTGAAGTTTTTCTTTGTTTTTTGAGAGTTGCCCTGCGAGGCCTTTTGTTCCCTGCTTTAGTTCCTGTTTTGTAAGTAAAGTCCTTGTTTCCATTTACCATTTGGAGTTTTGTGTTTTCCCCTTCACTCTGCGTTTGGGTCCTAACCCCGCACTACCGTGACACGAGCCAACCTCAGCTGACTAATAATACCAGTAATGCACATATTGTCAACAGAAAGTCTGAGGTAACGTAACCCACGCGCAGCTAATGGGAACATTATTATTTTTTGACAAGAACATTTATAAAATGTGCCTTTAATTAGCAAACTGTATTAACGTGGTAGAGGAATAACAGCAACTACAACATTTCAGTTTGTTTTTTTTTTTTTTTTGGTATGTATTCCACCTGCTACCTAGCTAGCAAGCAGTGAACTTCAGGTGCAAGCTAACAGCATACTCGTAAGGTAGAAACTGGCAAATGTTCCAGGCCACGTGGACTGGGGTTGTCATGGGGAGAGCAAATAAGCACAAAATTGACGTCAGAGGGAGTGTCAACATTATGCAATATTATGTGACCAATGAAAAGTGGGGGTCGCTAGAGAGCATTTTAAATGCAGACCCCTCACCAACTGAACTCTCGTGTACCCTGGGTGACAGCCAGAGAGAGACAGTTGCAAGAGAGACTGCAACCCCATGAGAGAGGTCCAACAGACAGCACGTGGGGTCCAGTGCAAAGTGAGAGTTATTGAAAGTGGCTTGTGAGAGAGGTCCAATGGATTGGATAGCGCATGCGGTTCTGTGCAAAGCGCGGGTGAATGAAACGTAAGAACATTGTAGTTTCATTCTTGTTATGATTGGTTATCGCAATTGAATGAAAAGACACATGTAGTCTATAAATTCAGATTTCCGAAAAAGAAGTACCTGTACTCCTCTGAGTCAGCAAATTCCTGTTTGTTGTGCGTTGGCTTGAGGAAGTTGCATTCAATGACGCCAATGACACCAACACCCTTGGCATTGGCCTGTTCAGAAAATGAAAAAGGAATATTAGCTAAATATTAGCATTGACACTGACAGTAATTGATCCACAACACTAAATGTACATTTGAACAGTTTGATTAAACAGATTTGATTAAAATGACAAAAAATAACTTACCTTGAGCTGGCAGCCCAAATGCATATATGGTCGAATTAGCCGATTCTTATAGTACATCAATACTCCGTACGGCCCCCCTCTGTTTGTTCTGTACCCAAAGGTTAGGTTGATAGACTCTTTCTGCGGCCAGAGTTCAGGACAACCCAACTGGTGATTCAGCTACTGCGTGTTAGATATATCTATCTAGATAGCTAACTGGCAAGTAAATACAACAGCTGTAGTTAGCTGATTAGCACTCTCTCACTCTCTTGCTCTCTCTCTCTCTCTCTCTCTCTCTCTCTCACACACACACACACACAACTAGTTAAAACAGGAATTCTTGCTATCAAGAATTGTATTTTGACTAGTTGCTAGTTTAAATTGGAAGTTTTAGTTTTAATTTAAATTTTAGAATTTGTGATATCAGGAATTGAATTTTAACTTGTTAAAATAATAATTCTTGACATCTATAATTGAATTTTAACTAGTTAAAATGAAAACTTACAATTTTAACTAGTTAAAAGTTAATTTCTGAGTTTTAACTAAGTAAAGAATGGCAATTTTAACTAGTTACAGAATAGACATGTCAATAAAATGCAAATTATTTTTTACATATCATTTTCTTTTATATATATATATATATATATATATATATATATATATATATATATATATATAAAACGTGGATTTTTAAAAAACATAATAAATGTAATGACTAAAAATATTATGTGACAGTGGCAAGAGGCTGTACTTTGCTCACATATTGTGAATCGTACTGATATTCAATACATTTTCAGTATATTCCATTTTGAATTCTTGATATCAAGAATTTGATTTATGACTAGTTCAGATCTAATTCTTGACATCAAAAACAAGTTGAATACCAACATATTGCTTATGTGCACAAAGTATCGTTTCATTTTAAAAAGTTACATGTTTTTTAGATCCCAACCTAGCAGCATAAATACAGCGCAAATTCCTCATGACTTGCTGTAGTGCAGCTGAAGGATACCAGGAATCTGGGCGTGTATTTGTCCTTGACGGTGTGGGCCAGACTTTTTGCCACCAGCTGAGTCTTCACTTTCTTTCCTCTTATCAAAATCTGCATCCATGGGTTCAAGTACAAAATGCTGCAATATGCCTGATTTCATACACAGGGAAGAATGAAGCTTAAATGAATAATTCATCCCAAAACTGAATGTCATTCATTAATTTTCCCGCCTTGAAAAATATATTTGGACCCAATGAGAGGTAACCGTTTTGCAGCATTTGATAACTGTACGTATCAAAATTCACCGACAGTTCTGCTTTAAAATGTCTATGGAATACCAAAATAAAAACAATGGCCATCATTTTAAAAAAGTGAATCTTTCAGAGACTGCCTGTGCAGTCACAATTTCCATGAAGATATAACTTCTAAAATTCCACGTTACATAGTTAATTCACTGCCAAAGGTACTCTGTACAGTGATCACCAAATTGCTTGTTGTTTTAAATCAGTGGTATTCCTTATTTTTGGTATTTCAAAGATTAGAAAGCAGAACCATAGATGGATTTTCCTTGTCCATAGATTTTGTTTTGGAAATAAGTATTTCTGATGGGTTAAACTGATCCTGCAAAAAAAGTTGCGAAGAGCAGTCATTGTTGGGTGAAAAGACACTTCCCGAGGTAAGAAAATGTATGAATTGTGATAATTTTAGGGTAAACTGTTTTCTAACAGAATGAAGGAAAGTGCTGAACTTATGCTGAAATATGTCATGTATGGCTTAAGGAATAATGATAATTAAACTACTTCAATCAGTTACAGGTGGCAAGGTGAACAATATGCACATAAGTAAAAATTATATGTCTGTTTCATGAATTACACATTTTATATGTGTTAAACTACACTTGGTCACATTCATTTTGCTTGGATCACATCCACCCTATATTTCCCCAGATAAATCCAGCTGGGAAATCAGCAGCTTGCAAAAAAGGACATTCCAAGAGATTTTAACTTTCAAAAGAGAACTTGCCAGATTGTAACATTGTCTGTGGTGCAGTGGGCAGCAGTGCAACAGGAAATTTACAGAACTTTTAAAACCGACAGCCTTACGGATATGAACATTCATTCAACCTCAGCATTGTACCCCTTATTCTCCAACCCTGCCCTACTCACACGCAGAGAGAACTCAAACTCCGCAACCAAAGCCGGGCGCCGAATAGGCCTCCTCTGCTCATCGGTCGAGTCCACATATGGAATCTGAATGTCCTTGATATCCTCCTTGAATTCAAACTCGATCTGTCTGCTGGTGGTACTGAATGAGCCAGACAGAGATGTAAGCCATTTAAAACGTAGGACAGGGACAATGTATAGATAGATTTCTAAATGTAAATCGATGAAACCCCAGTTATCATTTGAGTGGCCCAGCTGTTGATTTTTAGAACATTCCAGGACCATTAATATAATCTGTGAAGCATTTTGATTACCATCCAGGGGTTCTTGTATGGGGCATGGCTGGAATTTTTTCTGTGTCTTGGACAGAAATATGCAACATTGCAATCACTGGTACCTCAATACCTCCTGTGCTGTTCTCGACACCTCATATTGGGTTAGCGGGTGGGAAGTGAGTTGATGCGATGACATGCATTTAGCTAAACTGCAAATTAAATCATACTTGGGTTGGGCCTATGTACACACCATGGAACAAAGGATCTAATTCCAGTTTCCAAACTGCCGTTCTGTCTTGATGCTCTACCTAATATCACCAATTAATCCAGCCACATAAAATTGACTGCTGTACACAAGTATAAGATAAGCAAATTGCATCAATCAAAAAAGTCAAGCTGCAGGTATACAATGCCTTTGGGCCATATTTTTGTGAAAATGGTAGTGCTAGCGCACATGGGCACTAGTACAATCTGTTATTTCTTCCATCAAAAATGTAATATATCTAGCTTCTACACTGTCACAGTGTCACTACACACTTGATGACAACTTTATTAAGCACTCCTATCTCCAGAACAGCTTGAATTACTTGAGGCAAGAATTCAACTAGGTGGATGAAACATTCCTTGGTGATGTTCATGCAGATTTTCGGTGCTTAGGTAAGCTGTGGCATTCAAATTACGTTTTTCCTATCTTCAATCATCCAGTTTTGGTGATCACATGACCACTGTAGCATCATCTCCCTGTTCTTAGCTGACAGGAGTGAAACCCAGTATGGTCTTCTGCTGCTGAAGCTCACCCATTTCAAGGTTTGAAGTGCTGTACCTTCAGTGATGCCATTCTCCACACCATTGTTGTAAACAGCTGTTATTTGAGTATTTGTAACCTTGCAGCTTGCTTGAATGAGTCTGCCGATTCTCCTCTGGCCTTTCTCATTAAGAAGGCATTTTTACCCACAGAATGACTGCACACTGGATGTTTTCTGTTTATCGCACCATCTTCTGTAAACTCTAGAGACAGTGGTGCATGAAAATACCAGAAGGTCAGCTGTTTCTAAGATGCTGGAACCACCACGTCATGATCAAAGTCACTTACATCACGAGTATCACCCATACTAATGTTTGGTTGAACAACAACTAAACCATGTCTGCACACTTTTTACTATATATTGAGTTGCAGCCACATGATTCACTGTTCATTGTTTTTTAACAAATTGCCCACTGAGTGTATTTGCAACAAACTAAATAAAACTACCTCAGGCTTTCTTCCACTCCCTGTTCTGGTTCACAGTCTGTCGACATCATTTGCCTGAGATTGCTCATTTGAGGTATAATATATGTACCTGTAGACAGACTGCACCTCCCCCACAACATATATGACTTTCGTTTTGAGAGAAACTTCTGATGGAGCCTTTCATAGCACTATGGGATTATTGCCATGGTTATAAAGGGAAAAACCCTGACTGCTCTGAGTGAACAAAATTAAACCAAACCCACGGGTAATCTATTAGTCTGAAAGCAGCCCGTTTAAACTGAACCACAGGGGCACTACTGTCTATAGTCACAAAATTACCAGAATCGAGTTGGACACATCTTAATTACCCACTGTCCTAAATAAACAATTGCACCTTGACTGATAAGCTAGAACTTGACACTTCATAATGTTCATAATTATCATAATGACAAACCATCAATTGAACTGACTGATGAAAAGTACTGGGATGTGAATATGATCATTAATATTTATTCAGGATCATGCACATTAAAACAACTTTTCTATGAAACTTTTGGACTTTCTACTGGGCGGGCTTCACCTGCGCAGGTTCCATATGATGATCCGGGTTCCAGCAAAGCCCTTGATGATCTCGAGCTCACAGAGCAACTGCTCCTCCGTTTGAAACAGCGAATGCTCCAGGATGGCTTTCAGGCTGCCTCTATGCTGTGGTATAGCGCTGAGTGAGGTCAGAGGTCAAGGAGGAAGAACAGGGACTATGCTGGCCTGGCCACCACAGCACAAGGTTATACGTTTGGACTCTAGTCAGTTTACAGGGAATGCACATCTGTTTTGGCCAATCAAGAACCCGGCTGGTGAAGTATTTCAAAAAGAAAGATTATCAGAAAGATTATCTTAAAATCAAGACAAACTATTGAGTATTTTCAGATAGTTATTTTGACAATATCATTTCATTATTGTGATACTTGTTATTTGAAATACGCTAGATTACTGCTTAGCACACATCATTTTAAATTAGTCATGTTAATGTGTGGCTCTCAGTCCATTTCTGTTTCCATTTTCCTTGCTGGGAAAGGATATACTTGTTTTCTTCATTATTTCTGAAGGTGATGATGGGCACTACCACATTCTGAGCCTGAATGGCCGCGAGGTAGGTCTGAGACAGCAGGCCCACAGTCATGGAGTCAATATTTTTGGAGAAGACAATGGCATCTTTCCCCAGGAACATGGAGCCGGATTTAAACCCATTCCCATAAAGACCTACTGGAGCGTGGCCGTCCAATGCCTGCTTGTCACTGAAGCCAAAGCTGCGAGAGATAAAGGGGTCAGCAAAGGGGTTTAGGGTTATGGTAGTCTGACTCACAGGATATAGACTTTGGGTATAAGCCTGCCATTGGCCGACTATTTCAGTCAGAATTCTCCTCCCCTTCCACTATGTGCGTGTTACCGTTTTTGCAAGGGCACCGTCGCTGCATCCTGGGCTTAGCGCCACCCAAGACAATTGTGATTGGTTTAAAGAAATACAAACAAGCCAGAGAGTTTTTTCCCTCTATACCGGAATGATAATGGTTTGAGCCAGACCTTTCTCCAGCGCTGGCACAGCGGTGAAACGAAGTGAGAAGATAGGTCTGGCTATGTGAGACTAGGGTTATGGGGACAACAGTTTGACTGTTAACTCCAAAAAAGAGTGATTTGGTTATATAAGCAGTGCCAATCACAATGGGTCAATTGCAGCGTGCTTTCAAGTTGAACACTAGCACAGGATTTGCTTAAGACTTCTCATATCCCCCAAATGCAGAGCGAGAACAAGACCACACTACCTTGGTCCCAATTGCACTGTGCTCTTTTACTCATTAGTCTGGTCCCATGCTCATGCCGATTACAGAGGGAGCTTTAAACGCCACCTAGATGATACTATAGTTGTGTACTACCAAAACCTGCTGCTGATCAGGTTTCACAATAGACTACAGAAGACTGACTGAAGTTCACAATACTTTATCACCTACTTCATACACATATTTTACCATGCATCTGCAACAAAGTATTAAAAACAAATAATAAATATGCAGGGAATGGTGTTATTTTCTGTTGAATTTAGCAGAATGGACTTGGCAGAAATGGAATATAATATTCATAAGTATGTTTTAATTAGTGTATAATCCCATGAAAATAAGAATCGTTGTGTTTTCGTTACCTTAGAATGAGCCCTTTTATCTACATAGGGAGCGGGTCCTCTTCCATGAAGCCCGCCATGTTGCACCGCCATGACTTTCTACATTAGCCCAGAACTTACAAACGGCTCTAAAGAGGGCGCATTTGTGATGCCTGGGTACCTTCCAATAGCTGTGTGTAATACCACACCTGTTGTTTATGGCGTTGTTGCCCTTTTTAGTACAGTCTGGCTTGAATGACAATCCATTTATTCAATAGGTGAGAGTATAAGCTTTCTAACGATAACATGTCTAATTTTGCTTTTGGAATAGCGTTTTATTTGTCAGCGTAATCAAAAGTTTTGTTATCATCGCAGTCACTTACGCATTCACAGATAAGATTTCATCATTGTAAGTATTACTGCTCAAAACATTTAGGTTATATACGTTATTTTTGAAATTGAGTGTCTTTAAATAGGTTAGTGGTATTTTATAATGAGGATATTTCACACTGTAATGCAAGCGTTAGTAGTGTAATAGTTTTTGTGACACATCATGTCTTTCTATGATTTACCATGCAAAGCAGCTAACATTAGCAATAAAACGCTACCCATAATGCGGAACAATTAACAATCATAATCGCTATCTTACTAGTAAGCTATGACCTATAGTTTTCCAGACTAAATAACTAAATACAATTTATAAATCTATCAAGGCACTTTACACTTGGCTTCGCAATGCTGTCGTAGACAATGACATCATTTTTGGAACTTACAGGCCTCCGGGTACTCTGGTGTCCTCCCACAGTCCAAAGACATGCAAGTAGGCTAATTGAGACTCTAAATTGTGCATAGGTGTGATTGATGAGTGAATGGTGTGTGTGTGCCCTGCGATAGATTGGCGGCCTGTCCGGGGTATATTCCTGCCTCTCGGCCAATGCACGCTGGGATAGGCTCCAGCATCCCCCGCAACCATAACCAGGATAAGCGGGTAGAGATAATACAAGATAATGGATGGATAAAGTAGTTTTAATGCATTGTCATGTTTATATAGGCCCTGTGTTGTCATCATTACAATCACAGGTGTTTACAGTGTTTTAATTTTTTAATTTAGCCCATGTCAAATATTAAAAATGGTCCCTTCTCTGCTTTAGCTGTACCTTCACCTTTAAATATCTGAGCTCCACTTAGGAGCATGCACACAAGCAAGTGTAATCCAAGTGTACACTGCAATCAGGACCTTCCTAAACTTAAGAAGCTAACCCCATGTTAGTTGTGTACTTAGGAAATCCGTCATGATACGCAGCAGCAGTGTACTAAAAATGGAAGGCACACTGCAACTGACCCAACAGTTTTTTTGTTTTAACCATAAAATCACCAACCAATTCATTTCCAAGATGCCCGGTGAGGGGAGACAACTGCAATCAACTGCTTTAATTGGTCAATTAGTGCTGAGTAACAACTAAGACCAGCAGAACCTGTGGCTCTCCAGGACCTGGTTTAAAAACCACTGCTTCAGATGATCTGGCTTTTACTGACCTCAGCATCTTGTGCATTTTATCAAAATCCATCCCAGCTCCATTGTCCGTGAATGTAAGGCAGTCAAAGTTTTTAATCTTGGTCCAGTCGATCCAGATCTGCTTGGCACCGACATCCGGATCATAGGCATTGTCTAGAGGCAAAACAATGAAATACGACAGTCCGATGCAGTGGTGCACAACAGCAGCACAATAATGATAAATACTTGTGCTGCTGTTGAAACACTGTATGAACTTCTGCGGTCCATTGTGCATTATAAATGGGTCCCAGTCCTAAATAATAATTAGTCAACCTGCCTTCTTAACAGTGTTAACAGTACCAATATTCTTATAAAGCCTAGTTAAAAATAAATTTCCAATATCGCTTTTAATATAAACAGACACTGAAACATAAGCAGTCAACCTATTAAAAAAATGAGACTAAACAACTCATTGAGCCTTCTTAGCTGTCCAATGTCCAGACATTAAAAGTGTGCTCTCCAGTGTTCACTTATTGACTCCATTATTGGTTTCTCCTCCAATAAAATGAATTTTTCCATGCTCCAGTGGTTGCAGATTTGATAAACTGGAGTGATGTGTTTGTCATTTCTACAATAAAATGTGATGAAAACTAAAAACATAATAATTGGCTTTTTGGAACAAAATATCCGACTACAAGTAGCAACTATAAACAATCAGAAAGTAAAAAATGTTGACAGGTATACATACACTGGGCTGCTCATTAATCCAAAATAACTTGTGCATATTACATGCACAATGTATACAGATGGGGTTCACGTTTTGGCAATGTGACAATAAAAGATGTAATGCCTGATCCTTTATCTTATTTATGTCCTATGTTCCTATGTTATTTAATCCATTTGACCATGATACAGTGACCAAAAGTAAGGGTCAAATAATATTATCCAAAAAAACAATTCTCATCAACAGAAGTAAAATATTTAAACTTTTAATATGTGTTTATTTAGGTAAGGTTCATGCAACTCATTTTGCTTGTGTTTCATTTCTGAAAATGGCAAATGATGAAAGCAGGCAAGAAAAATGAAAAAAATTAAAATTCTCACACACTTCCTCTGGCATTCAAAAGGTCTATCTGGCTCTCTGGCCTATCGTGGTAGCTTTGAGACTGCAGCAGTGCGACAGCCTAATCTCTCTGTGCACCTTCCTGATCTCTAGCACCCACAATGAGTTTCAGACATGCGTCTGTTTCTTGAGCTTATATGCCATATATGAATTAAATGCTGCAGTTCACCATTAAAGCTCAGGTTAAACAGTAATAACCCAGCCAGCAGCCATTCTAGGGGTGCAGCCAAACATTGATGCCCTATCCAGAAATGCACAGACACTGTGTTGTATACAGAGTGCCAGATGCATGTGGATCGCCCAGTTGACAGTTCAGGGGCACCCCACACCCCTTCCAACCTCAGCTACCACAGAGGTAGATACAAGTCATTTTGATGTTTGAACAGATTTACATTGAGAGTGTGGTCTCTGCACATGACATGCCATCCTGTAACCATATGTTAAACCTTACTGCTGCTACGTAGAGCAGAGCTTGACCTCCTGGTGTTGGAAGAAGTGATAGACCGGTAGGGGTCACTGTTCCATCTGAACTTGTCTGTGGTAAACATCAGCTTAAGAGAGTTTCACATTTTGTTCTACGATGTAAATTACACTCATTATCTCAACCGTGTGTTTCAAAGGTGTTATATGCTTTAAAAACATAAGTTGCTAACACGTTGCTGTATTGAAACTACAACAATGGTCGCACTCCGCCAACCACCACCAAAGATTCCATACAAGCCCACCTGCACACATCACTCATTGTAGTTTCAGTATAGCAACTTACTTTTCAAAGCACATAATGGCTGCAGAATTCACGATTGAGATATTAACAGGTGTAATTTATGTCGTAGAAGAAAACGTGATTCTCCTTCAAGCTTACACAAACCACAGACCTTATTTTCCACAGAAATCAAAATCTCAACAAAACAAAAGCATTGGAAATATACTGAGGGAACCCATAGTGGAAGAAACTATGGTTGGTCTACAAAAAACACGTCATCACTGTGCCACTCTATAGCCCTGGTGTCATGGTGAAATTCTCACAAAAACAGGCTCTCAATATCTAGCCACCTAATCATCCCCTACATGATACCTTTATCCAACACCCACTACAGACTGCAATGCAGTGGCAATTTCACAAACGTACACATAGGAACATATCTGAAATGTGTTTTCATATACTCTGTATTAATATCAGACATTGTATTGTGCAGTACAAATATATTATAGATTACAAAGATCATAATATTACCAAAGACATGTCAAGCATAGAATTTTGAAAATCAAAAATACGGCATCCATATATGGAATAGAACACCTATGACTAGTTTAAGCACAGTAGATTATCTGCAGTGTAACATATTCGATCAACAGTCTGCATGAAGCATGTGTCCAAAGTGACAGGATCACTTACCAATCAGCTCAGCAATGGCACTGAAGGCCCAGGTGTGGCTGGTGGAATTTGCATGTAAATACTGTGGATTGACCTGCAAAGCAGAACCAATTAGAAAATCAGTGCACGTTGTAATGAGTAATTGCTTTATCTTAAATTACATTTCCTTTGAGATGTTTTTTTTAACTTTGTTTACTTCAGGGAGGTACACCAGCTTGCAAATTCTTCATTGACCTTTCTACTCTGAGACCACTGTCTCAATTTTGTAAAACTGTACAAGACCGTGTGTGAACTGTGTAATGAGTGTGGAATGGACTACTGATTCGTTTCTTTTTAACTACAACCATATAAAATGCAATCTTTGTTGCAAGAGCACAAGTTTTCCATGTTACAACATAAACAGTACATTATATATCCAACTAACACCTTGGAAGGTGCCAAAAGAAGCTCAAAATGTGCATATGTAAGAGCATGCACCACTATGGGGGTGACTAAAACTATGGGACTGATGAAAAACTGATGTCGATTAGCAACATCTTGTGGGGTTGGTAACAATTTGAGTTGGAGCTTGATCTACCGAAGTACTATGGTGTTGCACTAAAACGCAATGGGTGCCTGACATTTCGTTTGGAGTCAGTGTTTTTCCAAAACCAGAGTTATATACCCTTGTAGGCCTACCCATGCTGTTCCTGAAGGGCTGGACAAATGGAATGATATCGCTCCAGCGAACGCAATCATTACGCTACTCCAACTATAACACAACAGCCTAAATAATCGATAATATTCATTTAGGTGTTTACTTACTAATATATTCTTTATATAGTTATTTAGAAATTAATCAATTACATTTATTTAAATATCCCCACATTTATTTTCAATTCATACATTTATTGATTGATAACTGCTGTACTCAACTTACAATAGCAATATAAATTTCTTCATGAATCCAATACTACCATGTTTCCTGACAGCCCTTGCCCTCCATAGGCTAATGTTGCCTCGTTCAAAAATTAAAAATCAAATTCTATTCGGCAAACGTTGATAATGAGTAAGGTACTTGATCCATACGTTGTCCGACAACTGCGGAAAGCTAACGGTGTCAAAACGTCTTAAAACTACGTGGTTATTTTTCACATGTTTTTTCTGACATTTTCTATATTTTTATATTTAAGTGAGTAAATGGAACAACTTTAAAGTTGTTCCTACCAGGGCCAGGCCCTTTGCGATTACTAAAATCACCCGTGCTCCCTTCCTTTCCATTGATGTTCCAAACCTCATAGTGGTTTCCTTGACTTTCATTGGTACAACTCTGGTCCTTAGGCTGGCAAACGCCAATAACAGACTCCAAAAGCCTGGAATCAAGACAAGATACTGCTCTTTTTCACTTGCACTAAAGAAGTATTTGAACACACATGACTACTCAGAAACACACGTGAAGCCATTTACCCCAACCATTACGGCGCCTTCAGATTATTCTGATATTGTCTATATATTCAAGTAGCCGAGAACAAGCTACTTATGAACCATCTCCGTACCTGTCACACCGGGTTCCATAATAACAAAACCGTACTTCCGTTATCAAAACCCGGGAGCGTGTTTTTAATGACGTGGGTCGTGAAAGGATCTAACGACGATAATCACAGGAACAAAAACCAAACTGGTAATCAGGTGAGGGACGTAGGTATCGTTTTGCGCAAAACGAAAGTGATCATGGAGAAACACCCATCGGCCAAATACCGAACATGATCAAACTAATTTATTTGCGGTTTAGTGAAGGCCCTGTATTCATTTTTGCAGGATCATGTCGATGGTTTAAGGACATTTTGAGATGATTATTAACGGATTGTTAATTTCCAGTTTTCTAGCAGTTACCCCAATGTTTAGCCTATTTGTCTTTATTGGTCTTGTTATTACGCTTTTGAGCTAACCTTTTTTGCAGACCTTTGATTCAAAAGAAAAATGTTTTTAAATGTCCAGTTGTGATTATGGGTTTGTCTTTTTTATTAAAAAGACCTCCACTCTTTTTTATGGCATGGTGTGTTATGTATGGTAGCCTATTCAATGTTTTCCCTGAATATAAATGTTTGTGAAATAAATAAAGAAATCCGCCTTGATGGAGGGCTAAGAATCTTCCCACCACTCATTCACTGGCCATTTCGGCCACTCAACCCTTCTCATTATACATAAATGGCAAGAGCCCTTGCCCTGAACCCACACTTAAATGCGCGAGGTCCCGAAAATTCGCAGCAGCAAACGCTTCACGGAGACAAGTGCTACAGTACAAAAGTACTGCATTTGATTTATAAGATATGTGCTGCTATTTTAGTCGAGTCAGGCTGGCTGAAGAACAGTCTACTTGGTCCCACGACTTATCCTACGATATGTGGCGTACGGCTGTATGCGTATGATATCTATTCAATAAAGTTAAATCGCTTTGGTGAAAGACTGGATTCGCAACTGTCGACAGAATACATTAAACAAGTTTCGCAGATCAGCGTCCCACTGAATACGAATTATAGGGAATTTAAACTGTAATAGTCATGACATGTAGAGAAGAATTAAATTTTACTCACCGAACTAAATGGTATATTTTCATCAGTTTCGCTGGCTATTCTCGCTGACATGTTCAGAGTCGGAAGGAGTTTCCTGTTTCCTAGTCACACTACGCTGCATAATTATATGTTGTTCACAGCCAATTGCTCAGCCCTTTTGGCAACGTCCCTTGGTACGTACGATGTTTTTTTCCCCTTCTTCTTCACATTAAGTTAAAGGGATTTGTTTTATTGGAATGCATGCATCTACTTTCTAATAATTCTGACATGGAATAATCTGTAACATAATTTACCATCACCATTTTTTTGCCAATGATCCCCATTTGAAATCACGGTGTAGCACTTGACATTATAATATAGCCAACGTATCTATAAACCTCTTCATATAAATACACTCACAGGCCACTTTATTCGATGCACCACCTATCTAGTACCGGCCCTCCAGGACCGGAGTTGTGCACCCCTGTTTTACAGCAATCGTGTTTCCTTCAGCTCTTCGACAGCAAAGAAATTGCCAGGGCGTAGTTGTTGGATAAAATGATGTTAATTTTAATAACATTATGAAAACTTTATTTAGGCAAGGCAAGGCAAGGCAGCTTTATTTGTATAGCACATTTCATACACTGGGGCAATTCGAAGAACTTTACAGAGTAAAAAAATAAAAAATAAAAAAATACAGTAAATGTAAAAGATTTACAATTTAAAAATTACAGAAGTACAGCCAAGAGTTACAAAAAATATAATACTTGTAAAATAGGAAAGTTTTTAGCTTTGACTTAAAAGTGGTCAGAGTCGGGGCTTGTCTAATATCATCTGGGAGGTTATTCCAGGTCTGTGATGCATGATAACAAAACGCTGCTTCACCGTGTTTTGTTCTAACTCTTGGGACAGCCAGTTAGGCCAACCCCAGATGTCCTAAGGGTCCTAGAAGGTTCATATGTCACAAGCAGGTCAGAGATGTATTTGGGCCCAGAACCACGGAGGGATTTGTAGACAAGCAGCAAAATTTTGAAATCAATTCTCTGAGTGACTGCCAGCCAGTGTAAGGATTTTGGAATTGGTGTAATGTGGTCGTATTGCCCTGGCAGCTGCGTTCTGAATAGGTTGGAGTTGCCAAAGAGCTTTTTTTGAAAGCCCTGTAAATAGACCATTGCAGTAATCCAATCTATTGGAAATAAAGTCGTGGGTAAGCCTTACTAGGTCTTGCTTGGACAATATTCCTCTGACTCTTGTAATATTTTTTAGATGGTAGTAAGCTGACGAAGTTACCGATTTGATGTGGTCATTGAAATTTAAATCTGAGTCTAGATAACGCCAAGATTTCTGGCTTGACTCTTAGTTATGAGATACAGGGAGTCAAGGTGGGAGGACATTCTGTCTTTCTTTCTGTGCTCCAAAGACAATTATCTCCGTCTTATCTCTATTTAATTGGATAAAATTTTGCTGCATCCAGTCATTGATTTGTTCCATGCAGTGACACAGAGATTCAACAGGTCCATAATTACCTGGTGTAAGTGATATGTAGATTTGCATGTCATCTGCGTAATTATGGTAGGCTACTTTATTATTTTGTATGATTTGGCCTGTGGAACCCCGCAGGTCATGGCCGCCTGCTCGGATCCAAAGGAGACAAGGTACTTTCTGTCATGAAGATATGACTTGAACCACTTAAGGACAGTTCCAAAGAGTCCCACCCAGTTTTCTAATCTTTGTAACAGAATTGTTTGGTCCACAGTGTCAAAAGCAGCACTAGGATCCAACAGTACTAAAACAGAGACTTTGCCTGAGTCATTATTCAGGCAAATGTCATTTAGTACCTTCACGAGTGCAGACTCAGTGCTATGATGGGGCCGAAACCCTGATTGAAAGTTATCAAAGCAATAACTTTACCTAAAAACGGTAAGTTTGATATAGGCCGATAGCTATTCAATACAGTAGCATCAAGACTGCTTTTCTTTAGGAGAGGCTTAATGACTGCAGTTTTCAAAGCCTTTGGAAAAATGCCAGATTGGAGAGAGTTGTTAAGTATAAGTATTAGTTCTTGCACCAGGCTGCTCAAAACTGTTTTAAGGAAGCTAGTGGGTAAAACATCAAGGCAGCAGGTGGATGAATTGAGATTGGAGGTTCCGTGGATATTGGAACCGGAGGGTTAGTTAACCTGTTAATCGTTAATTTAATTAATAGCATTCTTCCTTATGGGCATGTTTTTGTAGTTCATAGTTTTTTATCAAACAATTTAGAATTATGTGCCACGACCTCTCCTTAAAGTGCATATATTTTCTGGAGAGAATTTTGGCTTGCTCTGTTGCTCTGACATTGGCATTGAGGGATGAAACAGAATGGAATAGAATTGGTCCTGGGTTCCACCATATTGCCTAATCAGATGATCAAACGGACAGTGCAACATGGACTAACTCCCACCTACCACAATTGCAGTTTGCTTCTAACACAAGGACAGTTTAATAAGCAAGAATGCACAAGGAACCAAGTCATTCTCCTGTGTGAATTACTGTGAGAGAGAGAGACTTTTTACTTTGGGGTCTCCTTTATTGCCCAGGACAAAAAATAAAGAAAATGAGACCACATTAACACAAATACCCACTCACGAACACATACAGAGCAAAAGGAAAAAAAGAGTCAGAATAAATACAATTAAGGGTTCCCTTTAATGTTTCAAATGTTATGGAAGTTCACTCTGAGTGGTTTGCTTATTGAGGTGTAAAAATAAGCCTCTCGCAAAACTTCCATTGTTAGACCTATTAAAGGAAAGACATCTTGATTCTTTGGTGATTAGAGATTATAGACCTATTTCCATCCTTACTTTTCTCAACAAAATACTTGAAAAAGTGATGTTCAAGCAATTCAATGACTTTCTGAACACAAAAAAATATGAAAAATGAAAATTTTAAATGTGCGTTCCATGCTCATCATGGCATAGAAACTGCGTTAGGGTTGTTAATGACGTAATCAATACAGACTCAAACAGGCTTTCTATCCTAGTGCTGCTGGATTGAGTTCCTTTTCGATACAGGTGACCATGCTGTTCTGCTGGATAGACTTCAGAAGCAGATTGGCCTCTTGGGACTGGTTCTAAATTGGATTAGGTCATATCTGACTGTGCAAATGTTGGCCCTGGGCAACCACACATCCAAAAAATTCAAAATATCAAGATGGGTCCCTCAGGGGTCCATTCTTGGGCCCCTATTGTTTAATTTATATATGCAATGTATATATACATTGCATACATTGTTATATATGTAATGTAATATTATATTACATTACATTATAAGGCATTTAACAGACACTCTTATCCAGAGCGACTCACACAACATTTTATATTGTATCCATTTATACAACTGGATATACACTGAAGAAATGCAGGTTAAGTACCTTGCTCAATGGTACAACGTCAGTGTTCTACCCAGAACTTGAAACTGTGCCCTTTCGGTTACAAGCCCAGTTCCTTACCCACTGTGCTTCATCTAGGGGATGTTATTAGGAACCATAACATTAATTTTCACCAGTTCGTTGATTATACCTAACTTTTTATTTTATCCCCTGATAACTTCAGTACCCAGCTATTTCATCCATTGAAGACATAACTTCATGGATGTCCCACAACTTTTTTGAGAGACAAAACTGACATTTTAGTCATTGGTGCAAAGGATCAGAGTGAACTCTATCAAGGCTATCTATGCTCTTTTTCTAACTTACTATTACAGTAAGCTAGAAACTTATTGTAGGAGTAATCCTAGACTCTGACCTTATCTTTGAGGCTCATGTCAGAAATGTGACTACGAAAACTTCCTGTCACTTAAAAAACATAGCTAAAGTGTGGGGCTTCATTTAACAGACCAATGCAGAGAAACATGCATGCTTTTATATCAAGCAGACTAGATTATTGTAATGCCCTCTTCTCAGGTCTTTCAAAAAAAATAAAAACATTTTTTTGGTCGTCTGCAGCTGATACAGAACACAGCAGCACATATTTTGACATAAAACAAAAAAAGAACTGTCCTGTTCTTAAGCCATTACACTGACTACCTCTTAGCTCAAGAATTGATTTAAAAAAATATTTTATTGGTTTACAAATATCTTAATGGCCTGCCACCAAATTCAATTTGTGATACGCTCTTAGATTATGAACTGTCCAGATCCCTTAGATCATAGATCATGGTGATGGTCTTTTAATTATTTCAGGGGTTAAAACTAACACTGCATGGCAAGCAGATTTCAGTTTCTTTGCACCCCTGCCTCTGAATAACCTGCCAGCTGTCCTTAGAAATATTGAAATATTGATGGGTTTCAAGAGAAAACCGAAAGCATATCTTTTTAGTGCAACTTTTAATTAAGGGAATTTTATTGGTTTTGTTTGATTTTTATTTGATTTTATTTTGTTTACTATTCACTGTTTACTTCTTTTGTTTTATGAGTTTCTTTGTTGTAAGAATTTTTGTTATTTTATTATTATTTCTTTTTTAATCAGTTGTATCTGAACTGCTTGTGTAAAGCACATTGAGTTGGTTCCTGTTTGAAATGTGCTAAAATTTGATGGACTGATTGATTGATATAATCATTTGGAAAAAATCTGAATATATGAGGTAATTTGCCTGCCATGCTCCCTGCATATCAGCTACTGTGAGTCTCTCTCCTCTCTAATGTCCTTCCACCGGCTGTGACACACCCGCAATGCGCCATTGCAGGTGATACTGCCTGATCAATGGAGCGCCACAGATTGCCAGAACAGCTCATCACTCCCCCAGCCCAGAAACTGTTTCTGCTGTTTTCCACCCTAAACGGACACCTACCTGCCCTGTAAGTGATTGCATAAAGCTTTAGGCAAAGAGCAGAGCTATTGTCAGGTCATTAGTGTCACAACCAACTGGAGTAGTTCATACCTTAACCTATAATGTAAAGTTAATTCCAAAATTAGGTGGGAGAATGAGATTGAGAATGTATTGCCTTGAGCAGGAAGTGGGTTTGTAGATATAGCGAAAGAAGCAGTATAGGTTGGGCTTTTTGAACAAGTGATACATTTGTTGTTATTTTGTTCGTCTAGCTCAGTTTACTGCCTCAGCTCGCCCTCTAGTGGTTGAGTTTACTGGATGAAGGCGTTGAATTACAATTTGTCTCACGCAGGATCAAATCAACGCATCACAGGACACTGAAATGCCTATGAATTCCTATATACCAGTTTCATAAGTGACAGGCATGAATTGAAATGTCTTATTATCATATATTATGTCCTGTGGATCAACCAACTCCTGACCCTATATATATATATATATATATATATATATATATATATATATATATATATATATATATATTAATTTGCTATGAGTAACATGGTTTACACAAGACATTTGTTCTGTTGTTGCTGAAAAAAATGAACCAAAATTTAGAAAAATGCAGTACTTGCATTCATATATTTCTCAAAGTTTAAGACAAGGAAATAAATTAAAAGATACAAAGATACAGGAGCTTTTCTGAACAAAGGAACAAGTGTACGGTTACACATGATAAGCAATTTCAAAGACAGTGAGAAAAATCAGTTAGTTACTTTGGCTCTCTATTCTGTGCTTTCTAGTAATTGACTATTCACACTTTATTTTCAGGTTTCATCAGTTTTGATAAAAATAGAATCCCACTAATTATAGACAATTCTGTCACTGGTGTAAAATAACTGCTGGGGAGTCACCAGTGATTTTGGCCTAACAATATGTCACACCACCATCGAAGCAATTGAAGCAAAGGAAGTTAAACATAATCCTACATTCCTACATGATACTAATGATATTACCCCACCCCCCCACACACACACACACGCACACATACACCCCCACCTTTCTCCAGACTTACAACAGCACTGCCCATCAGTTTTTTACCTCTGTACCCATCCATCTACATGTTAAACTCATCTAGAAAACCTAAAATATATATGGCTGTGCTCACCATACTCAGGAAAGGAGTCTTCTTATGACAGCAGCCACAGTGTCATGGTTCTGTGTTTCCATCCGTCTTTCCTTGTTGGGCCGCCAGATGGCGGCACTTCTGTTATGTGTCCTGCTCCCCCTGTTGATTGTATTATTGTTTTCAATTGTTCAATTATTGGTTCTTGTTGGTTGTCTCGTTTTCCCTTCCCTCTCTGTGGCCTGATTGTTCATGGTGCCCTCCTGTGTCTCGTCAGTGTCTGTTCTATTTAAGTTCCTTCTTCCTGGACTCAGGTGCTGGATCCTTGGTTGTGTCTGGTTGTTTGTTGGTGTTTGCCTCTGATAATGTTCCTGCCCAGGTTCTGTTTTCCACATGCTTTTGGACTTTTGGATTTTCTGTGTTTCCTGTGAGTTTTGTAGATTTTACTTTGTGTTTTTTGAAGAGTTGCCCTGCGAGGCCTTTTGTTCCCTTTTGTCCTGTTTTGTTAAGTCTGTAAAGTCTGTTTCAGTTACCGTTGGGAGTTTTGAGTTTTTCCCTCTCACTCTGCGGTTGGGTCCTAACCCCCCACGTATGCACCCTGACACACAGCACTCTATAGTCGCTTATCCACCGCATAGTACCGACTCGACTTTACTCAACTTTTTTGGTTTTCCATCGGGCAGAAGTTGCGGATAGTACCCGGTACCTGGTACTTTTTTTTGGTATCACCTCCGTCGAGGTTCCAAGCAAGCTGAGGCAATACCAAAAGCTGACGTGAAAACACTGCAGACCACTGATTGGTCAGAAACGGCAGTTTCGTGTGGCGTCGCTATGACGACCAGCTACATTAACGGGGGTACTATCTGCTGTGGAAAACGAAGTACCTGGTACCAAATGCGAGTAGAGTCGAGTTGAGCCGGTACCACGCGGTGGAAAAGCGGCTTATCTCTGAGCATCGCTGTATTCATACCTTCCCTGGTGTGTTCTACATGCAGCTCTCTGATGCTCGTATTAATGGGGCTAAAGTCAGGAAAACACAGACAGGGACATACGCTGCCTCTGGCCTACTGATTCACCTCAATTATCTGCTTTAACTGAGCCACCGTGAGCCAGCCAGAGGAGGATGGGGGCTCCCCCTCCTGATTTTGGCTCCTGCCAAAGTTTCTTCCTGCATGCCAACTAAGGAGTTTTCCCTTGCTGCTGTCATCCCTGGCTTGCTTTTGTGAGGGCTTTAGGCTGGGAAATGCAATGTAGCTTATTGTAAGGGGTCGACATAAGTAGTATGCCAGTACACATGCACGGCAAAAAGATAAAAATGTGCTGCAATTTTATTTAAAGAATTTCCTAAAACTATATACATACCTGAAGATAGATACAGTCGAGCATTTCAATCTTTTTGCCGTGTATGCGTACTAGCATATACCACTTATTGTCAACCCCTGAATATTCCCACAAATCCTTTGTAAAATGTGCTATATAAATGAGTGAAGTGCATGGAATGCACAGAGCAAATTCAGTCAGGAAACTTTTGCTGCAGCCAACCAACAGTGGGCATGAGCAATGACATTGTCATGCGTTTCCATAATCAACCAATCACAAAACACACAATACATTTCACATCACCATTGTAGTGCCTTTTTAAACCAGCAGTCGTACCTCCTCAGTGCTGCTTTTGCCTGCTTTGGTTGCTTCTGCACTGAATTGCGTTCACTCCACCACCACCTGTTGTTTGGATCTGCTTCCAGGTACTGAGGGGGGATGGGGAGGGGGGCTGGTTCTGGTATTACTCCTGTTTAGTAGGGGAGATGTGTCGTACTGCCTGAAAGACCTGAAGCAGATACATTCAGTGTCAATCCAAAACATGTACTTACATTTCCATTAACATATTTTATTCAAAAACCTGAGTTGTCCTGACTGAAATACATTTTGATTAAATTTGATTTAACCTATGTTTGAAATTTCTTTGTGTTTTTTCCAGGGGTGAGTGTTGCCACTTACGAAAGAAAGGCAATGATGATTTTTTCTTAGTTTTTTTTTTGGTAAAAAATGAATCACACACATCATCAATCCAACCAACTAATGACACTAGTTAGTCCATAAATAAATCAAATATGACTCTGTACAGCACTCCTTTCTGTGAAGAGGAGGCGCCCAGGCACCCTGGTCTTGGGGAGCCACAGAGTTTTTAAATTTATTAATCTCCACCTTAAAGCTAAACCAATTCAGACCCCTATCTGTGATCATAGACATTCCCTGATACTGGGAGATAATACTGATACAGTTAGGGTACCGATGTGGCTGTAATGATTCATCTTGATAATTTAATATGCATATTGTTTGATATCATGGGAGGTTCCCTTGTCTATAGGGAATTACGTAGGCCATATTTTACACATTTAATCCATTTACATTGCTCAAAGCTTCCATGAAGCCAGTCAGTGGTAGCCTATTCTAATAGGGAACAGCAGCGATGCAGCACCTGTTTCAAACCTATAAGCCCGCAGCAGAAAGATTGCCCTTTTAATTTATGCCACACTTTTGCCACAGATGAACTGCCTGCTGACCTTTTCATATACAATATTATCCTGAATATTAGTCATTAGTCTAGCAAAAAATTAAAAACTTATCCATATACAAAGTGTGTTATTTGTATTTAATTATATACCTAGCGATTAAATAATGTGCCGTGTGGTTTTTTATTTATTTATTATTAATGTATTTCCCTTGGACCGGACAGTTGGCGGCAGTGATGGGAAACAAATGCTGATGCTGTTGATTCCCGCGGAGGAGGCAGCCAACTGCTTATCATTAGAGGCAACCGTGCCTGAAACAATGCGGGGCTGAGTGTTGATCCACCGACCCATTTCGTAAATTATTTAGCAGGGGAAGCCGAGCGTCTTTTATCGTAATGCACGAGGCCGTACAAGCGCTCCGAAATCCTTATGTGGTCCGTCTCTCGACGTCCCAAGCCCCTACAAACCCGATCTGCTGAGCGACTTCCCCGATCTCGCCCTACCACGGATCAGAAGCCCACAGCGAGGATTAAAACGCCAAGATGACTCCTTTGCTTGTTGAATGTGCATACTCCAGACATAGCTTATCCAGATATTATTTCATCATCGTTGAATTTTCATGAATGACATGCAATTCATATTGTAGCGATTCCAGCCGGGGTCAGATCAACTATTTGAGGCATTTCGCAGATTTATCTGATGGCAATGTTGCATACAATTGCAAACCAACACACGATTCTCGAACTGGCAGACACGCGGGCTGTCTGCTGTCTTTCCCACGGCGCTGCAGGACTGCCGTCATGAGCTATGCGCCACAAAATGTGGTCACTCACTCACTCACGGACGACCTTTGTAGGCGCATGCGCAGGAGGTGCGCCGTGGGTCTGGACAGTTTCCTGCTTGTTATAACCTGCTGTACCGCCAAAATTCAAATCTGCGAAATACACAACTTCATACAAAATCCACCGGCTAGCTAATTAACCCGTGAGCCGCCGCTACAATATGCATGTTTTTAGGTCGAATGGTTCTCATTTTTAAGGAGAAGCAGCCTACAGTCCACTATGCCAAAAGCCGTAAACAAGCCCGACCCCTCACAAGCGCACACATACACTTGCGGGAGGTTCCATTCTTTTTCCTGACTCGTTCGCGAACGATTCGTTCGCTTCAGTAGTCCCTACTTCCCCAGAGCGCATGGGAACCCCCCTACCGGTGAACGAAGGCTCGAAATATTGTGATTCTCGTCCAGGGCCGGCTTTGCCTCAGACAGGTATCGTTCACTTACCGGAGTGGAGATGGCCGTTCTTTGGTGTGATAGATTAACTTGGCCCAGAGTGCCAAACCATTGCAATGCTTGGTTCTCATAGCAAACAACTACATGATGCTCCCGATTAGAAGAACTCGAAAGAGTTGTAATTCTTGAAGGCCGAAAGAGTTGTGATTATCGTTCATTTCGTTCAGTAGCCTAGGGGTAATGACCATTCTCACAAAACACGAGTTTAGGCAATCAGTTTATATATCGTGTCCCACTATGCAGTAACAAAGCGTCTTTAACACAGATGAAGTCTGCTGTCTGGGACAGCATAACCCTTTTAAAATATATTCATATTCAGAAAAAAAAATGTAATTAGTAGAAATACTTCAAGCATACAGTTTAATTTTGAGCGTAAAGGTCATATTCATAAATTACTTTGAGAATAAAATAGATTTGCAAAAAGTTCAGATAAAGTTCAACAAGTTGGCTCCAGGAATTTAAATGCCAGTGGTAACACACCAAATCAAAAGCGGAGACCATCATTTTATTTATCTAAAAAGTAACTTTTGAAATGACATGTTTATACATATGCATTATACAAGATATGTTCTGAAATGGTAGAGCAGGGATTAAAGCAGGTTATGAAATAGTTCTTCACAGCTCATCATCTTTGGCACTTTCTAGTTTGGATTTAAATCTTGAAAGACAAATTTTCAGGGATTTCAAGTATTTCCCAGTATGTAGCAGCTTCTGGGTCATTGAGATTGCCTTAATGACACACAGTCTGCAATTTCCATGCCATTGATTAGAACACACCCTGTAGTACCTGCATAATTTATCTGGGGAGTGAACACAGATCATCTCTAATGCTCCACTGATGTTAGATTGATTGGTCTTCCCTTGCCAGGCCTCTTAATCAATGTTAGCCAGAATTTGAAGGCAGTAGCATTGATTGGCTCTCCATGCAGGGTCTTCAAAGTGCCTGGCTCTGTTCCCTAACACAGGAAGTGATGCGTACGCCAGCTCTTTAGAGACTTCCATCTTGACGCATACAGAACTGCAGGTGGTTTTGAAGAGAATATGAAACAGCATGCAACATACTGCACACCCTTTCAATCATATTTCCTTCACGTACAGCATGAAAACAATCACAATTTAAGAACATTTGTATCTATTCTTAATCACCAGATGAAAATACTAATCGCTGCTCTCAAAGAAAAATGTGCATTTTTGCCAAAATAATGCAACACGGTTAAATGGTTAAATTAAGTTACTTTTCAAACCCATGTTACGATTCACAATTTATACCTATCGCAGGTGCTTTTGGATAGGCAGGAGTGTAGCATAAAGGATAAGGAACTGGTCTTGTAACCTAAAGGTCACAAATTTGATTCCCGAGTAGGACACTGGCATTGTACCCTTGAGCAAGGTACTTAACCTGCATTGCTTCAGTATATCTGTGTAAATGCAGCTGTGTAAATGGATGCAATGCAAGAAGTTGTGTAAGTCACTCTGGATAAGAGCGCCTGCTAAATGCCTGTAATGTAATCCCGGGCAGACATGGCTTTTATAACTGCTTTTCACACAGTAAGAAAATGGCACACAAGAGATAAAGTCAATTAAGTGCCACCATAAAGGTGTATGCATCAAGAACTGTGAGATAAAGGGAAATATGAGTATGTCGGTTTTTTAAATAACATAACACAATCATTGAGGTGTAACCTGAAAAAGTGAGTTTTTAGCTTTTTGCACAAAACAGCCAATGGACCTTCCTTCTTGACAGACTGGGGAAGGTTGCTCCAGCACTGGGAGGGCACAGAAGACAGAGAGCCGTGAGGAGGTGAGAGGATGCTGACTGGAGAGGCCTGGCTGGATTGTGTGGTGTCATCATTGAATCTGAAGATAAGAAGAGGCTGTACCATTCACAGCTTGGCATGCCAGAGTGAGTGATTTGAATTGAATGTGTGCAGCCACCAGAAGCCAGCAAAGGATATTCGAAAGTGTGGTGAGACAGAATTTAGGCAGGTTGAAGACCAGGCAGAAAGCAGCTCTCTTGAGCAGTTGCAGTTGTCTTGATGCCACAGGCTAGTAAGCTGGTCAGCAAGATGTTAATATAGTCCAGACAAGGGATTACAAGCGCTTGTATGAGTCACTGTGTAGACTCTTGGGTGAGGAAGGGGTGGAAACTCCCAATGTTGTGAAGGAAGAACCTGCGGGACTTGGTGGTTCAAGAACGCAGATGGTCACCCAAGGTCACACAGAGGTTCAAGCAGTGAGTGAAGCATCAATCTGTGGGGAATCTTTTGCTTGGAGGAACAGGAGGTCTTCTTCCCCCATGTTGACCTTCAGGTGGGGGGGTGGACGTCCAGGCAGCAGTGTCAGTCAAGCGTGGAAGCTTGGTGTCAGTGGGAGAAAAAGAAAAAGAGTTGGGTGTCATCAGCATAGCAATGATCTGACATGTCATGAGCAGAGATAACTGGATCAGGTGATTTAGTGTAAAGTGAGAAGAAGAGAGGTCCAAGCTCTGAGCCCTGTGGGACACCGGTTAAAAGGGGGCAAGGCGAAGAGATAGACCCCCACTAGGCCGCCTGGTAGGGTCTGGAAGAAAAATATGCGGCAAACCATGCAAGGGCAAGAGAAGGATCCAGTGGTTGATGGTGAAAACCTTGAAAAGAAGTTGAAAATAGAGAGAATAAAGACTTGCTTTTTCTACCCATAGCTAATTATGGAGTACCCTGCATCTTCTGCTAGCTATGTCATGCATTGCAGCTTGTGGACACAGACTGCTTTGCTAGAACTAAAAATAATAATAATAATCATCATCATCATTAATGCACTTTCCCAGCATGTTGCAAATAGCGCAGAATATATAAAGAGAACATAAATAAAAGTAAATGACAACATGATAACATGATTAGGACAATGAATACACCACCAACTTGTCGTTGATAAATAAATAGGACAGGTAAATTATACAAATCATTTCAGTATCTTTTCTCATATGGATCATTTATTTTAATATCCATATATAGCAGTATATTCCATTTCCATTGCTGTCGGACAGACATCACGTCGCAGGGAATGGGGTCTGTGGGGTAAAGTGGGGGTGAAGTGGGGGTGGGGGGTTGATCCGATCCGGTCTGCACCAGCTCATGTGGAGGCCAGTCATGACCCAGGGCGTACTGCAGAGGTCATCCTCTAAGAGCTCTTTATTCATTACCTGATTATTCACCCCACTGGAGCGCCCCCCCCCCCCCCAACCTCTCCTCCCTCTCCCACAGACCTGCCCCCCACATTTAAAGGCCAGTAGATTACAGTTTGTTCAGCTGGGGAATAGACACTGCAGCGTGTTGTTACGAAAGAGGTACACAGCAACAACACAGCCAGCCATGCTTCAGCGCTGCCTAAAGCTAAAACAAACTCCCTTGGTATGCATTTTCTTGATACCAGTGTGAGAGTTTGGACTTGCCCTCCTACTGCTGTCATTGGTAGCATTCAGTCTGCCAGCACTCCGGCATTCAAGAAAACGCTGAATTGACATCTCTTCAGAATCGCCCCATAAACGTCCTTCTGGGAATTTTTAAAATGCATTTATTTTTTGATTAGCATAATTATAAATACCCTATATTTCTGAGCAGCTGCAGATGACTGGTGTACCCACTGAATTTCTTTTGAGAAATACACATCAGCCAAGTAACCCTGTTGCTTGCTCAGTGGTTTAAAAAAAAAAACTGCTATAGCATCAATTTAAAAAAACGATCAATAGGGGACACTGTGAAAAAACAATGGCGCCTCCAATTAGTTTGTACAGCACCTCTTCACTTTTTAAGAAACTTAGCCTTGAGTCTAGTGTGTGATATTTGGCAGGGTTATAAGCTGGCAGGGAAACATCCCTCTACCGCCCCCCCCCCCCCCCCCCCCACCCCTTGCCATGACATCAGCACCTCCTCTGAAACTGTGAGTCTGGTCTCCGTGACGATGGCCATCTGGTCTGGCTCGTTCCAGCGACTGGTCCACAGTGCAGCGCACTCAGGCCAAGACCTCAGTCTGCATGTTAATGGCCTCCCAGGGTTCTCTCACATGCTGCTGTTTAATGTGTGTATTTATTTAACATGAATTCCTAATAAGAAAATAACCAGGAATCTCTCTGTGTTGCCAGAGTTTTTATCAGCCATTTGTATCAACCGTGGTTGTTTCACATGTGGCGTCATTGTACTATTGCATTTTGTATTTTTATGTTGTGTGGTTGTATATTTTATGCTGATGCCACACTTGAAGTTCTGTACAAAAAATACATCTAATAGAATCGAATATATACCTTGAGATAAAATAAAAACTAGTTTTTCCAGAGCACTGTGAACAATGTATGTATTGGCCTCAACCAAAATGCCTTTCTGTGCCAATCAGACCAATACTCACTTTACTAATAATTAACACACAGAATTCAATCAGGTCAAATGTTTTGATTTCTCATTAAAATGCTGAAATTAAGCAAAGAGGTACGATAAAGTAGATGTTGAAAAACTAATAGTTTTTCTCCCACTAAAAATAATTAATGAATGAGAGAGAGCCAGGTAGACAACAAGATGAATTGCTTAATTTTTTTCTAATGAATGTGAACACTGGACAAAGATACATCATTCTGTATTGTGACCATTGCAATGCACAGCACCATAATTCTGTACATTTGACAGAAGAATGCAGCAATTGTATGCAATGCTGTATCAACGACAACACAGAACAGTAAGCTGTTGGCTGAATAAGAATGGGAGGTAATCACTTTACCTTACAATGTGAGAGCTAAGAGCTGTGACCAATGTCTGTAAGCCCCTCAGAGGAAGGAGAAGGCTCCACTGGATGCTGTGCTTTGCACGTTGTCCTTGAGGGATGGATGGTGACCATGCTCACTGACATTGCAGTGCACTTTCGCATATCACATGACTACAGTTTGCCATCCAAAGTAGTTCACTGGAATCCCACAGGGTTGCCATGAATCCTGAGAAGCCTCCCCAGATCCACCAGCGAAACCTGATTAATCTCATCAATGGCAACTCAGAGGGGTGAAGCCACTGGCTAAATTAAGGATTTTCCACCTCTTTCTTTCTGACATGTTTCCAGAAGAATTTCATGTCATAAGTAGGCCACATTTGAGGCACTGCTAAAGCGTCAGTAAGAAAAGGTAATGGGATACGTCCTCAGTTTAACAACTCACTGAGGGATTCTGCAGACGGACCTGTTGCTATGGGGACAAGCAGAGAGTGCTGTGCAGAAATTCTTTGAAGAGCAGAACAGAGGCAAGTTCAGAACCTAATCGCTCTGAGAAAAACAACGGCAAACTCTCCCGCTGTAGTATGTGCCCGTGTTGTAATGGTGAACCACAATTCAGGGTAGGCAGCCTATAGAGGTACCCTCTATTTAATTAGAGGGGGAACTATTTATAGAGAGGGCTGCCATTCCTACACGGTTAACTTGATATGGATGCAAATGCCCTCAAATTAAAGCTGACAGCCTGCACATTAACCTCATATTCATTTCAGATCCAATGTGCTGGAGCGGGGCGTGCTCCTCTGACACCTCCCATCACTATGAACAAAAGCAGGACTTCCTAGACTGCAAGAAGAACCAGCCACTGCATGACTCTCATTCACGGGAGTCAGAACAAGAGGAGTTAAGGCAGGGATCCTCAATCTTATCCAGAAAGGGCCGGTGTGGGTGCAGGCTTTTGTTTCAACCAAGCCGTAACACACATGATTCTACTAATTGAGGTCCTTGGCAAAGACTCTAGTGGTTGATTAGTAGGAGCAAGTGTGTTACTGCTTGGTTGGAACAAAAGCCTGCACCCACACTGACCCTTTCTGGATAAGAGTTAAGGAACCGGTGAATGAAACTAATCCTTTAGGGAACTGAGTTGAATGATTTGTGTCCCTGAAAGGAACCGTAATGCCCATCACCAGTGGTAGGGGTATTATGGTTTGGGCACGTACAGGCTCACTTGGGATATAACTGCTGATAGCAGTAGAATGAATTCTGAAGTGTACAGAAGCATCTTATCTGCTCATGTTCAAGCAAACGCCTCCAGACTCATTGGATGGTGTTTCATCGTACAGCAAGACAATGAACCCAAACACACTGCTAAAGCAACAAAGGAGCAACAAAGAAGGCAAAAACTGGAATATTATTGACTGTCTAAGTTATTCACCTTGTCTGAAGCCCATTGATAATGAGTTTCATAAGCTGAAGAGAAAACTTTAGGCAACTAGCCCCTGAAACAAACAGGAGCTGAAGATGTCTGCAGTACAGGCCTGGCAGAGCATCAGCAGAGAAGACACTCAACACCTGGTGACGTCTGTGGGTTTCAGACTTCCTGCAGTTCTTGCATGCAAAGGATAAAATCTTTGTCCCAAACATTATGAAGCTCACAGTATATATACACATACATACATGTTACAGTCTGTAACTATTTTGACAACGACAGCAGTGTTGTTTTGGCTGTGTACTCCAGCACATTGAATTTTAAATGAAGCAATGGCTATGAGGATAAAATCTGCCAGCTTCAATTTGAGAATGTTTAAATTCATAATGGTTGATTCGTGTGGGAATTACAGCTCTTTTTATGCATAGTCCCCCCATTTTAGGTAACTGGACAAATTAATAATCGTACATAAAGTCATCATATTTAGTACTTGGTTTCAAATATTTTGCATTAAATGACTGCCTGAAGTCTACTACCCATAGACATCAACAGATGTTAGGTTAATACTTATCATATGTCCATAAGATGTTCCACTGCCCTACAGTTTTTTAATGAGGATTTTAGGAAAGTCTAACTTGGTTGTTCTGTTCTAGAGGCCCTTGTGGTGAATCCTCTGAGGCTATGGTGGTGTAGTTCTTAGTCCTCTCTTTATGGTAGTCTTTGATAAATCTATGCCTACAACCCGGTGGCTGTTCGTGATATAATTGACAAAAAGGGGGTGTTTCTTCAAAATTAAAAGTATTTTTAGGTCATTAGTGGTCTAACATAGTCTACCAGGTTGTTTGCTATTGCTGCACTCACTAGTGCATTCTTGCTTCTTAACAATGTACCAAACAATTTATTTTGACACGCACGGTGTTTTGGCTATGTGTCTGAGTCTGACCGAGTATTCTGATTGTTCAGCCTCATGATAGTCTAGTTTATTGGAATTAGCACTTCTTTGGTCCCCATAGTGAGGCATAACAGCAGCAGGCTCCAACTCCTTTTTTAGTTTTCTTTTGGGTGAACTAATGATGCAACAGCACACAGCTGGCCAAGAAACAGCTGAGCAGCCAATTACTTTTGGTCCTCTGAAATGGAGACTGTGTATAAAATGGGCTGCAATTCCTACAGGGATCACCCAGTATGGATGTAAATACCCACAGTCTTTATCCACATATCCACTGCTTAATTTCAAATCCAATGTGGTGTACTACAGATCGATAACCAGAAAAAAAATTGTGTCACTGTCTTAATACTTACGGATTTACCAGATTATGGTCAAGAGGAAAGTCAAGGAAGAACTATCCGAACCATCGCAAAGCAATCGTCGCCGATACAGCGGCTGTCGATTACAGCAAAGCTTACTTTTGATATTCCCCCACTATGAACGTACATTTTGAATAATGTTTTGCTCAACCAGTTACGCCAGTGGCATGAAATGCAAAGAGCTTTGATACGAGAAAAAACAAAAACATGCCTACAGTCTATGTAAACATATAGCCTACGGAACCGTTTCCTTCATCCTGTCACTGGCAACATGTGTGTGATAATTACAGAGGGAACAAGGAGAGAGAGAGATGGCTTGGTAATTATAGAGCCGATACTAATTGCATGTAATTGCAAAGAGGTTCCAACGGTTCGTTTTTTTTCTGTCGTAGAACATTAGTGTCAAACACCCTGCGATCTCGCGCTCTCTGTCTCTCTGCCTTCTCTCTCTCCCTCACACACTCACGCACGCACACGCGCACTGGCACACCTCCTTGAAATGCATAGCCTGCTATACGCATTTGTAAATTACAGTGTGCGGAGATAGCGGCGAGTAAAGCCGACGTATTTGATGTGGACGGCGACGCACAGAGCAGCTTACTGGTGAAAGAGACATGATTGACCGATAAGAAGGATTACAGCTGTTGTTTTTATACCCTAAAATGGTCAATCTCAATAAACTAAAAGCGACATAGCATTGGTTGCACCCATGATAAAAATGGGTAGACATGCATGGGGACTGTGGACAAGAACGGGACGGTAAGACAACGCAATAGTAACGCTGCTGCCTGTAGTGAGATTAAAAGAACTGCCGTTGTACTTTATTTGACTTGCAGTTCCATCTACACGTAAACTACTGGGATGTCGTAATTCGACGAGTCATAAACACATTACTGTTGGCAAGCATCTAACGGAGAATGCAGTCATTCGGCAAGACGGCAGATAGTGGAACAAGTGTATTCTCACCTTGCTATATGTAGTGTTTTATTAGTCAACACACATGCATTTGAATTGTTCTACCGTGGCCTTTTTTTGGTTTTCACCTAAAGCCAATTTGTACGAACACATCGATTACTGGTTTGCATCCTCATGTAACCTGTCTCTAGATGCGCGTGTATGTTTGTGTATTAGGTAATCACTGGAGTGTTTGTTATCTTTTACCCTGCAAACACATTGTACTGTTTGCAGTGGCTGCTAAAGGAAACATTTTAAAAATGCCAGTTTGAAACGTAACATATCGTAATCTGCATAGAGTCGGGCTGCTGCATAGCCTATGTGCCTTCTGCTAATACGCGCATGTCCATGTAAATATATTTGAAGTAGGATGTTTTCAGCGAAACGAGTTTTTTTCTTAGTAGTTAATTGTTTGACACTAATTTGTAGATGCACCGAGTAATTTTCTCCAAGTACGTTTTCATGTCTATATGCACGCAACTCGTTTTCAGGACAGATAACGAGTCAAGGTAAGCTAACGTTTGCGCTCGTGACAAGTCAACCTTAGCAGTGACTCTGGATAACTAGAAAATGGCACTACTTCGGCGTTCAGCACCACGGCATTCGTTTGAATCTGTTTGATATGATTCGATGATTGCTGATATTAGCCACGATTATTTCTGAAAATGTTCCACAACCATCTGCTGTGGCCACACGCAGCTTTATCCAGTGACATCGCGCGTTATTAAATGATCTGGTGATTATGAATATTGACGTGTAAAACGCCCGATTGCTGCAGCAGGCTATATGTTGTAGTGCACTAGCTATGCTGTAGCCTAATACGCGCGATATTGGGTGTAGGGAATACACGGGGTATCCCATGAAGCAGGCGTCAGATTATACTGTGAACATGACGTAATGCCTCTAGCCGGTTTAAGATGCTGTGTATTCCTCTCGCGCAGTTCCCATTGAAAATGAAGCGTAAAATGGGTTCTTATTACCAGAGCACTACCCTGAAGCAATGCTGAAGTCAATAGTTTTCCGTTGCAGCGTTTATTAACTGTATGCCAGTAGCCGGGTAGCGCAAGACATTTGTGGTAGCTATAGCCTGATTGGGGGATGTGGTTGAGCATGCGATGATGTGATTACAGAGCACTGAATTATTCAAGGTTATTTATTTGTTTGCTTGTTTATTTAACCGTGATCCTCAAGTAGTGTTCCCTTGTTTCCAGGCCCAGTTCCTAATTAGCAAAGTGTACCCCTCATTGTCCAGCCAATGTGTGTTTAGCAGTCAGATAGTGAAAACAGCTGCCTTGCATCACCAACCGGAGTGCTATACACTTGTGATTTCTAAAGTGAGTTCCTTGGTTTTGGTTTAGTGGCTTGAAATATTTTGTCATTGTGAACATTCCTGGGGATCAGCATGGGTGCTTGTTTCATATTTCACAAGCAAGTAAAGTAGACCCCCCCCCCCCCCCCATAGGACTCTCTCTCCCACTCTTTCTTTTTCATCACACACTAAGATGTTTCTCTCTCCCTCCCCCCATCTCTATTCCCATCCCTCTCTCTCTCTTTCATTGCATACAATGATGTTTCTCTCTTGCTCCCCATATCTCTCTCTCATTGGATCCTGTGATGTTTTTCTTTCTCCCTGCCAGTAGCACTCTCCTTCATTGCATCCTATAATGTTTCTCTCTCCCCATATCAGTCTCGATTAATCATACTCTCATTCACTCTCTCCATTTCAGTTCACATGCTTTTAATTGATTAAATGCATGATAAAATACGAATAACAATAACAATGATGGATGATGATGAAACAAAATAATTATGAACTTATAAAATTGGCATCATCGTTTGTCCCTCAGGTTGTGACAGGCAACCACTGACGTTGCAGACAAGGGTGCATATACTCACTCTTTGCAGGTGTGGCTCATTATGAACTCCTAATTTCTTTTGATGTAGTTTGTAGTTTTTTAGTTGTTTTTTTTTTAGAAAATGTATAAGATGACCAATGCAGAGAAACAAAATAGTGCCGTCCCTTCTGGTTATGTAACTGAAACTGAAAGGGCGAAAGTTAGCTCAGTTGGCAGAAAAAGACACTGGGTTGGGTCATGTTTTTAAACATAGCACAGCAATCTTCTGGACTTTGGCCTTGTTTCAATCAATATGTTTCCAGAACTTTCAGAATAAATACAAGTAGACGTTTTTTTCACAAACATATTTTGCTAGTGAATTTTCGTGATCGCTGAATGCAAATAGCATTTTGGGGGGGAAAGTTTACACTCATTTTACATCATCATTTTACACTGTAAGCTCAAGTCTAGGTCAAATGCGAGAGTTGATTTAACTCGGAACTTTTTACTGTGTATTGGGATAGAAGGAATTGACAGTTGAGAACAAGTCCTACATGGTTGTATCATCCAGGAAACAGGACATTTTTCAGGAACCCCCCCCCCCCCAATTAATGTGCAATCATATTGAGTCTCAACCCTTTGCCCTTCTCCCAAATGCCAACAGAAGCTGCACTCTCCTCCCTTTCCAAATATTTGGCCGAAGTATTACCAGTGTGTCCTACTCTATTTGCTGTGGTAACAAAATTTAGTGTTCCACCCTTGAGCAACGTTCTTCCCTTGGACTGGTTTTGCAGAATATCCAGTTGTACAACTGGATAATGCTAAAATGTAAACTCCAGTAAGTGGTGTGCATTGAAATAAATGCTGCCATAGCACAGTGTGTTTGTGCACAGTTAGCCACTAGCTTCTGGCACACCCATGGCATGGGAACTTGCCTGTGTAGCTAATCTGAGAACCCTCAGTGGGTACAGAGCACATGCATGTCCCCGCCTGTTGGCTGCATCACCCCCTGCAGACGGAATAAGAGTGCGACTGTGCCTCTTGGCTGGCGATCTTGGTCTTTAGCATGGCGTGCTAACTGTATTTCTTGTGGTATGTGGCCCATAATAGCTGCGGTTTTAAACCTGCTGCAGACTAACCTTAGCTACACCTGCGTGTATAGGGTATGCTGTTAACAAACCATAAATAGTACCCTTAAAAAGAGCAGAGAGGTGTCATATTCTGTTCTGAGCGGATTCTATTTAGACAGCTTCCCACAGCAACACAAAAGAGTTCCTCTTTTATGATTTGGTTACCAGGTGAAATGCAAGAAGAAAGAAATGAAAATCAGCAGCTTGGAAAATCCCTGTAAATCTCAAGCTGTAAATAGAGCATAAGAAATGTTACGAAAACCAGGGCCCATTATGCCAATTTTCAATTTCTGAGCTGAGGCAATTGATTTTACCATTGCACTGTTATCGCTCTCTCTGTAACTCACACCAGTGTGTTCAGTTTTTCTCTAAGGCAGCAGTAACCAACCCGGTTCCTGGAGATCTGCCACACTGTAGGCGTTCATTTCAACCCTAATTTGGCGCACCTGACTCTACTAATTAGCAGCTCACCAAGATGTTGCACTGTTGAATGAGGTGTGCTTTGTTAGGGTTGGAATGAAAACCTACAGGATAGTAGAACAGGGTTGATACCACTGCGCCAAGGGAATGTTCTCTGCCGATTTTCATCCCCTTGGTGAACTTCAGCTGTTGCCATTGAGGAAAAGTGTTTCCCAGGTTGACTCTGGTTTTTGAATCAGCCCTGTCGGCTTGTCGTGTTGCTTCGCTGTAGCTGCTTGCTGTAGGTCCACTATTGCAGTGACTAGCTAACTACAAACGCTCCACTGGAACCTGGTCCCACCCCACAGGCCCTGTAGCCACACCCACCACTCAGAAAAGAGCCTATCTCTGAGAAACATCCCAAACACATATTGGAAGAAGAAATACAGGCAGAGGAGCATGAATTTGGCAAATGCCATTTTGCCAGTGCACAGATATGACTTCCCTGGTTATTGGTTATTTTAGTATATTTTTAAGGTAAAAATCCTGCATAGTATGCCTTTATGGTGAGAAATATGTAACAACTTTGGCATCTATGAATTCAGTTTCTTTTTGGCACATTTGTGGCTGTTGGACTCTTCCGTGATGTAAAAAATATTTCTCTCTCCCTCTACCTCCCTCGCTTAACGCCTCCTGAAATGTGGCACAGACGGAACAGAAATGCTGAGTCGTAGATTTCTTGGCGCCAGTCAGCCTGACAGCAGCTGCTTTCTGTGCGAAGTGAGAAACAACTGTCGCCTCTGTCGAACGACGCTGCATCCTGTACATGTTTTTTTTCATTGAGCAAAATTAAATGCCTGGCAGGGAGCTGTCTATGCGGTTATTACTGGTGTTGGTTTGATTACTTTCATAAAGCCTCCTGGAACCTCAACATGCACTACAGTGATGACGTAATTGTTCACCAACTTCCACCACCAGCACACCCGGAGGACGAGTGGCAAGCAGATTAGTAGTAATCCCTCTCCAAACTTTCTCTAGAAGCCAATTTGGTGATATAGACCTATTGAAAAAAGGGCAGTTGGGTTTTCTTCTCAAAATCAAAGTGTTTCTGAATTTGACACATCTATGGCAGTTCGGGTATTGAAAAACCTATGATTAAGGTGAAATACTGTTTCGTTTTCAGATAATCCCACGCCGTAAAATGTCCAGTGTTAATTCAACTTTAACAGAGTACATAAGAGTCCAGCAGAGACCTGCATGCACTCCGAACTTTCTATGTAAAGAAAAACACCTATTTCAACTACATGTTCTTGTGGGAAAAATTGTTGATTGTATTTTGACCGTATCGGTACCATTGACTTATATTGAAATGGGTGGCTGAAGACCTATACTGGTCTCCTACTGCAACATCTCCCCACAAGACCAGGAAGTGGGATTCACAAACGAAGCCCGGTCTTTGCCGCTTCGATTCAATTGGGCCTTGACGTTATGATGTCAGTGGTTGCTAAAATGGATGAGAAATGTTCCTTCAGCATTTTCGGGCCGAGTGGCCGACTGCGGTCGGTAGCCAGTGGTCTTTCGATTTAAATCTGCTCTGTGTGAGTTTACAGGTGGTGCATGGGGTGAAACAGGTGGCTCAGTCATGTGTTTTGAAGGAAAGCCATGGGTCTGTACTGACGTCTGATACTTGTGGGTCCTGTGCAGTGTGGCTGCTCCATGGACACAGGTGGGGAATAATTGGACATTCCAAATTAGGGTGTGAATTGGACATACACACCCCAGCATTGGGTGCCAGATTATTTAAAAGAAAAAAAATAAAGCATTTCTATAACATTTCTGCCTTCTAATTTCGCAGCTGCAGTGGAGAGTGCATGGATAGAGAAGAGGCCTTGCGGCTGTAAGGTTGTGTGTTTGTTTCCCAGGCCATTTACAATTTGCAATGCATTTATCACAAACGTTTCCACGCGTCTCAAAACCGAAAGCATGTATATTGTCGACTTCTCAAAGCGTAAAACACTTAAGTAGGGGCAGAACTAAGGGGTCCCTAGAGGTGTGCAGTGTTTCCCACAGCAGACTGAGAAATAACTGAGAGAAAAACAAAGCTCATGTCATGTATAGTGGTGATGAGAGTGCACTTTGCTAATCGTCGATATGGTTTATCGCCCAGCATTTCCTGGAAGTTGCCACATTCTTTCATTCAATTCCAAACCTATAAGCTTGGCCCTCTAAAAAAGTGCTTTAAGATTTTGTTTTGCAGCCTAACCTTTGCAGGTTGCACATTAGGGTTTTTTATGTTTGCTGTTCAATTTTTGAATGGTATTTCACACCATTCGATTTTCATATTGTTTTATAAAAATAGTGAAATTGATTGATCATTATTGCATTTTGGTTTATATTTATTTCACTACAGTTACAATGTATTTCAGTTCACTTCTTGTGTAATTTGTATAGGAAAACCAAGTACCACCAAATACCGTCATACTAATAATATTAAAAATATCATGGTATTTTGGCCATATTGCCCAGCTCCTAATTAGAGTGAAATAACATACTTCATATGGGGACACAAGCAAATTCCTGTTGTTTATGAACTAAAAAAGTATATACCAAAATGTCAGCTCAAAAATATTTTTGGGTATATTAAATAATTAAGGGCAAATGTTACCATGACATTCAGAGCACATTCAAGCAAAATCTGTTTTATGTTTTATAGCAGAAACGACTGAACTGAGCGTCCGGTTGTGTCCACAATGTCATAGACTTGGCAGCTGAGAGCCTTAATATTGTCAGTTCTATATGTTAATTCTGCAATGCGGTAATGTTTCTGCTCCCTCCGCACACTCATGAACACAGGGGCTTTGCAGAATGTAGCAGACCATTCAGAGTGAACTTTGCGCTCAGTAGAAGGAGCGTTTGAAACATAACAGAACATTCTGACAATTGAATAGGCCCCAAGAAACCAATATAACCCTTCTTGTCCAGCCCTGATTTAGGCTGTTCTCAGTGGTAAGCGGCTTGGTCCAGCTTAAGTTGAGCCATGCTATCGAATGGAGGCTAGGCCAGGGTTAAGTATGTATTTTAAAATGTGTGAACCCTCGAGATACCAGTAAAACCCATTCAGAGCTACAACTCTTCTCTTCTGTGACTGAAGAAAAAAAATCATGTCGTTTTGCAGGCAAACGATGTGTTTTATTTAAACACTCTCAAGAATATGTTATCAGAATACTGGCATCTAAAGAGTTAAGCCTTTTTCAGATATGTTTGACTTTGGCCCTCCTTGTGATGACTGTGATTTGGCAAGGAGCCCTTGTGTCACAGCTTTTGTGATTATCATTATTAATTTGCCAGATCATCTTACAAGGTCGTCATGGTAATGTACATGTGGTGCTTGTCATGTAAGGGTTGTAAGAACAAGTACACACGTGCGGAATGGTGAGTAGCTCCACAGATGCTGTGTTGCCACCAGGTACTCAGTTCTGTGTGCCTACAAAAAAGTTCCGCAGTTCTTTCACGGTTCACGTGACATGGATGTAAATACCCTTATATTACAGCTGAGAGTCAGTGCTTTATCCGCATATTCATGCTTTCATTTCAAATCCGGTGTGCTGGAGTACAGAGCCAAAAAAAACACATTTTTGTGGTCCACCATTTTGTTTGCTATTGCTGAGCTCACCAGTGTTGGTTCCTAACAATGTAGCAAGAAGTTATTTTTACTACATGCTCAGTGTTTTGGACATGTCTCTGATTGATTTATTCTGATTATTCAGCCTCATAATGGCCTGAAATGACATTGGCATTTCTTTGGTCCTCATGTTGTGAGACAACAGTCCCAGACTCCATATGCAAATGCCACACCTGGAATAATCTTTTGATCTTTTGTTAGCTTTCTTGTGTATGAAATGCAACAACTCACAGTTGACCAAGAAACAGTTGAGTAACCTACTGTCCAATTACTTTTGGTCCCCTAATATGGTGAGATGACGTAGAAAAAAAAGGCTGTAATTATTATACGCATCACCCAATATTAATGAACGATGTCAGCCATTTGTCTCGCAGTAAATGTGCGCACTCATCAGGGAATACATTTTATGTAAGAGCTAGCGATGCATCCTATCTGCTTTGTAAGTTTCTACACTGCCAAGGACCGGCCTCGTAGCTCTGGGCTTTGAGGGCACTGTTTGTGGAGTTTCGGTACCGATACCCCGCTTACTTTCCCCAAGGAAGGAATTCCTCTGAAAAAAGTCAAAATGAATAGAATCAGTTCATAAACAATTTATTCATTGCAGTGCACGCTGATAAACAGTGCACAGCAAGAAAAGAAAATGAAAAACAGATAAAGAAAGAACACAGATATTTGGGTCAACGGACTGTCATTAGTGCGTTCAGAATTCTTACGCACCAAAGCAAAGCCTTTTTGACATTGGACAAAGGCGCAAGCCCCTTTGGTGTCCTTGTAGCTTGTCTATATCCGTTTACCCTCTGTAGACCATGTGGCCTTTAGTCTTTAAGCTTTTAGTGTGGCCCTGTCTGCTTTGGTGGGACTTGGTTTCTACAATTCCTATTTATTTTCAAGGGCATTTGTGCTGGTATTTCATTTGAATGGAAGAGAGAGGCAACCCTGACTTATGGTCTATTCGCATTCCTAAAGAATGCGCAGAGTGAAAATTTGATTCATAAATTGGGATTATCCTTATCTTCCACATGCAGTTCTTATATATTTACTCCTATCCATATTATTTCATTGCTGTTGCTCTTTTTTTGAAAGACATATATTTTTGCTTCAATCTCTTGTCTGCACACTTAGGATCATTTGACCATGTTCAGCTCTGAAGTCCTCCACATGACTTACTCCCTTCTGCGTGATCGCTCGGTTTGGTTTCTGTTGCTTCTCTTCCCAATGGGTGGCACTCCATTTTGTGGTTCATGAACAAACCCACAGACCCCTGGAGAGTTGCTCGCACCAGTCAGGGTTAGCATAAATGATTTTTTGGTATGTGAACTTGGGGAAGCTGTGTAACGCTAATATAGTAGCGCATGGGAGGAGGTGTATGGTTAATTACGCGTCGCGATGAGGCTGGTTCGCACCTCGCTGTTTTATTTTCTCACAGTTTCTGTCGCAAACCGTGCTGTTCTCATTAGCATATTTATAGAGGCTGAAAAAAAATTCTCCTTCACCGCATCCTTTTCACTGAAACATGTGATTTGGTTCGTTCAGAGTGCTTCATTTTCTGTTCAGTTGTTTTGATTTTAGATTTCTAGTCCAAATTTGACCTAGTCCAAATTTGTCCAAATTTGAGTATTTGACAAATTTAAAGGCAAGTTTTAGCTTTTCTTTCAAATCTCAGATTGGTGGTTTCAGCAATCAATTATTAATTCATTATCATACATTTTCTGAAATGTGCTTGTGAATAAAAAACAACACTTGAATAAAATTGCAATGGCAAAATTAAGAGAAAAGCTTCATTACAATCAAACCAGTGTTTTGCAGTACTATTGACACTTCAACCAAACAGAGCAATAATAACTCGCTGAAGGTTGTCCATGGTAACGGACGGGGATGAAACTGAGGTGAATTACACGCAGGAGGATGCAGCCGCTAAGTGACCTTGTGCTCTTCGGAAAAGTGTATGTCACGGGTGGACAGGTGCCAGAGGGAAATGCCCGTTGGGTCGTGTTCAGAAACCCGCCGCGGGGTGTACAGTGCAGAAGTGGAAAGTACAGGGGCCAGAAAGTCCTGCCGTGTGTTTATTCCACCCGTTAACTCAGCCAGCTGATCTCACTAATTAGTTATACAACGTCGCTGTAGCACCGTGCTAATTAGCAATTCCAGCTAATCGGAACAAAATACTGTGGAGGACTTTCACTTTCTGAACCGGGAGTTTCCACCACTGGTGTGGTGGCTGTGCGAGGACGAGGTGGCAGTTCTTTGACCTCCGCTGGGCACCGGTGAAAGTGAAATATAGTGTCTTCCCTGACCGTGAATAATTCAGGTCCAGCCTCTGCAATATCGAGCAGCAGCCAGCCAGGCCCCTTTCGGCAATAACGATGCCAAACCGAAAACCGCGCTTTATGAATGGTGGAGGCATTTAGTGGATTCGAAGAGCTTGGCCCGTCACAAGAAGGTCACAGGAACACTTTCCATCAAAGTAATGGCCAAGGTACCTCACCTGAATTGCTTCAGTGACTTATATCCAGGTTTGTAAACAGATGATGTGTTCACTGTGAGCTTTGTAAGTTGTCCCGAATAACAAATGTCAGCTAATAACTTGTAAGTGACAGCAAGAGGGGATAACAACAGTTTTAGTCCCAATTTCAACAAAGTTTTATTCTCAATTTCTTTGTCTCCGCTATTTTTGGAATGCATTCGACGGTAAGAATTTGCCAACCGAGGGAGGAACTGTCTGCAAACTCCACTCTTTAACGTTAGTGTTAATCCCTGTCAGAGCTGCTGTCATCACACTGACCTTGACATGCTTTAGCTTCTCTACTCTGTTAAGCCAGTGGCAAGGGGCTATGATTTTGACTGCATCAGATCTGAGTATGGTAGTACAACCAATGACTGTGCACGACCTTCGAGTCTTCCAGGTTGTGAACATGTAGAGGCCTGTGTATCGACCTATATATTTTGTGTTTCCTTGTAGAAATTAAGTGTGTATATGTAAATACTACTTTTTGAAAAATCAGTCTTTTTTTGCTGCTGATGTAACTCAGATGACGAGCAGAGGACGTCTTATGTGATGTTGACAAGTGTACTGTCGTGGAGTTGTTTCCGCAGTGCGGGGGAATAGCAGCGCAGTGTTTAGCCTCTTTAATTCTGTTCGCTGTCTGCGAAGAGGGGGCTCTTTGCAGTTTACAGCCAGCTGCTGAAGCCTCTACAAAGCACTGCTGCTGTAATCCCTTTCCTTCAAGCCAAGGACAAAACTGCCGCACAGAACAGAGAGTCAATGAAAGAATAAAAAAAACAGTTAATGACTATTTTTCCTCCATTCAAGTGTGTCTACCCACATCAGACTTTATCTTTCCTATTGGTGACTGGCTTCACAGAGACTGTTAATGCAATTGCTAAGTTGAAAATGTTTTTCTCAAAAAAAGGACATCAATGGGAGATGTAGTGTAGTGTAGTACAGTGTATGGTCATCTTAGAGACAAGCCTGATGTGCAGATTCAACCACAGTGCAAATAAAGTATGTCTGACTCTAGAAAACTTGACTGCAGTGTTTTGGAAAAAAAATAATGCTGATTGTATTCTGACTGCACCTCCCAGTGTTTGCTGCCAAGTGTAAACCGGCAGCATATGACTAAATGTGTGATAAACATTGTCACTGTGCACTTGAGAATGCCAATGCAGGTGTTGCAAGGGGTGCAATGTCAGCCTGAGGGATAACTTCACTACTGCAGGGAGAGAGGGAGAGAGAGAAAGAGAGAGAGAGAGAGAGAGAGAGAGGGGTGGGGTAGGAGAGAAAGATGGGAAAGAGATAAGAAATGGTGTAAGGGAAAGGGGGGTTTGCTATGCAGCAGTGTGCCCAGTCTCCAGAGAATGTATCTGTGAGAACGGCCGAACACACCCACGCACACGCATGCACACACCCACACACACGCACACACTCACACACCCACACACACACACACACACTCACACACCCACACACATGGCGTACATGCACACACAGGTACATGCGCGCGCACACCCACACACACACACACACACTCACACACCCACACACATGGCGTACATGCACACACAGGTACATGCGCGCACACACACACACACACACACACACACACACTCACACACCCACACACATGGCGTACATGCACACACAGGTACATGCGCGCACACACACACACACACACATACACAGACACACACATGCTTTTTCCTTCTGCCTGTATTTTCTCCACTTCAATTATTAGTATTATCTCCACTTCAAAAAAGAAACTGGTTAGCAAGTGACTGCGGTTAAAGTATGTATTTGGGGTTTGTTCGTACTTTCCTACATTGAAAAATGATTCCTGTCTACTGTGTTACGTTCTTGACCATGACAGTTATGTTGGAAGCATGCCATGTAAACTTCGAAACCTAGCAAACCAAACCTCACAGAGGGTGATTCAACTGTTATGGTTCGAAAACTGCAATAATTTTGTTTAAAAAAAGAAATGAACTTTCTCATTTGTAATTTGATTCAAAATTATGGATTTTGAATCAAATTACAATATTACAATTGGAAATATGCAAGTATTGATTGAATACTGGCAAAAGCAGGAACCTGTGCCATTGAGTAGCACAGCTGTAGGTTGTAAAACTTCAGATCCAATAGTAGAAAACATTTGTGATTAATTTCCAGGTGCATTTTTCCAGGTTATGCTATATTACCTACTAACTAACAATGAGACATAGCGATGTGGGGGTGACTGTGCATTTAGTCAAACCCTCAATAAGATGTGCAGTGTAAACTGGTGTAGTCTGCCTTTAACAGCATGTCCAGAATTTGTGGTGTAAAATGTGTTTTTCTTGCAGAGGTATTCTTTCATTTCCATTAAAGCCTGGCTTCAAATGTATTTAACTTTCCCTCTTGTGCCCGGCAGAAATTTATGGATACTCTGTAATTTAGGGTTTCCCTCCCTTGCAACCCAGTCAGTGTGTGGGTGTATAGGTATTTTATAAGAGCTTTTATAAGCTGGTGTTCAAAGACTGCCATTTTGTCTAGGTAACAGCTGGCAGTGCAATCCCTGCTCTGACTGCCACCTCCAAAATTAAAATGGATTTTCTGAAGAGAATCCAGATTTCAAGATGGAGTTTCTATTCTATTATTTTATGAAAAGTAATTCATTTAATCTAAACTGCAAGAACATCTTGCCACTGGATATTATTAAAATGAAACATGTTTTTGAAAAATCAGTTAGGCTACTCTTTCTATGAATGGCCCTTCATAAGAGCTGTATAGCTCCATCATAAGCTCTACATAGCATCTTCATAAGCCCTATGAAGACATGAATTGCTTATGTCAACAGCAGCAATTATGCATGTGGTATCTATCAATTGGTATGTCATGGTAATATCACTTTCTGAATATGAGGTGACATAACTCAATAAGGGACATGAGCATTTATGAATATTAATGCAATGATTATGACATTGCTATGTACTGCTGATCAAGGAGTTAAATAGGTCAAATGAACAATCATTCATAGAAATCTACTGCATTAACAAAGGTCACCGTGTACTAACAAGTGATACTGTTTATAAATGTGGAAACAAGAATTACGACACTAATGTTTTATTCTTTTGTCTCTTGCAGGGGCATCTTAACCTGAAAGCAATTTGATGGGGAAAACGAGAAGAGTCCCTTTAAGATGACACGCACCGACCCGCCTGATCTACTGGCATCAACTGCGTACCGAGATATAGAAGCCAGCCCTGCCTCCACGCGTTCTGCGCACCTGTACCCTTCCGCAAAAAAATGTGATGGTCACTGGTTCCCCAGCACACTGGAGGATAACCAGGAGTGGATTAACAAAAGGCGCTGCCGTAGCTTTGACCTGGAGTCGTTCAGCGACTCGAGATATTGCACATCCCTGATGGAGTACACGTACCGGAGGGTCGAGAGGCATGCCGTTCACCCGGACCTGGCCTGGAATGCTCTGGCCCAGCAGGGCCAGCAGCGGTTTTCTTCGCCTGACCTCATCAGCCACCGGCCGCCCGCTCAGTACATTGCCACCGTCAGCAACCACAACACCACCGTGGTCTCTGAACCGGGTGGGCCTGAGCTCAAGCGGCGGGCGCGGTCCAAAAGTGCGCCGCGGGTGAAGACTGGCTTCAGTCGCGTGCCCTGTGAGGCGTCCCCGCCTGTCGCAAGGAGGGGGCGAGAGGTTAGCCGGGCCCCGCGGGACCCCCCCAGGAAGCCCGAGGGGTCTCCAAGGCGGGAACCCACCCACAACACCCCCCCAAGCCGGCCGCTCGTCAACGAAGTGCATCCCATCAAGCTGCAGCCTCAGAGAGGTGACACCAGTCGGTACTCACCCCTCTATGTTCCTGATTGCTTCGTTAAGGAGAGCCGGCCTGAAAGGCAGCATCAGCAGCAGCAGCAGCCGGCCACCAGCCCCCATGTCCGGTGCCGGGTGGACATCAAGCCAGATGCAGCCGTCCTGCACCATGCTGGGAAGAAGCATCCAATGACACCCCCCTATCCTGCAGAGGTTCCCTGGCAACGCTACCACATTGCTGGAGGCCACAGCCTGACTGTGCCTCGACACATCCCCGCCTCCAGGACGGCCACACCCACGTCTGATTCCTACAGCAGTGAATACCGTCTTGCTTACCCCTACTCCAGCAGCGCTCCCAGTGGCTATGTCCAGCCCCAGCCTGTGGAGATCCCCCTGCAGAGGATGCCCTCCCCACGGGAGTACTACGGGAGGGAGCGGAGGGCCTTCTCTAGCCCTAACGTGCTGACCAAATTCTTCTATGCTGATGACCCTGTGAGCTACCCCAGTCCAGGGCCAGGGCCACACCCGAGGACTTACTACCAGGAGGACCTTTACAGCAATCCCAGCCCAACCCTCACCCCAAAAATGCAGTACTTTCAGCAGAATCCCAGAGCTCGAGTGGTCCATACCTCCCCAAGTCGGTCATACTATGGTGATATGGAGCCGTACCCCATCCCTTACTCTTACCCATTGCAAGCCATGTATCCCAAATCTTACGCAACATCTGAGCCGGGACCATACATCATCCAAACGCCCCCTGCCAGGACCTACTACACGGAGGATCCCCGCACTTACCCTGTCCAAACCGTCCCACCCAAGATCTTCTATGTCCATGAGCGTTTTACCCCTCCACCCGAACACCACATGCCCTCCAGGGGATATCACACAGAGGGACGTGTTCGGCAGGCTCGGGTGTGCCAGCCACAGGCGGATGACTGGTATGGCTCAGAGGTGTCAGGCCATAGCACCCGCCACCCTTCTTCCCAGGCCTCACAGTACACCCCACCCAGGGTGCGGCAGGAGCCTGAGCTGACCCATTGGTATGCCAGCCCCTGCATGGAAAACCCCAAAGTGGGGACTGATGCCCCCCGGAGCTACTCCAAATCGTGGGACAATATCCTGGACACGCGGGTCGAAAGGGAGCAGCCAAGGGAGCGTCAGCAGCAGCTACGGAGACAAAGCCATGATGATCTCCTCTACCAGGGCAAGCAGACGTTGTCCCCCCCCAATGACGACAGGCGACAGCCCGTGGTGGTCAACCTCTCTAGCTCGCCTCGCCGCTATGCGGCCCTGTCCCTGTCAGACAACTCCCTCATTGACAGAAGTCCCACGGAGAGTGGTGGGAGGCTCGGTGGAGGCCCCGGGAAGCCCTGGTTTGTGACACCAGAGATCACTATCACAGACAACGACATCCACCAGGGTGGCAAACCCGACAGGAAGCATGCTGAGGAGGAGGTACGTCCTCGTTCCCCAAGCTGGGATGCCCTGGACTCTGAAGCTGGGCCATCTGCTAAGGTATCATACCCAGAGACTGTCTCCTGTTCCGCAGTAGACTCCACCACCGCCAAAGAGAAGACCCATGACAGCTCCTCTCTGCAGCAGAGTCTGGAGCAGCTTGATGAGCTGCTGGCTGACCTTGTCATCGACTACAAGCCCCCAGCCAGCAGAAGGCCCAGCGAGGACCTTCTGGGGCAGCTTAAGAAACTGATTGGTGAGGATGAGGTGAAGACAACAAGAACACCATTGCCAAAAAAGGGTCGGTCCAGAGAATTTGACTCCCCGGGCCCTTTGAAGAAGCAGCCCCAGCCGGCTTCCACAAAAATGATCCCTGGTGGCCCACCAGGAGACCTGGACAGTGGCTGCGACGGGCTTCAGCAGAGGAGCGCGGAGGAGTGCTCACCGGATGAGAGCACAGATGAGGATGACACCATGATGTGCTCCAACAGCAAGTGCCAGCGTACCGAAACCCTCTTCAATGCTTGCCTCTACTTTAAGTCCTGCCACAGCTGCTATACCTATTACTGCTCTCGCAACTGCCGACGGGAGGACTGGGACATCCACAAGGAGAGTTGCCTTTATGGCCGTGTGGGAAGCATCTGCCGCCATGTCATCAAGTTCTGCCGAGAGACAGCAGAGGTCCACAAGGCCTTCTCCCGTATTGCCAAAGTCGGCTACCTTTCCCGGGGCAGGGGAGTCCTCTTCCTGGGTTTCCCCAGCCAAGGTTCGTCTGGAAACTTCCTCCGGTATGGCTTGGAGAGCCTGCTCATGTCCCCTACTTACCTATCCCTGCGTGAGCTGGACAGCTTCAAGGACAATCTGGGAGAGTACTGCAGGGAGCTCCAGGCAGCTGGGGATGAGTACGACCCAAGCGAATGCTTCCTCCTGAACGTGTCCATTGCCGTGGGCGATCAAGTGCCTGACAGGCCCTCACCAAGGGTCCAAGCCCCAACCGTCAGGAAATATGCCAAGGTGTCATTGGCCTCCTACAGCCCCGAGCGGAAGGCTGCAGTAGCAGCCGCTGCAGCCGCGCGGAAGGACGGTGACATGGAGACGCTGATCCTCACTCCACCCCCTGGAACGGCCGACATTGATCTGGAAGGTGAGGCAGGGCGGAAGGCCCGTGAAATCTGTTTCATCAACATCCAGAGGGAGCTGAGGACCCGGGGGGTCTTCCTACGTCACGAATACCCCCAGGTCTACCGCCAGCTGTGTGACTTTGTGGAGACCAATGAAAGGTTCACACCAACCACTATCTACCCCATTGACAAGAGGACTGGAAAGCAGTTCATGTGCATGATCATGGCTGCATCTGAGCCCAGGACACTCGACTGGGTGGCAACCCCAAATCTCCTTGATGACATCATATAGTATGCAGAGTATGACAGAGTATTGTTCATGAATTTCATTTCACAGCTCATTGTCATGTAGTACAGACAGAGACCTTTGGAGCATGTTCAAGACTTGACCCAGTGCCAGATACTCTCTGGACTGTAGATAAACAGTGAGTCTAAACAGACTATATGGCCTGTTCACATCATTACCTACTCTTATGTTCTTATAATCACATGCACTGTTGATGTACTGTATGTACAGTGTATGTATATACCATATCTATATATCAAGTCTGTGTATGTATGCAGATACAAATCATTTTTACTACAGAAAAAGAGATATGTAGTCACATCTGGGTGACTGGTATTATTTGCATCAGGAAAATAATACAGTGCACTGGAATTGAAAAGCACAGTGCAGTATTTGCTGTGATCATCCTGGTTTTATACTGTTCTGTGTCTGATTTATGGCCAACACTGATATTGCAGATACGTCCCTAACCCAATTTTCTGCATGTCCATCAGTCTCGCCTTCATCTGTCAAGTGTGGTTTATTGATATAGTCTGTACTCAGGACAGTAAAACATTTTGAGTTCTTAGTCGCTCTGCATGGTAGCAACACTGACAGCAAAGTTTTAAAATAAGTAGTGTACAGACAGCTGGCCATTTCCCTGTGGGTGATTTGGGGGGTAAAATCCTGTATTGCCATTATATTTGCATAAAAATGCTATGGTCACTGTCTGAAGGGGCATTACATTTTGAGGTTTGGCATCTTTTCTTCCCTGGTTCTGTTACACAAGTAGGGCTTCCGGTCTCTACCAGAGACAGTTCTGCATTGATTGTGTTTCAAACTTGGCATAAAATGTGGTTCTTGCTGTTGTATAGAACTCTGTACATGCTTAGTCAAAGGTCAGGTTAACTGAGGTTTATTTTGTAGAATTGTTCTGTGTTGTTTCTCCAGCTCAGCGGGCCAGTACACATTACTTGAGTTGGCTTGACATAAATGTTTTCCAGGCAGTTAAATGTATAGAATTTCATGTCACTTTTACCATTTAAAAATTCTGTATTACAACCACACACGCACACATATCCAGCCTCTAATTCAGCCTCTTATGCATATATGTTAATACAGTTTTTCAGAACCATGTAACATGTACATATTTTTAATTCACTGTCCTTTATTTCCGGTCTAATGGGGAAACATTAGACTGGAATGTTGCATGTAGCATTTTATGTCATGTCATGGAAAAAACATTTCATATGATGATACATTTCCACAAGGGGAGAATATTTTGTATTGTGAAACATATTTAGTTTGCTAATTACCCATTAAATGTAAAGGTAGCACTACCAAAGTATCTTTTTGCTTTGGATAAGAGACAAAAACAAATGTTAAAGCATCTTAGCGGTGTTCTGACTTAAGTCTTATGTACTTGTAAATCAGTTAGATGATTTCATGAAATCTCAAAATGAAAGCATATAATGTCAGTCCATGAAGTTGAACTGAGATGGTGTTTTCTATATCCTGGCGGTCTTGCAAAATGATGCAGTTATAGACTGTGATAAAGTAAGCAGAAAGAAAGCTATGCTGCACTAATCTTCCTAAAATGAATTTACTGTAATGCTGCCAAGGCTGATGTACTGTACTGTATCCTCCATTGTTTCTCTTAGCCAGAGGTTCCCAACCCTGGTAGTGCAACACGCCAGTGTGTGCTTCTTTTTGGGCCAACCATTATTACAGTTTGTTTGGTATAACTGGATGTTAATTGTTTTTCATAAAACACTTTGAATGTATAATTAGGGATTATTTACCTCACCAAGAGATATTTCTGTTATATTAATATCATTAATATTCTATAGTCATTTGAAGACTTCATGAGATCAGTTCTCAGGCAAGTTATGCTTTAATTTCTTGTAATATACTGGGGCAAATTATTCCTTTGAAAGATGTCTTGAATTTCTGGCAAAGCCAGGGTTGGGAGCTCCTGCACTTGCCAATTGTGGGATTCAAGTGGGTTTTGAGTGCTCACTTGAATTTACTTTTAAAGTGCTCTACTGGGTGAAATGAAAGATTTGTGGTTTGAGTGATAAGACCTAAAGACTTGAAGTGCTATTTAAAAGGCATTACCATGTTACACAGATTATATGGCTTGTACTGTAGCAACTGTAATATGTGTGATATTAGATGACAATTCTCACCTGAAGTCATTTGAGATATAAGACACATCCTGAAACTTAAAAGGAACCTGAAATCATAACTTTGAGTAATTCCAGAGAAGATAATATAGTTATTATGAATACATCAGGAAACATTCTGGCAACATAGCTGTAATATCCTTGAGTGCTTTCTTTGGGGACAAAAGTACGGTATATTTGTATAGCACAAGCCTGTTATGGTTATAAAAACAGTCCCCAAACTATACAAAACAACAATGAAGATGTGCTTAGAAAGGGTTTGAATAATTGATCAGAAGTGATACATGTTAATTATTAATTTGCTTTAAACCATTTAAATTAATCATTATGTGCTTGTTCAGATGTCTTAACCTTCTAGATTCAACCCTGATGGATTTTCTAAATGCCAAAAGCGAGCAGAAATCGGCAAAGGTGCTCTTCGGAAATTGGCGAGAACTGCAAAACTGTAAAAAAAAGAAAAGGATTATCACGCGCTGCTGGGAAGGTGCTCACTGGGAGTGATAATGATCCCAGAATGCTGTGTGCTGTACGTGATGCGCACCGTGTGATTTAATGTGTTGAACCGAACTATGATTTCAGCGTGCACGTGCCAAACGATACCAAGAGACATGGCAGAACGCATTTCTACTCTAGGAAAAGTATGTAAGTGTGAAGTGTATGTGTTAGAAAAAGTATTTACTACAAAGAGTTAATATTAATAAATATTACAAATGACAGGGTGAATCCCCAAAAATAGCAGAATAAGTCGTCAGACCAATGTGTTACAAATTCTTAGAAAGGTCAGGTCACTTTGATCTGCGATCTGAAGACACACACTAATCTGGGCATAATATGTCATCCCATCAGTGCTACAAGAGATCAGCTGTTTAACCAAAAAGGGAAACAAATCTTTATTTTCTGAGCATAATCAGTAGTCAGAGAGTGAGTAGCTTAAATATGAACTTATCTGTTTCCAGACCTATGTGATAAATGAAACTCAATGGAAGAACTGTACAACCTAGCTGGAGTTTAAGAATGTGGCATTCTGATTTGAAGTTCTCCATGGAACGAAGCAAAAAGTGTTCCCAAACACAGCTGTGTGAATATATCTACAGATGTGGAAAAGAAAGCCAGCCTGGCCCTTAAAGCACATGCTACAGATATTATGTCAAGACAGACTTGTACAGGTGCAATGAGGGCAACGATCCCATTGACTGCATGTTACTTTGTATCACGATGATGATTATTTTATTGAATATAAAAAATTGCTTGACAACTTAATATTTTTGAAAAACAGAAAAAAATTATAATATTTTGTTTCAGAAAATACATATATATTATATTCTATTTATTGCATTTAAAAAAATTGCCTACTGTAGCAAAGGGAATCAGGATTTTTTTCTGATGGCTGAGTTGCAGTTTCCATATGAAATCAGGGGGGTTGTGAAGAAAAACACTGTTAATTTACAAAATTTTGCTGTTCCCTGATTCTTTTATTTTCATGATTTTTGTCCCTCCTACGTATGAGTGTGTTGTTTATACATCATGTGTTTAATAAATGAAGTGGAGAGAGTGAGAAAGGGACACACCGAAGTCTGGGTCAGTTTTTTGGTGTGAATTCTCATCTGCATTCAGCTGAACACTGAGAGTGTTTTGAGATTAGTGTGTTTCAGACAAAGGGGTCCTTTCGAGATGCTTTTAGGCAACAGCAGGGGTTGGGCAGTGAGTGTATATGTGTTTGTGTGAGAGTGAGAAGGCTGTGTGTGTATGTGTTTGTGTGTGTGCAGTTCAATTACACACTAGGGCGACATAGCTCAGGAGGTAAGACCGATTGTCTGGCAGTCGGAGGGTTGCCGGTTCAAAACCCCGCCCTGGGCGTGTCGAAGTGTCCTTGAGCAAGACACCTAACCCCTAACTGCTCTGGCGAATGAGAGGCATCAATTGTAAAGCGCTTTGGATAAAAGCGCTATATAAATGCAGTCCATTTACCATCATTTGTATTAAAAAAATGTGAGTTACACTCAAATATTTGAATCTACACCCTTCTGGTTACAAGTCCACTACCATCATCAATCTGTATAAATATTTTTGAAGTGGCTTGAGTCTGCAGTGTAGGGAATATTCTTCCCCAGCTGCACCCCCCCACGACCCCCAAGTTCCCCCACACCCTCCCCCCCTTCCCCCCCACCCTCCCTTCCACTGACGTTTGAAATGCATAGGCGCAGTGGACCCTGTGATCATTATGCATGCTTCTCCGGTCTTCACTGTAACAGTGCTCAAGGGAAAACCTGTCCACCCTGGGGGTCCCCAAAATATAGGTCATGTCCATCAGCAGGGAGTGGGGGGGAGGGGCGATGGGACCAAGCCAGTCTCCAAAAAGGATTTTCTCCACAGCGAAAGAGGATTGCGAGTGTGAAAACCTTGATTTCCACTTGAGTGGGGAGAACAGCCTTGATCTAACGAGGGTACTATTAATAGACTAAAAACACAGGCACCACGCTTCACCGAGCAAATAAAAACACTCAAAGATGGAGCAGAGAAATTGCTATGATGATGCACACTGAGGCGGTCTCCTTCCGCCACCAGGGTTAAGGGCCCCTCAGCAGGGCTGGTAATCAGTCCACCATCTTTAGCGGGCCATGGCGGCTCAATGTGGGAGACGGCGAGGGAGAAGGAGGAGGGGAGGGCGAGGAACAACAGCTAGATTTGCGCTACGGGGCAGTGAGCAGAGTGAAAGGGAGAGAGAAGCGTAGAAGAAAAGTAAAGAGGATGGGAGAGACGCGGGGAGGAAAGGTCACGGAGGAGGAGAGCGGGGAGGAAGTACAAAATGGGAGAAAGAAAGACGTAGAACAAATAGAGGTTGAGAGATACAGAGAGTAGGAGGCCAATCTGTTTGCATGTGGTCTGTATATGATGCACTCCAATGTGATGTAATGCATTATAGTGCTATTCAGGTAGTGACCTAGTGGCCAGGGGGCGGTCATTATGTATCTGAATGGTGATAAATCACGTGTGACATAATAGAAATAATAATAATAATAATAATAATAATAATAATAATAATAATAATCATATCTACAGTATGCCATTGGCAACCCTGCTTCCGATTGACACTTGAAACGCCACAGGGGTCAAACTGATCGTTGTGACTATTTAAGGTAGTGTGGAATCTTGGCAGTTCCAGTGTTAAAGATAAAGAAAGAATTTACCCACACACTGTTTACAGTGATCCCAGCAATTTATAAACAAACATGGTCTGCTGTAGGTTGACTCTGATTGGTGGGTCTAATGGGCCATGGCAGCTGTCCTGTGTGTCTGGTTAATAATTCATGTTCTGGAGTCTCAGTGACAGCCTGGTGAAAAACAATGATGCAATCCCAAAGCCAGTGGAAATTCATTCATTCATTCATTCATTCATTCATTCATTCATTTCCAATTCCAAGTCATTTTTGCCTTCATTAAGAAGAGAATAAATAAACATTACAATATCCAAAAACATACATTTTAATGTAGCCGTATTTGAATGAGATCAACAAGACAACAATGGATTACCATTTAAAATGGGCATTTCTCTATTTTAATACAAGATACAGCACACATGGGCAGCACGGTGATGCAGTGGGTAGCACTGTCGCCTCACAGCAAGAAGGTCATGGATTCGAATCTCGACTTGGGGCCTTTCTATGTGGAGTTTGCATGTTCTCCCCATGTCCACATGGGTTTCCTCGGGGTACTCCGGTTTCCTCCCACAGTCCAAAGACATATCGGCAAGTAGGCCGATTGGAGACCCTAAATTGCCCATAGGTACGAGTGTGTGAGTGAATGGTGTGTGTGCCCTGCGATAGATTGGCGGCCTGTCCAGGGTGTATTCCTGCCTCTCGCCCAATGCACGCTGGGATAGGCTCCAGCACCCACTGCGACCCTGCCCAGGATAAGCGGGTACAGATAATGGATGGATACAGCAGACATACAGCTTACGAGGCATAATCGGAAGAACAGTCATCCAGGGTAGACGGTATTCAGCGGAAATTTAATTGCATTATTTTTTATTTTAATGCAAAATGTTGAAATACTTCAAATACTGGTTCAGATAACATTACGAGAAGGAAGAGCAAAGGTTAAACACAGTTATTTGTTTTTCTAAACCTGCGTTGTGTGTTCAAAAGCATTTATTTGCTGTCAGCGTGCTGCAGTATTGAAACTGAGGGAACTTCCATAAAATAAGCCGACAGTATAATATGTGAAAGCAAAGCTATGTGTTCACCAAGCAGACAGAAAGTAGTCCTTTACTTCACACTACATTTGTCCTTCTGGAAGATGATAGGATTCTACAGTCAGACAGTGTTAAAGGACAAACCAAAGTAGTTCATCTTAAGGTCTGATATTCTGGGAGAGCCGCATTTTAACATTTCTACATTCTGTACTGCAGGTGGCAACAAACTGTATATAACCCTTACAAAATGGCAAACAAATTACATAGCATGAATTTGTACAAATACACTGAGCACACACTCTAATTCTTTCCCAAAGCTTGAGAGAGAGACTCTTTAAGACTTGGGGTCTTAAAACCTACCCCCAAAAAACCTTTCCAGACTGTCATGTCATCACTAATTGGTGTGAATGTCCAATCTTATCACTCACTAACAAATTATAATAATGAAATAGTCCAAAAATTATCATTTTCAAAATGGCTGCTAAGATTGTCTAGTATTTTCAACAAAGAAACACAATTTTGTTGGTTTGAATATATCTGTGGTGTTTGCAGTTTAACATGAGACTTATACTGCCCGCTACATTATTGAACAAACATCGCCACCTTGTGGATGTATTGCTTTTGACCAGGCTGAATAATACTGTAAATTGAGCTGAAAGTCAAAATCAGGGATGCATCCCAATCACAGAACTCCCAATACTCAAAAAATGTATCCTCCTTTCCTCCACTACCATCTTGTCTCCTCTGTGCCCCGTAAGCCGATCTTTGTGTCCTCCCTCTCACCAGTGTACCAATATTGGAGGGATGACGAGCGAAGCGGCCTCGAACTCAGCTCCTCGCCTCCTCCCGGTGAAGGATGTATCGATGTATGCTACCCGCAGAAGTCTTCTCACATTACTGCGTGACATCATTGTGCTCACGCCCACACAGTTTGAAAGAATCATCCCGCAGAAACTGACATCAAAACTTTAGAAAGCAGAGACAGTGGAGAACTGGAATCGTGGATGTGGAAGGTTCTTTGGAAGGCAAGAGTTCAAGGAGAGGAAAAAACCATGATGATTCAGGGCATGGTGAGACCCTGTCATATTTTGGGCTTCAGGGTGATATGAGGGTCAGCATGAAGGACAAGTTCAAGCAAGTCTCGGTCGGTAAGGTGCAGCTAGTCATTGGTCATGGAATGAACACAAGTTAGAAGCAGCTAGACCAGTGTTGTGACTAATTTCATTATGTTTGATAGTGGAAATTAGGTTTCAAGGAGGAAATCATCATCATTTAACCTATTTAACCTATGAAATCCCAAATTGTTCCAAAGTGTGAGATATTCAGATTACATGCATTAGCCAGTAAGATGTGAGCAGATGGATATCACACTGAGACACTAGGTTTCATTCACGACCATAACCTCCATACATTGAATATTATGAAGGATTGGCAGCTAAATAGTAAACCTTTGAAATTATATGCTTTTCGTAGAAATTATGGCAGAAAGTGCGACACCCCCATCCATTTCCACATATATTTGCTCATTGTTGAATGACTTTACAATGCCATATTTTAACATGGGTAATCCCAGTGGTGATTAAACCTCTAACTTGCAACAGTGTTTGACCTGCTCTATTCATTGAGGCATAGTTCTGCCTGAGCTTCACCAAGATCCTAAATACCTGGTCATCAAATGCCATGCTGTGTACTTTCCAGCCTCTATAGTAAACAGTGGCTTCCTTGAATACGTGCGTGTATGCAAACAGACCGGTAAAAAAAATCCTTGTCAGGCAGCCACGTCTCCATACAGATTGTGGCATCAGAAAGGTTAACAACTGAAAATGTCTCCCTTTCTATACCTACACCCTCCACTAAGTTGTTAGTGGGCCAGTAGAGAACGGTCTTACTCCTGGACCAAACAGAAATACAATGCCCCAGCACAGTGATGGGGGTGCTCTACTGTAGAAGGTGTTGTCTTATTCCGGAGACTTTAAACCAAGAGCTGGGCTCTCTGTGGTAATTAAAGGAACCTTAGAACTTTTTTTTTTTTTTACTAACGAGTAGGAGTGTTAACACCAGCGTTTTAGTCAAAATTCCACTGAACTGGTTCTCTACTGGCCTCCAAATCATGTCTCAGATCCGACTGGTTACACAATTACTTGCATTCTCTACCTACTTTGATTCCCGAAGTCATCACTGCTAGGAGTAATGGTGATTATAGTGACTATACCTGATTAAATGAAGAGTTGGCCTATGATTAAGTAATGGTTAAATTAAAAATGCTGTCTTTAATTTAATTTATATGCAAAATAATTATTGAAATAACAAGCAGACAGTAGCCTGTATCCATCTGCACTAAATTCAATTTCTTGGAACCCCATTGGCCTATATCTTACGATATGCAGCAATTATGATTCTGAAGCAAGTGTACACTAGGTTTACACACCTCTCCTACATTCTCAGCAGCTTCAGTTACAGTGGATAATCAAAAGAGTTTACTTGCGAAATGAATGAATGAATGAATGAATGAATGAATGAATGAATGTTTTGGTCTTTTGTTCGAACAACATTACTTTTGAGAGGAGTGGTACAAAATGTATAGTTAGTGTAGTTTATGACAGTTCACGAATTTACGCAGAGAACGCCGACAAATACTGTAAGTATTATGCGAGCGGTCCTTAAAAAAAGGATATTTTACAAAATAGCGCCCCAAAATAGCCTACTTAAAACTACAATTCCCATGTCACCCAATGAACATTTTTACCTCAGTGCGCGTGCGGTAGGAGCGTGTCTTTTCCTTAATGACAGCTAGCGCCTGAACTGAGCGAGGTTTGTAATAGGGGGTAGCTAGCTAGTTAGCAAGCTGCCTGTTCAACATTGTTTGGAAAAGGGAAACTCCGACTACAGCTATTAATTACTCAGTATAAAACAGCCACACATCTTTATCACTGGAAACGCTTCACACTTCTTCATGTAAGTACCCAAGGAGCTAACGTTTGTTAGCTGGATAGCTAGCTAATCGTTTGATACACCTTGCATTTTCAGCTGTGTGCTTGTAATACTAAACATCCACTGGCAGCCTACTTAATTTCATCATTGTCAGGCATGTTGATTTAGGCCTAAAAACATTTACTGGTGTAATGTGAGAGGTTCACTGTGAGAATTACAGAAATGCCATTCACAATTGGAAAATTTCTAGTTTTGACTCGAGTGTTGACAGGATTATTATTTGCCATTTTATAGGTCGGGAGCTGCAAAGCTAGTATTAGGTACTCTACAGTGCGACAACCGTTTGGCTTTCATGTTGCGACTGTGTTGAACCCAAACGAACTTGTTGTTTGTCGGCTACCCAGAGAACTGCTTATACACCGGTTTTGTGCATAGCCGATCTGCCTTCCAGTTGTAGGCTGCAAGTTGTTATCGCTAGCTTGCTGTCTAGCAAATCTTCACTAGCAGGTTCTGTAATTTTATTTTAAAACACCAACATGTGATTGTCAGCTATCGTTGTCTTATTTATTGCCCGCAGAAATCGTTCCTCATTCGTGTAGTTTTGGAGTCTATAGTAAACATTAGTTACGGAGTTACACGATTATTGTTACTGTAGCAACGAAAATAGGCTATGTTTGCCGAACTTGCTGTGCTCCTGCAGCGTTTTCACTATATGGAGTTTGTGTTTCTCTTGCAAACTGGCGTCTCCCCGCGTTTTCACACGAAGGTTGCAAAACAAGCTAAGCAAGCTCTTTTCGCAGTTACCCTCCTGATTCATGACATAATATGAATCAATTTAGAGCGGGCTTTGAAGACACTGAATACACTGATACCGGTGTGCAAGCACTGTAGCTATTTTTGCTGACTACTTGGCTTCGTTTGCCCAAACTTGCCCAGCCACCAGGATTCGTTTAGATAGGGCTTTTTGACCAGCTACGAATGTCGACTTACGGGTGTTAATGAAGACATTGCTAGTTCTGTTAGCTGTGTTTGTCATTGGACAGGTTTGCTTTGACCTTTCATGTATTGCCTTTGCAGCAGTGGGTATTTGGTAACGAACACCTTATCCATTGTAAGACAAAAATACTTTAGTTTTCAGTAAATTGCTTAAAATATTTCATTTGTGCATTTGTCAAAATTATGAGCTGGAGAAAGACGTTTAATTTCTTTTGACCAGAAATTTCTCTTTCGGTGAACCACACCCACAGTAGGCTATGGAAACGTGTGAGAATATGAACGGTTTCGTTGTACTGATCTTACTTGGAGGACTGTTTTCTCATACGGTCTTTACAAGTTTCCTGAATGCACTTGTGTTGGTGTAAATACTGAACTGTAGACTGTCACCCCTCGCCTACTCTTCCTGAATGTGACGCTAGACACAATAATGGTCATCTCACAAGTTTGAGCGCAAAATGGCACACACAGACACACACACTTTTGCAGTAGCTTCTGAATTCAAAAAGGGAAATACAGGTGGTGGAAAAAAAACAGGTGAATTCCAGGCTAGAGTGTTACGTCACACTCGTGTCAAAGAGAACATTGGTTTCTGACTGTATGTCAGTCAGTTCAGGAGATCCAGTAGGTAATAACTGTGTCCCTCTCTCTCTCTCTCTCTCTCTCTCTCTCTCTCTCTCTCTCTCTCTCTCTCTGTCTCTTTGTCTCTCTCTCTCTCTCCCTGTCTCTCTCAGGGTGTGAGAGGGGCAGCTGTAGTCTGGCTCCTTTACCCCAGTAGCCCCTCTCTAAAGCCTGTCATATTCCATCAGTTTCCTGCAGTCTTCCTTTTGGCAGCTGTGCGATATAATGGGGAAATAAAGACATTACAGGACAGCACATGACATTCGCTTACTTTGCAGTCGTCCTTAACCAGGGTGACTTGTGGTGCACATTTTAGGCTGCACATAACACTCTTTGTCTGAGCTGGACTTTATGGATTTGTGACTTGGCAGTGGGAGCTGGGACAGCAGACCGCGTAGCAACGCTGAGAGACGAGCTTCGCCTCCTCCATCTCAATAGCACCCTCCCTGGGAGTGGGAGGCATTGTCTTTGCCTGTCCAGCCTCTGCTGGGCTAGTTCAGTTTTGCTTGCGGGCACTTCTTCATTCTCCCAGTTGAGCTGACCCCGGATCAGCTTGGCCCTGGCCCTGGCCCTGACCCCAGTCATGCCTGTAGGTGGAGAATGGGAACGGGAAGAGACCCAAACCTGACGTGGCACCAGTGTATGAGGCCAAGTCTGTCAATATCGGTTTATCTAATAGGGCTGCAGTGTAGCATAATGGGCAAGGAACTTGTAGGTCTTGTAACCTAAAGGTCACCGTTTTGATTCCCAGGTAAGACACTGCTGTTGTAGCCTTGCGCAAGGTACTTAACCTGCATTGCTTCAGTATATATCCAGCTGTATAGATGGATGCAATGTAAATGCTATGTAGAAGTTGTGTTAGTTCGTCTATAGTGTAATGTATCTGCGCCTCTGAGGGTCACTGTTCCCCAGTGCTGCTCCTCACACTAATGTGGACGCCCTTTGGGGGGTACAGAACACTGACTCATTCACACACACGGCACACCCCTGGGATTTCTCCTTCACGCTCACACACCCTTCTCCCCTCGCCTTTTCACTGCCTACAGGATACAGTCACAGTACAACCCAAAATGCAAAAGGGTGCAAATTCAGGGCCGTCATTTTCAGGTAAAGTTGGGGTTATGTATGTGAAACTTTCTAATGCTGCAGTGGGTAGCCTGTCATCCAGGAAAACAAGACAGTGTTGTGGAAAAAAAATCTAATAAATATTACTAAGTAAGTATATGACCACTTCATTTATTTAAGCCCTTTTATTATTTTAGTGATAGAATAGAAGTGTTCAAGTTGCAGCTTGGTAACATGTTAGTTGACTATTCTTTGTTGATTGAATGACGAGTATAAAATGGCAAAATGCAGAAGAGCCCCTGGGTGAGTTCAGGTGTGCTTGATGTTGCTGGGATATATGAGTCGGGTGGCTTTTTATGAAAAGTAGAAATGGCGGCTGTTATTTTTAGAATCAGAAGTTGATGCAGACACAGATTTCTGGTGTTTTCCATGTTAGGTCATGACCCGTACGGTAAAGATTGATGTCACTGTGTAACTCAGCGAATAAAGATAATTTTGAAGTACATTTGACTGTTGTGAAGGGGGGGGGGTGTCACTAAATGTCACTAACATTAAATATAATGGTCTTAAAACACACAGGAATTGACTACAATTTGTTGAATACAGAAAGCCCAGCCCCTTCATTTTTGAGACGGCCAGCGAAAAAAGGACCATTTCTAGACCCTGTAACCACTGCTTGCTTCCAAACGGTGTGGCTAAGGGACTGGCTATCGGGTTACTGTAACTGTATTGTGGGAAAGGCTTTAGTGGTGCAGTTACTGACATTAAAGCCATAGAAGACTTCAGCTGTCAGTCAACTTCCCTTTGTCCGCCCTCCCTCTCCCCGCAACCCCGTGGCGACATTTGAATGTCACCATGGAAACACCGATGAAAAGTGATATTTTTGAAATGCATATATTTTTTAATGTTCAGGTGCCAGCGGTGTAAAAATAACCCGCCTGTGTGCAAAGCTTTTCTCGTGCACCTCCAGTTTGGTTTCTCTTTCTCTCTGTTTTCACGGTTTTGTTTCTGATAACTTTGACGTGAGAAGGGAAAGGAGCCGGTCGAGATTTCGCTCCCCTTCCTGTTCTCGTTCCCCGTTTCCCGCTCCCGGTGGTGGAAGATGAGCGGTGGGCGGTGGATTATGCGCAGGTTGGGGGCGGTTTCGTTTGAACTGGTTCTGAAAAGTGCTTCACCAAGATTCTCCTAATTTGGAAATGATCTATGTAGGCCCACCCCAGCACTGTGATGTCCTCCGTCAGTCTGGGAGAGTGCAGGCCAGCGCTCTTTTTCTCTCAGTCCATCAGCCTAGACATTGTGTCAGAGAAGTACACTTGATACGCACCTGGTGCAGGCAGATTGCCGCAGAACGATTGGCCGTGGAAGGTGGTTGGTGCCGGGCGAGGCGCAGATGATCTCCCTAAAATGAATGTGGGAGGGGCTTCGGCTGGTTGTGCACAGCTGGGACTGCCTGGTACGCTCAGGACTCCATGCCAGACCCTGGGGAGTATCCACACACTGGAACGGTGTCTTATTGAGGGAAGTGCCATATAAGGCACTAGCGGAGATTGAGCTTGGGTTTGTGTGTTGGATGCAGCGCAGGTAGGGCAAGTGTACAGGAAAGCGGAACTGTGCTTATGTTCGAAGCTTAGAGAACACTTTCAGAATGAAGGTTCTGATAGGGAACCTGTCATCTCACACGCACACACACACTCACACTCACACATGCACACTCGCACACGCACACACATGCACGTGCGCACACATGCACAAACAGACGCACTCGCACACACTCGCACTCACACATGCACTCACACACACACTCGCACACGCACACACACTCACGTGCGCACACATGCACAAACAGACGCACTCGCACACACTCGCACTCACACATGCACTCACACACACACTCGCACACACACACACACTCACACGCACTCACACAAACACATAGACACACACACTCACACACACACACACACACACACATAGACACACGCACTGACACACACACACACTCACTCACACGCACTCACACAAACACACAGACACACACACACACTCACACACACACACAGACACACACACTCACACACAGATACAAACAGCCATTTAAAATGGGGAGATCAAAGGTAAAAGGGCATTTTGCCACTGGATTCGGACCCTTGCAATGTGAATGTAAAGAGACAGTCTGCATTAAACTTTTATCTCAGTTTGTGTTAGATTGCGCAAGTCTCTCTCTCTGTCTGTCTCTCTCTCTCTGTCTCACTGGCTGCCGTCTTGCTCTACCTGTTTCTGCTGTTATTTAAGAGAAGTGAAAAGGGGACATTAGCAGGCAGTTGTGAATGTATTCTGAAAGCGAGAGTTTTTCAATGGCTAAAAATAAAACGTTGTTCCACTTTGGGCTGAACAGAATTAGAGGGATGTGGGTTTGTTAGCACATGCATTATTACTGTGCTCCTTTGGCATTGACTTGGTGAGCAGCGCAAACTTTTTCTGTCTCTGTGTGGCTTCATGGCTATGATAGCTAGGAGCTAGGATATTTAGGGTCGGCATTTAGCGTAACTGGCGTGAATTTTTTTTACACTTCCTGCACAAAATTTCAGTTAATTTAAAAGTGATAGTATGAATTATTTTTTGTAGATTCAACTCTGGTTTCAAATTGTTATTCAAGTTCAGGATAAAGCGCTATAGATTGAGTGTGTTTTACTCTCTGCTCTGAAACGCTGTGTGGTCTCTCTCTCTGCTCTGAAACGCCTGCATGGTCTCTCTCAATGTTCTGAAACGCTGTGTGGTCTTTCTATCTGCTCCGAAACAGCTGTGTGGTTTCTCTGTGGTCAGCATCCCCTGTGTGGTCTCTCTCTCTGCTCTGAAACGCCTGTGTGGTCTCTCTCTGCTCTGAAACACTGTGTGGTCTCTCTCTCTCTGCTCTGAAACGGCTGTGTGGTCTCTCTCTCTGCTCTGAAAGGCCTGTGCGGTCTCTCTCTCTGCTCTGGAACGGCTGTGTGGTCTCTCTCTGCTCTGGAACGGCTGTGTGGTCTCTTTCTCTGCTTCAAAATGGCTGTGTGGTTTCTTTTTGGCCTGCAGCTCCTGTGTGGTCTCTCTCTCTGCTCTGAAACGCTGTGCGGTCTCTCTCTCTGCTCTGAAAGGCCTGTGTGGTCTCTCTCTCTGCTCTGAAAGGCCTGTGCGGTCTCTCTCTCTGCTCTGGAACGGCTGTGTGGTCTCTCTCTCTGGTCTGAAAGGCCTGTGTGGTTTCTCTGTGGCCTGCAGCTCCTGTGCTCTCTGGTTGGGTGGGCGTGGTTGGAGTGCAGCGGGTGAAGATGGTGAAGCCGGACATGCACACGCTGGCCCACCACCTGAAGCAGGAGCGGCTCTACGTGGCGTCGGAGAAGCAGCTGATCCAGCGGCTCAGTGGCGAAGTGCTGAAGACCGCCGATAGGCTGCACCAAGCCGCGTGGATCGCCAAGCAACAGCGCATCAACCTGGACCGCCTCATCCTCACCAGGTAACCCACAAATCACTCTCTGCCTGTCCCGTCCATTTAACCACCCAAATCTCCTCAATGCTCCCTCCTGTCCCGTACTGGACTGCCAGACCCTCATCAGGCGACCCTCAAACCCCTCTCTCACCCCGTCTCCTTCATTTAACCAGAAGCCCCTCCCTCACTCTGTCCCATCCTGCCCTGTTCAGTACCCCTCATACTCCCTGGGAAAAAAGCCCAGAATGCCAGACACACAGCAGTTGTGAAAATCTTAAATAGCAGCGCTGCTATGAAGGACGTTATAAGAGTGAATGCAGGAGTAGCAGGGCTCTTACGAAGGATTAACACTGAAATACAGAAATAACAGCGCTGCTGTAAAGGCTTTATTAACACTGGAATGCATTAAGTATCAGGGCTGTTATGAAGGCTCTATTACCAGTGAGATGCAAAAGTATCAGGGCTGTTATAAAGGCTCTATTACCAGTGAGATGCAAAAGTATCAGGGCTGTTATAAAGGCTCTATTACCAGTGAGATGCAAAAGTATCAGGGCTGTTATAAAGGCTCTATTACCAGTGAGATGCAAAAGTATCAGGGCTGTTATAAAGGCTGTATTAACAGTGGAATGCTGAACGTCTCTGTGAAGCCCGTTAGGGAGTTCAGTTTCACTTGTGGCTGGCGTGGGCTCTGTCCATGTCACTTCCTCTGCACCCACAGAGCACTTCCTGTCACAAGGGATCCTCCACAAGGGTGGTTAACGCTTGAGTGTAGACCGCACGAACACGGGGGGCGGGGGGTGGCATTGGGGCTTGGTCTGTGCCTGCCCATAGGTACCAAAAACACTGCCTTTTCATAGCCTCTCTATTTCAGATGCAGTTTTGGCATCTGCTGTTAAAAATACTAGTTTATCATTAGTTCATTTATTAATTTCAAATTCTGTACTTTCATACCTGTAGTAAATCTGTGTGAAAAGTTGCCAGCCCTGGAGAAGCCAGTCTAGAGTAGCATTCCGTTTGGCTTATGGCGTGACAGTTTTATAATTCAATGTCTTATTACACCACCAAACCGATAGAAACAGTTTCACCCCCAAATGAAAGCTGTAACGAACCCTGGGGCGCCCCCTGGTGGAGGGGAGCGTTCGGTCGTTGAGCGCTGTGGCCTGGCGGGACACTTACCCCTCTGCCCCCCTCCCCCCCCCCCTCTCCACCCCCAGCGCGGAGGCCTCCCCGGCCGAGTGCTGCCAGCACGCCCGGTCCCTGGAGGACGCGCAGTTCGTGGACGGCTACAAGGCGCTGGGCTTCCGGGAGAGCGCGTACGGGGAGTTCCTGGCCCGGCTGCGGGACAGCCCGCGGCTGCTGGCCTCCTGCCTGGTGGCGGGGCAGCGGCTCAACCAGGAGAGGGCGCTCAGCGTGCTGCACTGCGTCTTCGCCTCGCTCTACGGCAACTGCGTCATGCCCGAGGACGAGGCCTACCTGCTGCAGGTGAGGGGGGCGTGGCTTCACCTGCCTGTCTGGGGATTTTAACGAGTTTTTAACGCTGCCACGAAAAATTTTTAGGCGAGTGTATTATTTTATGGAATTCTTAATTTGAATAACACAAGGTAACTTTTTGGACTTTCTTGAAAGTTATCTAAAAAAAAAGCTAGCTTTTAGGAAGAAGCCTAGTTGATGTGCGTTTCAGATTTCTACGGAATAGCTTGCGTTGAATCCCCCTTTATACGGCTTTCAGTGACTCACCTTGCTGTATGTGCTGAAACCGTGGCATTCTCTCTTGCCCTGGTTCCTGGTTTCTGTTTTCACCATAAAATCAGCAGCCAGTTCAGACCAGAGAGACTAGGTGGGTGGAGTTAACTGTGTAAAGTCAGCTGCTTTAATTGATCAATTTAGTGATGAGTAACAACAAAAACCAACCTTACTCTCCAAGGGCTAGTGCATGTCACTGTTTTAAAAGATGACAATGAGGCAGAGCTCAGTGTATAGGCCCTACTTAAACAAAGTTTATTGAGACAAAAAGGGAGTATCATACACTGATCATTCCTGTCAATAAAGGACGCATATTATAAAAAATTATATCTATTAATGTTGCTTTCAAATTTCCAAAGGTTTAAGAGTTCACAACAATTGCCATTCCTGTTGTGTTCACATCTCTGAGTTTCTACAGTGCCTTGAAGCCGTTCCGATTAAAATGAAGTACTCCGATTATTCAAACTGGTCTATTTTGAGGTGGCTTTGAAAGTCAGGCTCATGTTGGAGTTCCGAGTGGCCGCCGTTGCGTTTGTGTCTCCAAGGCAACGGTGGTACTGAACAGGCCTGTGGGTGTTCCCTAGTGCGAGCCCTGAGCCCCCCCCCCCCCTCTCCCCCCCCCCCCCCAGGTCCTGCGCTTCCTGATCGATCTGGAGCTGAAGCCCAGCGAGGACCCGCGCCGCCTGCTGTGCCGGAGCACCTGCGCCTTCAGCGTGCTGTTCCGCCTCTTCTCCGAGGGCCTGTACGGCGCCAAGCTCTTCCTGACGGCCGCCCTGCACGAGCCCGTCATGCAGCTGCTGGAGAGCGACGAGGACCCGCTGGAGACGGACGCGGCCAAGCTGCCGCCGGGGGCCGGCGGCTCGGAGGAGCAGCGGCGGAGGGTGCGGGAGGCGGCCGAGGCCAACGCCGCCAAGCTGGCGCGGCTGCTGGAGCTCTTCGCCGGCTCGCTGGCCCGCAGCGCCTGCTGCTTCCCGCCGGGCCTGCGCTGGGTGCTGGCGCAGCTGCGCGGGGCGCTGGCGGAGGGGGCGGGGCCGGGGGAGGGGGCGGGGCCGGGGGCGGAGGCGCGGGCCACGTGCGCGCACCTGCTGCTGGCCTGCTTCGTCTGCCCCGCCGTGGTCGACCCCGAGCAGTACGGCATCGTCTCCGACGCCCCCGTCAACGAGGCGGCCCGCTTCAACCTCATGCAGGTGGGCGTGTGTGTGTGTGTGTGTGTGTGTGTGTGTGTGGGTGGGTTGGGTGGATGTGTGTGTGTGTGTCTTTTGTAAGTTGATTTGAATAAAAGTGTCTAATGAATTGGTGCGAGTGTGTGTATGTGCGGATTTCTGTAACTAGTTGGGGTTTGTAATCTGTAGTGTAGTTTTCCCTCTCTCCCTGTGTGGGATTTCTGTAGCTAGTTGGGGTTTGTAATCTGTAGTGTAGTTTTCCCTCACTCCCTTAGTGGGATATCTGTAGCTAATTGGGGTTTGTAATCTGTAGTGTAGTTTTCCCTCACTCCCTTAGTGGGATATCTGTAGCTAGTTGGGGTTTGTAAGCTGTGGTGTAGTTTTCACTCACATCCTTAGTGGGATATCTGTAGCTAGTTGGGGTTTGTAAGCTGTGGTGTAGTTTTCACTCACTCCCTTAGTGGGATTTCTGTAGCTAGTTGGGGTTTGTAAGCTGTGGTGCAGTTTTCACTCACTCCCTGTGTTTGAATGATGCAGGTGGCACAGTTGCTGCAGCAGTTTGGTATGGCAGATCAAGATGAAGCCCCCTCTCTCCAGAGGAGCAGCCTGTCCAAGTTTGATAAAGTAAGAAGCGTCTGATGTTCGCGAAATTGATTTTAATTTATGCCCTGTCGCCTCAATACAACAAACTGGGTTGGTATTAGGTTCTGTTGTTATTCTTTTTCCACCTCCTCATGTGTATTTTGTTGGCCAATCCCTTTCTCTGGTGGATTTACATAGTTCTATAAATTTATGCTGGATATTTGCCATAGCCTTTCTGGTTATGTGCTTTTTTAAAAAGGCAGAGCATGTTTTAAACTGGGAAGAGGTGTTAATGTACTGCAGGGCTCAGACTGAATAGAAGCCAGGAGTATGACTGGTCTTCTGCTCTTCTTCTTCTAATTCCCTTTGGAAAGATGTTCCCAAGGACCCGTGTGTCTTGAGTGTCAGTGGGCAGGTTCCCTTTCATCATCGTTTTGATCTCATTGGTCCTATCGTGTTCCAGAGCAGTTTAGCTGCCTTCCTGGATGCTGTGATTGGTGGGAGAGTGGCGGAGAGCCCGCCCGTTTCCTCAAATAGCCTATTGGAGGGCCTGAGCAGGACTGCCGTCTATGTGACCCAGTGTCAACTGTTTACACTGGTAAGTGATGCCTGTATACAATAGTATTTACGGTCAAGCTGTCTCTCTGTAATGAATTAAGCAGGCATTTGATTAAATAGTTTGTTAAATAACAGTTACTTGATCAATGCACATTTAGTGTTTTAAGCCTTCTCCTGCCTCGTTTGTATTGCTCAGTCTCTGTTAGCCTGTAGCTTTGTTAGCCAAATAACAGTGATTTATTGGGGGGTGAGAATCACTACCTGACAGCTATTTTACAAAGACAGTATTAATAAACCAAACACTTCCTCATTTATTAGCTTGCATAAATACATATATTTTAACAAAAGCTTGCCAGTGTAGCCAAAAAAAAAACAGTATTAACAGAGAGTAGCTCTGGACCTGGGTCTAAAAAATGTGAACTGTCCCTTTAAATAATGACTGCCTGGCCAGCCTGTAGAATCATGGCGAGTATAAATTAATAGGGCTTAAACGTGCCCTGCAGGTGGACTTTGTGCAGAGCGTGATGGAGGGGGGTCAGCTCTCGGAGGACGAGCGGCAGGCCCTGGAGAGCCTGCTGGGCAGCATCCCCCAGGCCCGTCCTGCGACGAGCAGCAGTTGCCTGGAGCTAACGCCCGCCAACACCCCCCAGCTGTCCCCAGGCACCACCCCCGCCAACAAGAAGAACCGCCTGCCCATAGGTAACCAACCAACTGCCCCCTGCCCCTTCCACACATGCCGTGCATGCTGTAGCTGGGGCTATTCAACTGGTCACCCGCCATATAATGCATACACTCTACATCAGGGGTCCTCAATCTTATGCAGAAAGGGCCGGTGTGGGTGCAGGCTTTTGTTCCAACCAAGCAGTTACACACCTGATTCTACTAATTGAGGTCCTTGGCAAATACTCTAGTGGTTGATCAGTAGAATCAGGTGTGTTACTGCTTGGTTGGAACAAAAGCCTGCACCCACACCGGCCCTTCCTGGATAAGATTGAGGACCCCTGCTCTACATCCTATAGACGAGAGCTAATCAACTGTTCACCAACCATAGAGAGTCTACACTGTACATGCTATGGCCGAGGCTCTTCAACTGGTCGCCTGCCATATATATTTTGACCGCACACTGTAGTCTGGGGCTGTTCAGATGTATAACCCTCCACAGGTGTACTCTTCCTTCGATCATTGAAGAAAAACAGCGGCAGCCTTCAGGTTTCCTCTCTCTACTCTAACTGGCCGTGCCGGGTGGGTTCCCACAGCCCGTTTGGGAATCTGCAGCGTTTCAGAAACCTGGAGGCTGCTGTTGAAAGACTCTCTTTCTGATATCTCTCCCAGCCTTCTCTTCTGTTTCTCAGTCACTGCAAGAGGAGCTTCAGCTGTGGAGACCAGGCTTGGCTCTCAGTTCTGTTTCAGTGCAGGAACTGAATTGAAATTCAAAGTAGGAATTTAACTGGAATCCACCCCAACCCTGATTTTTGTCAAACATCGAGGCCGTATCTTGAAATGCGATTCTCTCTGATCAATTTCTTCCTCCCTTCTCCTTCTCCTTCCCCTCTCCTCTCCTCTCCCTCTCCCTCTCTTTCTCACCCGCCTCGTCCGTGAGCAGGACAGCAGCTGGCCGCCATCACGTCCTGGGAGCCCTCTGCAGCAGCCCTCTCCACTCACATTCCTTTAGTCACTGGATTCAGTGGGTGACCCTCTGCCCCCTCCCCCACCCCTGAACCTGCTTACCTGCCCAGTCTCGCCTGCCTGTTCCTCTCCACAGCTCCCTTTCCCTCTGCACCCCTCTGCTGTTTCTCTCTCACTCACAAAGGGCTGTTCTCTGGAATGCATTGTGTATTGTTTATGTAGTCCATCGCTGGCATGTGGAGATTGTCAGTACTGTTTAACCCTTTAAGGTGTAAGATCACCAATGTGTGATTAGAATGTTCCTCAATGAACATTCTAATGCTGATGTAACAATCACTACTGGTAATTGAAAGCAATGGAGTTCTAGAGCACTGACTTAAAATTTTTGAAGGAAAGAATAAAAGAAATTTCAGCAACACACTCTTCAAAGGGTTAATTTATCATGCCTGGATTATCTGTCATGTTTGTGTGTAGGCCATCATTAGCATGTGTGGATTGGCAGTATTGCTTGTGTGTAGATTATCTTTAGCATGTATGGATTGGCAGTATTGTTTGTGTGTCGGTTTTCTTTAGCATGTGTGGATTATCAGTATTGTTTGTGTATAGGTTATTTTTAGCATGTGTGGATTATCTGTATTGTCTGTGTGTATAGGTCGTGTGTATCTTTGATATGTGTGCGGATTATCAAAACTGTCATTCATAACTGGCAGCAGTGGGAGATTAGTTGAAATTGTGGCATGTTGATAAATTAGTGTAAATCCATTGTAAATTAGATAAAATTAAAGAACTTGCAGCTGAAGATCAGATAATGATACTGTGAAATTGTTCTCTAACTGAATGATTTCAAAGTCCCACCGATGCAGTAAAAAAGAAAAGTTGAACTTTACCTTAAGACACATTCTTAATGTAAATTGATAGCATTTTTAATACAGTGTTCATATGCAGGACAGGGTAAGATGTCTGGAGAGCCACACTTTAACATACATGCCTTTTTAGTTCCTCACTTAGTACAATACAGTGGCATCAGATTAAGGTTTAGTTCCTCTTTAAATAATTAGAGGAGGAGTCGCATCCCAATGACATCATCACTCCAAATGGTCTTTTGGGGGTAAAAAACAAGCTTTGTTTTTGACACGTGAAATACAGGTCCCAGTAATTATTCTGAGGGTAAGACAGAGCATACAAAATGATGAATTTTGGGGGTGTAGTTCCTTGTTAATTAATGATTGTGGGGTGTGGCAGCAGTGGTGTCCCAGATATTTACCTTGCTTCTCCATTGTCTGTTCATCCCGACAGCCTCCCGCAGTCGTAGCCGTAGCAGCCTCGCGCAGGAGGGAGAGCAAGAGGCCAGCTCCCAGGATTCCCTGCAGGAAGTGATGCCAGAGGAAGTGCTGGTGATCTCACTGGGTTCTTCCCCACAGAGTGTCCCGGGGATGATGTCAGAGAATGAGGTAATGCCCCCCCCCCAGCAGGAATGTGGACAAAGGTCAAATATTACCATGAACAGGCATTACCGTAAACACGGTATACTCAGCAGGACACAGTAACCCAACGCAGCACAGCCACTCATACACAAACACACACATTTTATACGGAGTGGGTGTGAGCCTGACCTCCCCCCACCCCTCCCCAGGTGCTGTCCCTGCAGATGGCTCACGAGGGGCAGGGGGAGGGACCGGCGGACGACGGCAAACTCCAGGGGAAACCGGACAAGACCCTGCGCTTCTCGCTCTGCAGCGACAACCTGGAGGGCATTTCAGAGGGTGAGCTCCCCCCGGCGGCCTGCAGAGGGTGCTCTTTCAGGCAGCCCGCCAGCTGCAGCAGCAGTGCGCTGCTGTTAGCGGTATCGCGCTCATGAGCAAATGCAGAACTGACACTGTGAGAGCAGTACAGACATAGCAGTGAGGAAGTTTGTGTGGCGATGCTGCAGTAACGCTCCATAGTGCTATGAGTGACTGCTGGGTGCGGGGAGTTACTCTTTGTGTATCTGCTGGTAAAATGGCCGCCGCTCCTGCTGGCTTGTGTCCCGCAGGGCCGTCCAACCGCTCCAACTCGGTGTCCTCCCTGGACCTGGAGGGGGAGTCCGTGTCGGAGCTGGGGGCGGGGCCGGCGGGGGACGGCGTGGAGGCGCTGCAGCTCCTCGAGCACGAGCAAGGTGAGCGAGACCCCGCCCATGTCCACATCCGCACCCGCACCCACACCCACTCCCACTCCCACAACCACTCCCACAACCACACACATGTGCATGGGCGAGATCATCCAACCGCCAGCCTCTATTGCAGCCAGAGTCTGCAAATGCGCTACTGTTCTCCACTCAGCTCAGGGCCACCGCATTTATTCAAACACTGCAATATCCCACAGCAGTCAGACACTTTTAAACAAACAGGCCTGCTTTTACTGTAGGTAAATGTCCCAGACAGAACTCCTCTCTCACGCCCTTTTTCCAAACAGGGCTCTTAACCAGAATTTGCCTCTGGAAAAGCTGGCTACCGTAAATTGATAATGTGTGAATACATACGAGTTGAGTCACCCTGGCTAAGGGCATGCAAATGCAAATAATTTAAGCGTTACATCCCATAATATGACGGCCTCGTATAACTCCCATAGTCTCTGTTAGCAATCACCCAGGACAACCTGGATGACAAGCTGCAAAAGTATTTGCAATTAATTTGTGTTCCATCCCATAATATTGTGTGGCGGTTTCTCCACCTTGTGCGTTCTGAGCCCAATAAATCCAGATATTTTTTTTCAGCTCTTAAAGGTCCAGGAAACTAAAATCTATCTGTGAATTCTTGTTGATGTGTTGTTTTAATACTTTTTGCATTCACAAATGGCTCAGAACTATTTTTAAATGATTATTGAAAAAACCAAATACATAAAAGCCTGTGTTGAAATTGGCTTGTTTCCAGTTTTCAGCACCTTCTAATTATTTCCCCAGCTTTTCTTTTGTACGTCCCATAGTATGACAGCCCCGTGTGACTCCTCATTCCCTGTTGTTGTTATAGCGACCACCCAGGACAACCTGGACGACAAGCTGCGCAAGTTTGAGATCCGGGACATGATGGGCCTGACGGACGACCGGGACATCTCGGAGACGGTGAGCGAGACCTGGAGCACCGACGTCCTGGGCAGCGACTTCGACCCCAACGTGGACGAGGACCGGCTGCAGGAGATCGCAGGTGACATGCCCCCCCAAACCCCCCCCCGCCCCCGCCCCCCCACCCGCCCCCCCACCCCCCGCCCTTACCCTGCTCCGGCCCCCGCCCCTCCTGCCCTCCCCCACCACCCCGTGGCCCGCCCATCCTGTCTCACGTATGGATAAGAAGGCTATGATGTCACCTTTATTGTAGAAAACAGAGAAGAGCTCCACCAATGATGCGTTACGTTGGTGACAAGCAGTATAATAACACCAACAGTGATTGGTGGATCATTTTGGCTATACTTCTGAGGTCCCTGTGGGAATTGCCAAGACCACCAATGAGCATTGGTGTTGTTTTGCTGGTTGTTATCAGCATACTCCATGATTAGTGCTCCTCTCTGATAACAACAAGTGAGATCATATCCATCTCATCACCATTATACTATGTCTATGGCCCACCCAAGTGTGCACATAAAGGGGAACTTTTTCCAAAAACATCGGTCCAGGATGAATTAAAAAAAAAAAAAAAAAAAAGTCGCATCAACCGATCTTTAGATTTTATATTTTCAAGTTCCTGAAACCAGTATGTTCCAGCTGATTGTTTGTACTTCATCTCCCACAAGTCATTGCTCCCCACCTTTCTCCCTAGGTGTAGCCAGGGGGAATCCGTGGGTGGGGAGTGTGTGCTTATTCACAGTCACATGCTGGTGTGACACCAGTTCAGAGGCAGTGCGCTGCATGTTGCAGCTTGTTAGCCAGAGCAGAACACTTGAGCAAGCGAGAGACACAGAAACAAAGGGGTGGTGTGTGTGTGTCCCGCTAGCTGAGCTAAAAAATGTGTGCATTCACCCAGCAACCATTCAAATTTTACTCCCTACTTTGGTCAGAAACGGCTAAGCGAAGGGCACCGCCGTGGCTCTTGGGTAGCGGAGGCTTGTGGTGAGCTGCTGACAGGCCAGACAGCACTTTTTATGGTACATCGTCTGGCTGTCAAAAACCAGGAAGTAGTGTTTTAAATCTATAAGGAAAGGATTTGAAGTCCAAATCCATTTTTTCCAGCATGTCGAGGGTAGATGAAAATAATCAATTTTTGCGTGACGTTCCCCTTTAAAGGACTGTCTGTTCCCATGCTGGAATTGCAACATAGCCTCACTGTTGAAATTCCCTCCAGTTAACATGTACTAGGTTTCTAATGCTTCAGGACCTTTGGGGAGTCTTTGTCGCAGCATGTCGGGCAGGGACAGGTTTTTCCACCAAAATACCGAAAGGACGCATTAGTCAGAATATCAGTCAGGCTACATTAGCAGTGCAGTTAGCTTGTTCTGTTCAGGATGGTGGCAGCCTGATTTAGGAAGTGTACACTTTATCTTTATTCAAGGTTCTTCTGATGCTTTTTTGAAATAAATGCAGAAATACCATTTAAGAAACAACATTCACATAAATTCTGTGTATGTTTTAAAATATTTTAATATTTAAAATTTTTTGTTCTTTTTTGAGTATATAAATAATGTATTTTTACTGCTTAAAATCTCACAGATCAAATAGCTGAAAGTATACATCAAAGGGCTGAACAAGTGTTGGTTTTTCATTTATTTTTAAAATAATGTAATGTATGTTTAGAAGAAGGGGGAGGTGGGGGTCTTACATTGAGGACCCCATTAAGGTCTGCGTACACCGACCTCTGGAGGGTCTAACAGTGGGGATAAAGTAAACTTTTGGAAGGATTTTAAGCTGCTTCCCAATGAAACCATTGGTTTTACACTGCCACCTAGTGGTGCGTTTTTAAAATGGCCTTTCATCTGTTTATGAAGCCCTCTACGGTTCACGTTGTGCGGTTTGCGTGTGAATTGTTTCTCGTTCCCCCTCATAAACCACGGCAAACGAGCCTGGCGGTTTCAAAGAGGCTGTGGATGTTTCCGAGAGGACGTCGCTGAATTATAAATGACTCGTCGTGTTAATTATTCAGCTTGTTCGTTGTTACTGCCATCCCTCCTTTGTAGGCACACCTGATATTTTATTACCTCTGTCTGCGTTCACCCCTCGCTGGTTTTTACGCCTGCTGTGTACCCCAAACACTTTCAGCTTTAGCCCGTTCTTAAATTAAATTCAGTTCCTTTCAGGTGATAATGCCTCTCCTGCCACAGTACAAAGTGTGTTAACTGCAGCTGTCGGTATAATTGGGCTGAAGTATGAACCCACACAGACTGCTTCATACCCTTTATGGAGTCTCTCTCAGGTATTTCACAGGTAGTTGTCGTGTAACAGTGTGGCACAGACGGTGAATTAGGGGGATCGTAATCGAGGCGACGCGTCCAAACCCCAGTCAGGATGCTGAGGTCATTATTCGGGACTCAGTATTCAGGATGTCACGATTGTCCCGACAAAGTCCACCAGTAAAGGAATGTCACGTTAAAAAAATATATGCGTGTGGAGATATCCATCTGTTTTAAATGGGTAATATTTCAGATGTGAGTTCTGGTTAAACGTCCAGTGAAAATACACTCAAAATAGTCCCTACTTCCCAAACCGTGCTGAAGGAAGTGTATATAAGTGGACAGATAAGTATCCTTTTAGAACCTCTCTCTCTCTCTCTCTCGTGGTCTGAGCCCCTCTCTCCCCCTCTCTCTCTTTCTCTTTCTTATGGTCTGAGCCTCCCCACCCCCCCCCTTTCTCTGATGGTCTGAGCCTCTCTCTCTCTCTCTCTCTCTCTCTCTCGTGGTCTGAGCCTCTCTTTCTCTCTCTCTCTCTCTCTCTCTCTCTCGTGGTCTGAACCTCTCTCTCTCTCTCTCTTTCTCTTTCTCTGATGGTCTGAGCCTCTCTCTCTCTCTCTCTCTCTCTCTCTCTCTCTCTGATGGTCTGAGCCTCTCCCTGTCCCCTCAGTCAGTGTGTTGGTCTGTCTCCTGTGTAGTGTATCATCCTCAGTGATGCGCTGTGTGAGAAACGAGCTCCGTGGCTGAGTGAGTTGGCAGTGATTTCTCTATGTGCTTCTCTCAGGGCTTGCTTAATGAGATGAGCATTAAAAACCCATTAGTGCCTCGTTATGCCAGCAATATGATTACCATCGTAACGAGGCATGGCTCCGAACTGACACGCGCATACACACGCAGGCGCTCACGCACACACACACGCACACACACACGCACACACATACACATACGCTCACTTACACAGATGCGCGTGCACACACACACATACACATACACGTACAGACGCTCATATACAAATAAATGGACATACACACACACTTGCACACACACACACACACTCACATACACACAAATGCATACATACACTCACACACTCACATACACACAAATGCATACATACACACACACACACACACACACACACACACACACTCACATACACACAAATGCATACATACACACACACACACACGCACATGCAGGTGGAGCCTGCATTTCCAGGCACTAAAACAGTCTTCCTTCCCAGTATCTCTAGCATTATATATTTTGCTGTTTGTTTATGCATTTATTTGTCAATGCATATGTATGAAAGAAATTCAGACTGACCTCCAAGGCTAATATGGAATGAATCATTAAACACTCATCACAGGAGCAGCAGGAAGAACATTTGTTGAGGAGAGGAGCATGCAGAAGTCCAGTAAGGGGGACTCGAGCTGAGAGGAAGAACAGAGACATTAAACGCTGCCTCAGACAGTAATGGCGTAGTGCGTGAGCTTTAGCATCCTGAGGAGCAGCATGCTAAAGCCTACAGCACACTGAAGTAGGCACAGGGCCTAATTTACGGAATGACACATAACCAGCCTCCTGTCTGCGGCTCCTGTTGTCCGGCGTACGTACGGCCCTACTGTCCAGCACGGCACAGACTGTGGGATCTGTCAGCACACTGAGGCCGTCTGGCAGCTGGCCGGGTCAGCAGTTTGATGCTTGTAAATGAATGAGGAACATAAGAACGAGGACACAGTGCCACTGATGCAAAGCACCGTGAGTGCTAGTAGCTCCCCCTTGTGGAGAATCTTCAGCCTGCTTAACGTGAGCGTGTGAGTGAGTTACAAGCCAGGTCCATGAGGTCCAAATCTCGCTTTTTATGTGTGTGAGCTCAGTGTGCTTCATGTGCAGGGGCTGCTGTGGAGAATACTCGTGTGCATGTACGTGTGTGTGTGTGTGTGTGTGTGTGTGTGTGTGTGTGTGTGCTCAGCGGGTTTGTGTGCTTTGTGTGCACGGGTGCTGTGGAGAACACGTGTGTGTGTGTGTGTGTGTGTTTGTGTGTGCATGCGTGTGTGTGTGTGTGTGTGTGCATGTGTGTGTGTGTTTGTGTGTGCATGCGTGTGTGTGTGTGTGTGTGTGTGTGTGAGCTCAGCGGGTTTCTGTGCTTTGTGTGTAGGGGCTGCTGTGGAGAACATGTGTGTGTGTTTGTGTGTGCGCATGCTGAGCGGGTCTCTGTGCTTCGTGTGCAGGGGCTGCGGTGGAGAACACGTGTGTGTGTGTGTGTGTGTGTGCATGTATGGGTGTGTTTGTGCGCACACGCGTCTCTGTGTGTGTGTGTGAGTGTGTGTGTGTGTGCATATGCTGAGCGGGTCTCTGTGCTTCATGTGCAGGGGCTGCGGTGGAGAACACGTGTGTGAGTGTGTGTGTGTGCGCGCGTGCGCATGCTGAGCGGGTCTCTGTGCTTCGTGTGCAGGGGCTGCGGTGGAGAACATGCTGGGGAGTCTGCTGTGTCTCCCAGGCTCTGGCTCCCTGCTGCTGGATCCCTGCACAGGATCCACCATCTCAGAGACCACCAGCGAGGCCTGGAGCGTGGAGGTCCTGCCCAGCGACTCGGGTGGGTCTGCCTGCCTGCCTGCCTGCCTGCCTGCCTATCTGCCTGTCTGCCTGCCTGCCTGCCTGTCTGTGTGTCTCAGGCTGCCTATCTGCCTGCCTGCCTGCCTGTTTGCCTGCCTGTCCATCTCAGCCTGCCTGCCTGCTACCTGCCTGCCTGCCTGCCTGCCTGCCTGCCTGCTACCTGCCTGTCTGTCTGTCTCTCTGTCTGTGTGTCTCAGCCTGTCTGCGTGTCTGCCTCTGTTTAGACCGCTTCACACTGCACTGCAGTGTAGTAAGCCCTGGGTTATCATTGGCCCCAGGCTAAGGATAGCCCAGGGCTAGCTCATGCTGTGTTCACACATTAACCCTGGGCTAAACATTAGCCACGGCTTAAGCATTCACACTTAATACCCGGAAAAACCCTGGGCTAACGTCCGTTCATCTATTTGTCAGTAAGTTATATCTTTATTGTCAGCAGCACTTGTTGAGGCTTGCATTGGCAGCCTGGGTTTTCCCACGGGTGCGCTTGTTGACAGAAAGCAGATGGCTCGAGCTAACTGTCCAATCAACACTCTTGACTGTGCAAATGAGCACTGTCCAATAAGACAGTTTTGCAGGGGTTTAAAAGCTCGTCACAGCTGCAAGTTTATGGCACAAGTTGATTGGGAGGAAATAAATAAATAATTTGGCGTTGGCCACTAACTTTCGTTTGCTAACTAACTAACTTTTTTTTTAGCTGATAAACAATAGCCGCACAAGCAGTGCACACTCAAGTGTAGCACGCTGAACGCTGATTGGACAGTGAAAATCCCCTGCATTGTCACTTACCCCATGAAACACTGGTTATTTTGGCACCACGTTTGGGGAGATTTCTGGGCCTAACTCTAAAAAGTGTGTGCTAACTCTCCTTCTGGAGTACGGTCAGCTAGCCCAGGGCTAAGGTTGGAGCTAGCCCACTTCAGAATGTGCAAGAGTGAGCACTTGTTTAGCCCCGGGCTAAAAGCTCTCTTAGCTCATTGATCTACTGTATACACTACGTCACTGTTTAATGGCAGGGGCTGGCCAGCAGGGTGTCTGCTGTACAGACAGAAACCCCACTCAGTGGGATGAGTGTCACAGAGATGTCACTCCTGCTGGAAGACGTTTCATTGCCACATAGACTACACTTCATTTTCCACAAACCCCCTCCAAAAAAATTTAACAGCTGATGCAGTGTGTCTTTTCTCAAGACTGGAAGAATGACTGAAAAGTCTGTGAATCAGTGAAGCAGATGGTTTTGCTTTTGTGTAAATACGTGGGACAGGTTAATGGAGAGGGCTGAAGGAGCTTTTTATGAGAGCGACGGGGCTGTAGCGGCAGCTAACAGCTAGCGGAGCGTAGCAGCGGTGCTGCGCTGACCTCACTCGTGATTGGCTGGCTCATCTGTGTCCTGTCGCTAGCCCTGGTTCTGTGCTGTAGTAAAGCTGTCTGTAATGTGCCTGCAGATTCCTGTTCATCTGTAGGCTAAATGGGATAGAAACCGTGTGTGTGTGTGTGTGTGTGTGCGTGTGTGTGCGTGTGTGTGTGTGCGTGTGTGTGCGTGTGTGTGCGTGTGTGTGCGCGTGTGTGTGTGTGTGTGTGTGTGTGTGCGTGTGTGTGTGTGTACGTGTCTGTGAGTACTTGTGTATGAGCGTATCTCTGTGGCATGCGAGCATGTGTGTGCCTGTGTGCATGTGACTGTGTGTATACTGTAGTGTATCTGCGTGCACGTGAGAACGTGTGCGTGTGCGTCACCGTGGTAACGCGCTGCGTGCGTTGGGTCCTCAGAGGCGGCCGACCTGAAGCAGGAGGAGCGGCTGCAGGAGCTGGAGAGCTGCTCCGGGGTGGGCAGCACCTCCGACGACACGGAGGTCAGAGAGGTCAGCTCCAGACCCAGCACGCCCGGACTCAGCGCCGTGTCAGGTACCGTACGCATTGCACACACATACACTATACACATTCTCACTATAGACTGCACACGCATACACTATACACATTCTCACTATAGGCTGTACACACATACACTATACACATTCTCACTATAGGCTGTACACACATACACTATACACATTCTCACTATAGGCTGTACACACATACACTATACACATTCTCACTATAGACTGCACACGCATACACTATACACATCCTCACTATAGACTGTGCACACATACACTATACACTCTCTCTAGACTGTACACGCATCCTCTATACACTCTCTATAGACTGTACACACACAAACCATACACTCTCTATAGACTGTACACACATACACTATACACTCTCTCTAGACTGTACACGCATACTCTGTACACTCTCTATAGACTGTACACACATACACTATACACGCACTCACTATAGATTAAACACATACACAATACCCACTCATTTTACACCATAAACACCTACTATATACAAATGCATAATGTACACGCTCCTGTTCTGAAACGTGTGTCTGATGTCATTTCCTGTCCTGCGCTAGGCGTCAGCATGACATCAGAGGACATCCCCAATAAGACGGAGGACCTGAGGTCAGAGTGCAGCTCGGATTTTGGGGGCAAGGACTCTGCGACCAGTCCTGAGGGGGAGGAGCCAGCCCACGGTACGACAGAGAGATATGTGCTGTGACTCAGCGCAGTGCTCTGTGGATTTAAAACAATATGGGCATCTACTGCACTATCATTAAATGTCTGGTTGAGGTGGTTAATGTGTGGTCATTGTTTGAGTGAGTCCGTCAGTGATGGGGTAAACCTGTCAGTGTGTGGGTGCATCAGTCAGTGTTTGGTTGAGCCAGTTAGTGTGTCAGTGTTTCTTTCTTGGGTTGCTCCATCCAGTGGCAGGCCCAGAGGCCAGGATTTAACATGCATTACACAGAGTTTTGCTGAAGGCTTTTCCTGATTGGACGTTTCCTCTGTCATTGCAGGAGCCCACCACTTGGCCTCCCCGCCCTCACATGCTGACATGCTGGTCATGTTTGACCCTCTGGCCTCTGCAGAAGGTAACCAGCATGAGCTCTGAGCTCTACAGGGAAAGCCAGTGCAGCTCACAGAAACAGACTAGAGTAGATCTGTTATTCATGAGCAGCAGTCAAATGTATGTTTCTGTGGTGCCAGGGAAGATGAGGTCGATTAGAAGCTTAACCGGCGGTGACGCCGCGGTTTCTATTCCCCGCGCAACCCGGGGGTTTCTCCTGACTTCAGCGTCCCTCGCTCCTCTGCTGACCCGCAGGTTTCCCCACGGGAACGGTGGTGAGACCCAAGGCGCACCACATCCGGCCGCCCCACCCGCCCCCGGACCCGCCCATCCCGGAGGCGTACGCTGTGGGACAGGAGCCCCGCCTCTCCCTCTTCATGCTCAGCTCCCTGGGGGAGGCGGAGCCCGGCAAGCAGAGGTACTCCTGCCCGGACAGGCTGGTGCGCAGCCGGAGCAGCGACATCACCTGCCCCGCCCGCCGGCCAACCAGCGACCCCGGGGTCCTCCGCAGGGGCGTGGCCGACGACAGAGACCACGCCTCCGCATTTGGCCTTGGCCCCACCTCCTCCCCCAGTAGGGACTACCTGAGAGAGGTAATCTTGTTTACCGTATCTTTGGGTTAGTAGTGTGTTTAGCTGAAATTCAGGTCTCAGTGGGAGTTTTTATTTTTTCAAGTATTTTTATAAATTATTTCAGGTATTTGACACAGGTCTGCTGTACACTCAGAGTGTGATACTGGACAGTAATGCATTCTCGGGGATGTAAAAGTAGCTTGCTAACCCAGTGGAGTGCTCTGTGCACAGGGCTGTCTGGGAGATATGCAAGGCCCTGTGCAAAGATGGCAGTGCAAGGCCTACCCTACTCTGCTCTGCTGATAGATAATAAACAATAAGGGAATGCTATGGTTACTAGTGTTTAGATTAGCTTACAGCTTTGTGTATGAGGATTTAGGATTTCTAAAGCAGTCGTAGCCCTCGTGGTAGCGTACCCGCTGGGATGCGTAGCGTGCTAACGGCAGGCTGTCTCCGCGCGCGTGCGCAGGGGGAGGAGAGGAAGGACAGCGATGACGAGAAGACGGACCGAAGCAGGCCCTGGTGGAAGAAGCGCTTTGTGAACGCCATCCCCAAAGGTAAGCGCTGCCCTCAGCGCCCCCCCCACCGGCCCCCTGCCCCAGACCTTTCCCTGTGTTCAGGGGCTTCGTCGCCATGGCGCCGGCTTTTCCGTGACGTTGGCGACCACGCGTTTAACACGCACAGGCTGGCCCAAGAGCATACTTCACTCCGAGGAGAGAAAGGAATACGTGTAGCGTTACCACAGGTGGCTGCACCCCCCTACAAACAGGGTGTTTAGGGGCAGTTCACTTGAAATCAACCCAGATTTGTTTGTTGTAATGCTGTGCACTGCTTTTCGTTTCCAAACAGCACCGGACCCCCTAAAATGGTGTGACTGCGTCTTAGAATCGCCAGCACAATAAATTGGGTTTAACACCATTACCCAACACCCACCACAGGTCTGAGTTAATGCGCTAGTATATGAAATCGGCTGTCGTGTCATGGGTCTGCCCGAGACATGTAGTTTTCTAGTTCAAAATAAGTGTGTAATGAATGATAATGATCATACGGCCGTATTGCTAATGATGTTTAAGTTTTATTTCTTATGAAACATGTACTTGGTGTGACAGGGAAATATTATAAATATGGGAAAGGAAAATATTTTCCCAGTAATATTATCAAGAATATGAGAACCAAGAAAAAAAAAATCTGTATCTTAAAATGTAAAATATGTAACTTGTGGCAATAATAATAAATAGTTAAGAAAAAGAATAATGAAGGAGCGCTCCTTGGGGGGCTGTGATTTTGGGGACTTGTGCTGCAGGTGGGGTGTAATGGCCGCCCTCTCTGTTCTCTACGCAGTGCTTTACTGGACCGTGGATAGCGAGGGATCAGGTAACACTCAGCCAGGCTTTAGCCCCGCCCCCATCTTAGCAAGCGCTGTGATGTAATCTGTCCCGGCTTGCTAATTCATTTCATCTTATTTAGTAGATTTTTGGTTGTAGTTTTCATCCGTCATTTTTAAAGTGGTTTTATTTTGCATTGCCTGTCTTCAAAGCGCTAGTTCACTGGGTTTCCCTGCAGGAAACGGAACCCTTAACAGAACTGGGATTTTTGGCGGGATTTGCGGCAGCACTGTAAATGGTGGAATTGCGCTGATCGATAAAGTGAGGCAGATGGACTGTGCTAATAGGATATTCAGCGCAAGAACATGATAGTCCAGACAATGCGATAAAGTAATAGTTTTGAGGATGAAAACGATTAGTCTCATCCAAAGAACTGCTCTTTGTTCTTCAAGAAGGGGGCCAAGTTTCTAAAAACAATTCCTGAGGATTGGTTTAAGATGGTGGGATGGGATTAGTCAAAAAAGCCAAACGGGGTTTCCAAATGGCCTTCCTCCTCCTGGATGACCAGCGGGTCAGTCCTGCTCGTTGTGTCTGCAGTTTCTCACTCCGGTGAAAAGAATAATCTGGTTTCAGGAAAGTGGATGCAAAATGCAATTGGGAGCTTATGAGGGAAGCTCTTTTTTTTTTTTGCGAATGCAATTTTTACTGTCATTTTTATGGTCATTAAATCCCATTGATTTGATGCTAAATCGCAGCAAGCTTTCTGAAGGACAAGAAAGACGCTCATTTCTCATTGTCTGAGTCTGAGACAATGAGTTCTCTACTCTTTCATAGCCCTTTAGTTCTTAATTCTTAATTCCAAAACAAAGCAAACAAAACAAAGTAGGCTTTTTTAGAGCAGAGCTACTCAACTGTTTTCCTGTAGATTTATCATTTTGTAGGATTTCACTCCAACCATAATAATGCACACATCATTCAATGGCTCGAGATCTTGTTGAGCTGCTAATTTGTCAGGTGTGCCAGATTAGGGTTGGAGTGAAAACCTGCAGGAACAGGTTTGGCGGCCCTATTTTGGAGGTCTGTTCCAGGTGGACTATCGGCTGCTTGGATCTACAAGACTCCAAATGGCGCAGTTGGGTATCTCCCTGTGGGACCGATCCCAAATTGGGCCTCCAATTGTGCACGATTGACAAGCAGAAGAAAAATATAATTTGTAGTGAACCTTAATCTTTTGATTTGTGCAAAAAGACAGAACCCCCAGGATAAATGATCCCACTGGGTTGAGCAGACCGCTACTGGCTAAGATTCTCATTTAATTTTGGCTTTTGTTCTGTTTTAAAATGTTAAACTGTCTATTTAAAAAAACATATAATTTGAAATGAGTATCTTTACTTGCTGCAGAGATGTGAAAAATGGCATGTGAGTGCAAAAGCAGCGAAGCGCTGCTCTTGTCCGTCTCAGAGTGCTTGCGTAGATGTCACGTAGACTAGTGATTTCACCTTTGCAAAATGCATATTGTCATTTTCTGCTTTCCACTCTCAAAATGGTTGTCATAGAGCTGCACAAAACAGGCACCTTCAGTGTAAGTCTGAATGCATTGGCTCTTCCCTAGATTGTGTGATGTGCGTATGTGATTATAGTCTGAGCGTGTCTGATTTTAACATCCTTCTTTAAAATATGCATTTTACGAGGCTGCTGGGTGGCTCATTCGGTTAAGGCACCGCGCTGTGGTGGACGAAGCCCACGGTCTTCGATCGAATCCAGACCATGTCCGGTGCCGACGCTGCCTGGGTGATGTGCTATTGGCGATTGCTTTTCCCTGGGCACAACAGGGTTCAGTCGCTGCCCATTTAACTGGTGGGAAATGAATGCAAATGAAGTGAAAATCCCTGCGACTGTGTGTAAGCCTTTTTTAATGCGAGTAGTTATCTGTTAGGGGCGCGTCAGACAGCGTAACAATTGAGATTGTTTGATTATGACCACATCGGATGTTCAGCACATCCAGACTGCTCGGTTTTCCCTGCTGTCTAGAATGGGGTATCTTGCTCTATGCCTGGCCCGGTCTACAGCACCCTCATGATCTACTGCCTACTTGACAACATAGGTGTTCAGAAATATATTGATAATGAATAGTGGGCACTTTTTGGTTCTCTTGAGTGATGGAGAAAAGGCATCTGCTTTTGTCCAGTGTGAAGCACCATGTGACAGCCTGTTTGTGAATGCCGCTTTACACAAATAGAAAGACTGGGACTGAGGTTAAGGACCCAAACTCATCCGTTTCATCTGTCCACAGGTGGGGGGTTCCGGAGAAAGGACAAGCAGGAGAGAGAGGAGGCGGGATCGGAGCGCGCTCAGCAAGGTGTGCCCCGGCCGCTGGTCGTCATGCCAACCCCACTTCCCAAACTCAGGGATTGTACGTGCCATTACCAAGCACAGCAGTTTGAGGCATGCCAAGCTTTAGTAGAAGCAGTTTGGAACATGGTAGCCATGGGAGAGTTTGCCCCCATAATGGGCTGTCAATCACTGGCTCATATGAACCAATCAAAAAGCTTTATTATTATCCGCTATTATTATCAATAGCAAAACAATATGATTGGTTCACATGTGAACCAGTCGGTTAGTTGAGTGCATATTCCACTGATCTCGGAGATTCAGGAAGCCTCAGTGCATGCACCCGCTCCTCAACACACTGTTTCTAGAACCTTCTGCAATGACAACATCGTGTTTGTCATATTTGTCCTTCCCCATTCTGGGATCTGATCAAAAGATGTACACCAATAGACTTATATATATTTACGTAGCATTTATTTAAAGTATAGTTCTTTTTAAAAATATTCGTTGTATAAATTTTGTGATATTTTAGAAAGTTGTATTTTAAAAAAGGAGGTTAGAGGAATGTAATTTTAAAAGATGCAGGTTCCTCGGGTTGTGGGGTTGGACACACAGGTAAATGTTTATCATGTGTCCCTGTAGAGGAGGCTGGGTCCAGACTGAGCACCCAGGTACAGGTGGCGGAGGACATCCTGGACAAGTACCGGAACATCAAACGCAGCAGCCCCAGCGAAGGGGCCCCCGGGGCCGCTGGCGACGAGGGCCCAGGTGTGTCCTGCACAGGAGTTACAGTACCAGCACAATACCACGGCAACAGGAATTACACAAATTATGCATGTAACCAGCCTGTCTGTTTATGGAGAGCCATGCGGAGGGCATGGTTTAATATGTGTGTGTGTGTGTGTGCGCGTGTGCGCGTGTGTGTGTGCGCGTGTGTGTGTGCGCGTGTGCGCGTGTGTGTGTGTGTTCCTCTGTGTGTGTGTGTGCGTGTGTGTGTGTGTTCCTCTGTGTGTGTGTGTGTGCGTGTGCGTGCGTGTGTGTATGTTCCTCTACATGTTTGTGCGTATGTGTGTGTGTGTTCCTCTGTGTGTGTGTGTGTGTGTGTGTGTGTGTTCCTCTGCGTGTGTGTTTAGACGCCTGTGGGGAAGGTGAGAGCAGCATGCAGGAGCCTCTCAGAGAAGACGCTCTACAGAACCTCTCCACAGAGGACATGCCCGACTCTGCCAGCCAGACTGCCCCGCCTCAGGACCACAGATACACATTCAGGTCTGTCTGAGAGTGTGTGAGAGTGCGAGAGTGAGAGAGTGTGTTAGAGAGTGAGAGTGTGTGAGAGTGTGTGAGAGTGTGAGAGTGACAGAGTGTGTACATGTCTCTGACCCTGCTGTTTGTGTTGCAGTGATGCTAAGAAGAAGCTGAGATTGGCTCTGTGTTCTGCGGACTCTGTGGTCCTGCCCCTCCTTCCCCACGCCTCCACCCGCAATGGCCTGCCTGACCACGCCGAGCCTGAGGGTGAGGAGATCCTCCTTATGGCTGCCTAAATCACTGTTACTGCGGCCTATATCACTGTTACTGCAGCCTAAATCACTGTTACTGCGGCCTATATCACTGTTACTGCAGTCTGTCACCACCAAACCACCATTATTGTAGTCTAAATCACTGTTACTGCAGCCTAAATCACTGTTACTGTGGCCTACATCACTGTTACTGCAGTCTGTCTCCACCAAACCACCATTACTGTAGTCTAAATCACTGTTACTGCGGCCTAAATCACTGTTACTGCAGTCTGTCACCACCAAACCACCATTACTGTAGACTAAATCACTGTTACTGCAGCCTAAATCACTGTTACTGTGGCCTACATCACTGTTACTGCAGTCTGTCACCACCAAACCACCATTACTGTAGACTAAATCACTGTTACTGCAGCCTAAATCACTGTTACTGTGGCCTACATCACTGTTACTGCAGTCTGTCTCCACCAAACCACCATTACTGTAGACTAAATCACTGTTACTGCAGTCTGTCACCACCAAACCACCATTACTGTAGACTAAATCACTGTTACTGCAGCCTAAATCACTGTTACTGTGGCCTACATCACTGTTACTGCAGTCTGTCTCCACCAAACCACCATTACTGTAGTCTAAATCACTGTTACTGCAGCCTAAATCACTGTTACTGCAGTCTGTCACCACCAAACCACCGTTATGCTTAGGTGCGTGCATATGTGTAAATCTGACGCTCGTTTTTCTCCTCTCCAGAGAATGAGATTGTGTGCTTCCTGAAGGTGCAGTTGGCGGAGGCCATTAACCTGCAGGATAAGAACAGCATAGCGCAGATCCAGGAGACCACGCGCTGCATCAGCCGCCTGGACTCGCGCACCTGCAGGAAGCTGCTGACCGCCATCGCCGACGACTACAGGTGCCCGCCGCACCCGCCGACCAGCAGGGGGCGCGCTGTAGTCAAACTCCAGCCCCCGCTCCGAGCTTCCCGGTTTGCGCCGCTGTTTGACGAGCGCTTGTTGTTCCCGTGGCTGCAGGAAGAGGGCGCCCTACATCGCCTACCTGACGCGGTGTCGGCAGGGCCTGCAGACGTCGCAGGCGCACCTGGAGCGCATGCTGCAGAGGGTGCTGCGGGACAAGGACGTGGCCAACCGCTGCTTCACCGCCGTCTGCGTGCGGCTCTTCCTCCAGGGCATGGAGGCCAAGATGCAGGGCTTCATCAGAGGTGTGTGTGTGTGTGTGTGTGTATGTCTGTGCACATGTGCGTGCAAGTGTAAATCAGTAAATGTGTGTGTGTGTGTGTGTGTGTGTGTCTGTGCACGCGTGCGTGCGTGTCTCTGTAAATGAGTAAATGTGTGTGTGTGTGTGTAGAAATGTAAATGAGTAAAAGTGTGTGTGTGTGTGTGTGCGGGTGTGTATGTGTAAATGAGTAAATGTGTGTGTGTGTGTGTGTAAATTTTTATTTCTGGGAGTCTGTGCCATGTATATAGTTGAGAAGAGACTGAAATTTGCAGCCTGTCTGAAAATAAAGCAAATGGGCTTGCTGGGTACTGGAATGTGCCATGTTTCGACAGTCTGGAGAAGGCCCTGCTGTTCCTATCATCAATAACTACTTTGAGCCGCTTTGTGCATAAAGCCGATGAATCCGTTCTAAAATCTGACCTGGTTTACCCCCCCCCCCACCCTCCCCAGCGTTCCAGAGGTGCACGGCGGCCGACGACAAGACGGCGGCGGTGGAGGACTTCCTGCGCTACCTGTACGGCGCCATGGCGAACGACGCCACCTGGCAGTACGCCAGTGAGGAGCAGCTGCAGGACGCGCAGGCCGCCATCGAGCGCAGCGTCATGAACCGCATCTTCAGGCTGGCCTTCTACCCCAACCAGGACGGGGACGTCCTCCGAGACCAGTGAGTGTGCTGTGTGCCTGCGCGGGGCAGCGCCCACACGGGACAGCCTCCACGGGACACCAACCACGGGACAGCCCCCACGGGGCACCCACCACGGGACCCCAACCACAGGACAGCCCCCACGGGGCACCCACGGCCTGTAAAAGCCTTGTATACCCACACAGAAACACACACGCATAGTCAGTGGTGAAATAATCCACTGTGGAAAGTTGGAGAAAAGGCCTTTTTTTTTTTTTTTTTTTAAATAAAGAAATGGATGTGTGTTGTGAGCATTTTGCCTGAGAGTTTTTAGTTTTTATATATTAAATCCTCTTTTTGTTGTAATATGCTGATTGAGTATACTGACAGTTTGAGTGTTGCATTGTCCCGTCTCCCCACAGGCTGCTACAGGAACACATACAGCGGCTCTCTAAGGTGGTAACAGCCAATCACAAGGCACTACAAATCCCAGAGGTAACATTCTCACATCTTTACTTCCTTCTCTGATCTATTCCATAGGCTGAATTTTAATATCTCATTTCATAGAATTCAAATTATCAGTGTGCCTCAGGAAAAGTCTGGGATTGAAACCCTTGATTTTTCTGTAACCGTGTGTGTGTGTGTGCGTGCGTGTGTGTGTGTTTGTGTGTGTGTTCTGTATTTGAGTGTATATAAGAGGTTCTTCAAAGCAGGTTTATTATTATTATTATTACTGAACAGACTGAAGTGGTGTGCCCCAGTAGTGTGCTGTGATGGTGAGAATGGAACCGTGTTGTAAATGCGTGACTGACGGAACCGCGTGCGTCTGCGTGCGTCTGCGCTGCTGCGTCTGCGTGCGTCTGCGCTGCTGCGTCTGCGCAGGTGTACCTGAAGGAGGCGCCCTGGCCGTCCGCGCAGGCGGAGATCCGGGCCGTCAACGCCTACAAGACGCCGCGGGACAAGGTGCAGTGCATCCTGCGCATGTGCTCCACCATCATGAACCTGCTCAGCCTGGCCAATGAGGACTCGGTGCCCGGCGCCGACGACTTCGTGCCCGTGCTCGTCTTCGTGCTCATAAAGGTGAGAGCCAGCTGCGTGCGTCTCCGTGGAAACGCAGTGTGTACTCAGTTACGCTCACACGCACACAAACATACACACACGCACATACACAGACACACACACACACACGCACATTTACTCATTTACACACACGCACACGCACACACACGCACCTGTATTTCCCCATGTGTTCGGCAGCAGTAACCCATGCCCCCTGCCCCCCCCCCCCAGGCTAACCCGCCCTGCCTGCTGTCCACGGTGCAGTACATTAATAACTTCTACGCCAGCCGCCTCAGCGGGGAGGACTCCTATTGGTGGATGCAGTTCACCGCCGCCGTGGAGTTCACCAAGACCATCGACGACCGCGACCGCAAGTGAAGCCCCGTGCCCAGCCCAGACTGGGGCGGAGCAAGAGGAGGGGCTTACCAGCAATCCCCCGCAGGATCCACCAATCAGGGCCACCTCAGACTCACCGTAGTTTGTATATCTGTACATAGAGCATTGCGGGGATTCAGTCCAAGGACCCTGGGCCCAGTGTTTAGTACCTAGCCTTTTTAACATCAGTATATTCACTGTTTGTTTTTTTATTTTTTACATTCGAGTGAAACTAAGAAAAAATATATGTGTTAAGCCTTGAATAACACGGCCTTAAAGTTCGGTTTTAGAGCTGTGGTCCCATCCAGTTCCTGGCTGGATATAATCGACCCCAAGCCTCGGCACTGTTGGGGGCGTTGAAACATTTTAAAAAGGTCAATAAATTAAACAAAAAAATAAACAGGTTTCACTTTCAAAAAGTGACAAATGGAGAAAAGAGAGAGAGAGAAACGAACCTGTGAATCAGAAGTCACTTTACCCTTTTTCTTTTTTCTTCTCTTTCTCTCGGGTCTGTTGGAGATTTTCTGTATGGTAACAAACCCAACCTGACGATGTGTGTATATGTCACATGACTCAGGAAAAAAAAGGCACCACATATCTTCCAGGTGATTGAGGATTCTTGTTCTTTTCTGCAGGGAGGGATTTAAACTGTGTTCGCTGTGGGCTTTTTTATTTGTTGTTTTTTTTGGGTCTTTGTGTTCTGAGATCGGCCCCTGAAGCACGGGGAGTCGGCCAGGGTCGTGCAGTAAGCTGGGTCTGTTGCGCCGGTGTTGGCTGTTCTGCCAACAGAACTTTCTGGAAAGGGCCCCCTGTCCTCCCTGCCCAGTGCCCGCAGGTTACTGCCATTTAGATTGCAGAGAGAACAATCACCTGCGTTTATGTGGCAGTACTGGAGTTTCAGTACAGTCAGTTCAGGAAACGAATTGAACAAGTGTAATGAATTGTTCAAATGTTCATTACATTTTTTTTGAAAATTGACTGAATTGAAATTGAACTGACCTCCCAACCCTGGCCGGTGTCAGGTATTCCTGCCAGCCGACGTCTCCGGTTCTCTCTACGGAAGGTCTTATATTTTCTGGGTCTGCTTCTCTCTGGGGTCAGTTTTAAGAGCATACGCAACGGTACGTCCATCTGAAGAACAGTTTTCATACGGTTTGACTGGGCAGCCTTTTCCCAGAGTAGAAAACCAGGTTGTACTGTCACTGATGGTTTGACTTGCTCCTTCCTCCACGCACATAAATTGTACGGACCCTTTTCTTTATAGGAAGTATTTATTGTTTGTTTGTTTGTTTTTTTGTCACACTTTGTTGATGCTTGGCTTTGTGGAAAGTTATTTTGTATATGTTATTACCAATTTTGAGACTTAAAATGAGCAGGAGCTGAAGGGGTGAAGTCAATGAGTTCACATTTTTTTCTTTTCTTTTTTTTTTCAAAAAGGGTGGACAATTAAATGAACGGGAAAGTAGCAATCTTGCAAGCAAAGTGAACGAAAATGAATGTAGTAATCTCCGAGCATTTAGAACAGGATGTGATGCAGAGAGACAGGAAGTCATTGCCGAAGGTTCCAGAAGCAGTGCTCCTTGAGGATTGGGGCAGTAATGGGGAGAGTGGGGCTCAACTGTACCAAACCGGTCCCCGTGTCAGGATTTGAGGGTGGAGTCATTTGATTGGTTCATGTGAGACAGTAGGTCACAGATGGGGCCTGGTAGGTCCGCCCATTTTTAAATTGGTAAACCTGTTGCCCATCACTAGAGGGGAGCTGTGAGCAGGAGCAGCCTAACTGGACAGCACCTGAAGGCGGGCAATTCTCAGTCACGTGAGAGGGCTTTGAATGTCCGGACAGATTTGCCCTTTTAAAAAAAAAAAAAAAAAATTGTTCTCAGTAGTCCCATATGGCGAAGCACAACATGCAAATTCCCCTGTACTTATTTCATTTCTGTGCCATGGTTTGCATTCAGATTTTCATTTATCCCTCTCAGTTAATTGGCTGTATGTTGGAAAGCTCAGCCAATCAGTGGCCCTGTGTTCACTGTTCACAGGCGGTAGATGCAGGGTTTAAAACTGATTTCATCGAGGGTGTTGACGCTAATGTGAGTTACAGTTCCTTTGAGAAGTGTAAAAACCTTTCATTAGTAAAGCTTTCTTAGATGGAATATGTAAAGCTACTGACAAAATTTAAAACGTGGAACTTTTTGAAGTTTTGTGGGGCGTGTAATCGAACTATGAAATGAACTGATACTCAGGAACTTTATACTCAGAGGCCGAACGACCGTTTTTAAATAAAGCTTTCCCTTTATGGATTGTTAGTGTATATATCTGGGCAGGAAAGGTGATTATCAGATTCACTCTACCTACCAGCGGGCTACCAATGGGATTGCTGTGTCCTGATAGCTCCGGCTACAGTAGGTGTATTTTGGCCACTGGGCAGTTTACGATGGAGACAGGGTCTGTGTGCATGTGCTGATCACCATCTCCCTTCTGTTTCTTCCCCCTTTATCCTCTGCTCCTGCTTTATAGGGTCGTTCCTCTTTTTGAAGGCGTTTCTTTGTTCTGTGCCGTTCTTCTGTCTTCTTATCGGTCTGTTTCACAAACGGGGATTCCCCACCGGATCACGGCGCCAGTTTGTAGCGTCTGTGGCCTTTTTCTTCAAATGCAAATGCGCCTTGTATAAAGGGTCAGTGTGGTCGGAATTCCGGAATAAGGTTGTTCTCTTAGCTAGCTCTCCAGATCGAGCGGCAGTGCAAAGACTTACCTCACAGAAATCCTCTACATTCCTCTAGGCTGTTTAAAAAAGATGCATTTGGCTCCCTCGAGCATATTGTATGCAGATTGCACAGTTCACCTAAGGTGTACAGTTTAGATTAGACCTCTGATATTAAGCGATTTTTTTTCTACGAAATGCATTCTCATATTGAATTCTTTATTTTTTCAAACTCACCTGTGCAATTTGTCAGGATGTAAGAGGTAGCTAGATGAGGTAGTATAGTTCTGGAATGTTCTTGTAATGCTTTTTTTTCCCACTGACATAAATGGCCTGTGATTGGAGGGGATAAAGGCTTCATGTGCATTTGTAAACTATCCTAAAAATGGAAAGGGGTTCTTAGAATTTTCCTTATTAAGTGTAAATTATACTCGGGGTCTTATTTTGTACATATTCTGTGGGGAGATTCTGTGAAAGATATATACTCCTTCAGTAAAGAAATGACTTCCAGACCAGCCTGGGTCCGATATGTATTTTGAATATGTTTAAATGAAATTCAGTAATCTGCAGTAATGTGCTGGTGTCTCAAGGGGCAAAGCAGTTCAGACAGAGCTGTGTTATAGCCTGAGTCTGCCACACTGGGGTCTGTCTGTGGCTATTTTTATAACACTGTTCATGTAATAATATTTACAGATCCACTGAAGAATAAGGTCTAAAACAGGTAACTACAGCTGAGTTTGCAGCTGGCTAGCGCAGGCTTCCAACGCTATGGCCAACGGGTCGATAAATCTTGTCGACTTGCTGTTTCTGAGACAGAGGTTGTGTTCACCACCACGATGCCACTGCACTCAAGCTGACTTTGTGCTCTGCGTTAGATTAAAGGCTGAATCCTCATAAATGTTGACCTTAAATAGGAAAAAAAAATGTCCAAAATAGTTTATTATTTATTTAAAGTGCTCAAGATGTTATGTGTAGGTTAAGTGGCGAGCTGAATGGTACATCCACACGCTTCATTTTGCAGTGTCCCCAAACCAGAGTGAAACCAGTTTGCTTGTGTATGAACGCGTGTGAACACACTCCTCAAAGCTGTGATTGGGAGAATGGGGTTTTCATATACATCTTTGCTATCCCTGAGGGTAAGGAGCAATAGTTTTAATATAAATCATTTTGAGAAAATAAATTTCAATTCACAAATTGAATGAATGTCTGTCTATGAGGAAATATTAAGGAAATTAATTTCAGTTTATTTCCAAAATTCACTGAATTGAAATGGACACACATTCACATACATATTATTCTTTGGAGAGAGAAACTGAAAACCTTTCTTTTTCTTTTTAAACTAATGTCCATGTTTAAGCTTGCACAATCTTGCACACAAAAGGGGAGTAAAATTCTCCATCTTGTGATTAATGCACCATATCGTTCTATGGATTCATTAAAACAGAACCTTACCCGGCTGTGTGCTTGTCTTTTGTTCTGCAATTAATTTGTTAATTTGTTTGTAGTCCTCATTCAGCTCCAAAGATCTGGACCAGTGATCTTCATTCCTGGTCATGGAGAGCCCCAGGGTCTGCTGGTTTTGTTGTTACTCTACACTTAATTGATCAATAAAAGCAGCCGACTTCACACAGTTAACTCGGCTCACCTGGTTTCTCGGGTCTGGATTGGTTACTGATATTAGGACAAAAACAAAAAACCGCAGCCCCTGTGGCCCACCGGGGCCAGGAATGAAGATCACTGATCTGCAGAAGTACTGATGCTACTGTGGGGGCCATGTGGCGCACTGAGGCCAGGGTTTGGGGTTTGTGTCCAGGGTGTGGACACGGCTGTTTTACCCTTCAGTAAACCTGTTAGGCCTGTAGGCACACCAGTCAGAGAATCGGAGCTTCAGTGACACAATGCATAAAATGTACTTTTGTTTTCATCTTGGCATACAACCATCTGCCAAATAAGGACACTGATTATGGTTCCCATTAATACATCCTGAATACACCCGTCCATTCAAATTACTGCAACCACACTCCCCAAACAAAAAGGGTATTTTACTTGGCTTCCATAATTGATACTTCACTGGTTGTGGGAAAAACAGAGTGAGGTACCCTGTTAAACAGTAGGCCAGAATTTTAGGTTGCACCCATACAAACGTTGATACCATGGCTACTGCGCGGGTGTGCGTGTGTGTTAATGTCATGGACCGTATTAAAATATCATGCACTTGTATGCCATATTTAACTATGGATTAACCTTTTTCCATATTTATAATTTTTCATTTCATCAGTCCTTGATCATAAAAAGTAACCAAAACATGTTGACCAAAGATCACGTTGCCCTAAATAAACTGAATCAATGTAATTTTTTTCAGGGTGGTGGCTGCTAAGCCATCTTTCGCCTGAAGATGGCAGGCTTACCATGTAATGAGTTTCGTATTGCTCCGGAAACTGAACGATCACGACCTGAAAACACCTGAAAGAGATAAAAAAAAAAAAGATAGCGCTGGAGACTCTCCTTTTGTCTGAACATTTTTCGAGGCTTGATGGACAAGTTAGTGGAATTGCAGACACACAGTGCGAATTAAGTATGGAAACCATTAAGGTTGCAGTTCAGTATCTGTGTTAAGAAAACACAGTTATGCGTACCAGGAATGGGTGATGTATTTCTTACGATGCAGTTGCAATAAAAGTTGGCACAGCAACGTGTAAATGACAAATCTATTTCTCTCCCTCCCCCAAATGTCTATTGCCTTGACCACACTTAAGCACGGTATGCCAAAGCAGCATTTACATAAAATGTAGATAAATAATAACATCAGCTGCAGGACAACGTTCACTTACTACTTTTTATATACATTTTATATATTTATACTTATAAAAATTAAAAATAAATAAATAAATAAAAAAAATAACCATAAAGAGACTGTTTCTCACACATCACCTGACGAAATCACGTGTGTCTGCAACCAATCAGTCTACTGATATTCGGTCAACTAGTCATCACAATTAAGCGTGAGGGGTCAGGGAGGGCGGTCAGGACGCTTGTGGAAAGCTCTGGAAGCGGCTCTGAGCGGGAAAATTAATAAATCATTTTAAGTAGGACTTGTACGTACGAATATTGACGAAAACTATGATTTTTTTAAAGCTCACATCTCTGTGGCTTTCCTTAGCCGTGTTATTACGCCTTCAATCGCATATTCCAACGAATGCGTCCAGTTTTCCGCCAACAGGTGCGTAGCCTAGCCTACTGCTGGTTTTCACCGAATTGACCGATCTTAGCTTGTGTCTCGAGTTTTAAAACCCAGTTATAACCACGAAGTGTTTTTTTACACACATGAAGTTGTCTGCGTGGGTCTAATTGCCAAGTCGTGTAGTGGAGGCAGAGACAACTTTAAGGAGTATTCATGTCCAGGCGTGAGGCAGTGCTGTATAGTTTTTAGACCAGGGGTGCCAAGGCCTTTCTGTGGATATCTACAGTAGGCCTACCCTGGAGGTTTTCATTTCAACTCTAAATTTACATACCCGATTCTATCAATTGGCAGCTTAACAAGATCTGTAGCTGTTGAATGAAGTGTGCTTTGTTAGGGTTTGAGTGAAAACCTACACTGTAGCCAAATGATGAGTCACAATGGGCTGAGTGGTCTGTTTTCACCTAATGTATATGTATTTAATGTGAATGTTCTTATGAACGTATTTTGTCGAATACTGTCTGAGTGCAGATTGGATTCATTGGAGTTTAAATTCCATCTTCAGTATGAATTGCAATTATGGAAGGAATAAAAGGCCACGGTAACTGCATATTTCCATTTGTGGATTGCATATCTATTTCTAATTGAATAGCTTTGAGACAATCACTGTATGGTACACATTTCAAATAGAATTAAGTGTTTCGATTTCAGCTGGAATTAGTTTAGTTTGTCTTCGTTAATGTGGGTTAACCATGTGCAAGCCTCCCAGATACTGTACGACTACTAACAGCAACAGTAATAATAATTACTCTTTGTCTCACAGATCATTAAAAACAATATCTAACAGCTGCTACAGTACAGGAGCAGCACCTCTGCAGCGGCGGGGCGTGTGAAACAGTTCGATACGGGAGCGCACTACCCTGTTACATCTCCGTCAGAGGCCTACATACAGCGACAGTGGCAAACAACCCGCTCCCCACCGGCCCCCGCTCGCACCCACGCCATCAGGACTCCCCCGTGCGTCTCGGGTGAGAGTCTCAGGCGAGCACTCCTCCGTCCCCGGGGCGCTAACCTTTTAACCGCCCTCTTAAAGAGCCGCAGACGGGAGCGCTCTGCGGTCGCTCGGCTTCGTTAGCGCACCGCTCTCTCCTGACGACGGCGCTGCCTCGGCTCGCGTCCTAATTAAGCGCCGCTTTTTCGGCTCGTTATCAGAGCCGGCGGTGCGTCTTTATTCCTCATCAGAGATCTCAGGTTACCTAATTATAGAGACGGTAATGACGACCTGCCCAGTCCCGACGTCTGAAAATACGGCCTGCAGGGAAAGAGGGAAGGCTGTCACAGGGCGTGGCAGAAACACTGCTTCTTTAATAATAAGATTTATTAAATAATAATAATAAATGTATATCCTGTGGCACCTTCCATTTCAATGTGATTGTGATGCGTGGCAGCCATTTTGCTTCAGAACGCTTTTCACAAATCAGCCAAGGTGGTGAGAGATGAGATTTATTTAGCCCATTAAATGGAGAGGATTATGTGGTCATATTGAGAGAGTCAGGATGGAAATTTAGCTGCAACACCAGGCAGTCCTCCTTGCTGCAATGAGTGCCATCAAATTTGTAATGGCCACAAAGAGTCAGGATCTTGGTTTAGTGTGTCAGGATCAGTAGCTGAGACATTAAACAGCTCCTACAGCCCAGAACTGCACTGTGGGCTGTGGTTTTTCTGCTTGGTGACCAACAGCACTTTCAGCAGCTAGAAGGTCACCCATACAAGCAGTTATCAACCCAGCCCTGCTTAACTTCAGTAGTAACCAAGCCCAGGTATGCTTAGCTTCAGGACTAACCAAGCCCAGGTATGCTTAGCTTCAGTACTAACCAAGCCCAGGTATGCTTAGCTTCAGTACTAACCAAGCCCAGTTATGATTAGCTTCAGGACTAACCAAGCCCAGGTATGCTTAGCTTCAGTACTAACCGAGCCCAGGTATGCTTAGCTTCAGTAGTAACCAAGCCCAGGTATTCTTAGCTTCAGTAGTAACCAAGCCCAGGTATGCTTAGCTTCAGTAGTAATCAAGCCCAGGTATGCTTAGCTTCAGGAGTAACCAAGCCCAGGTATGCTGAGCTTCAGTAGTAACCAAACCCAGGTATGCTTAGCTTCAGTACTAACCAAGCCTATGTATGCTTAGCTTCAGTACTAACCAAGCCTATGTATGCTTAGCTTCAGTACTAACCAAGCCCAGGTATGCTTAGCTTCAGTACTAACTAGGCTCAGCCTTGTTTAGGTTTAGCCATCAGGCTGGGTACTGTTGGAATTATACTGTAGTGTATATTGCCTTTCAGTAAGACACATGACCCGTACTGCCTCCCCTATTTAAATATTTTATTTAAGTTGTACAGTCGAGGGCATCCACTTGGAAAATGAATAATGAATTGTATTATGTTTAAATGTTTTGTCTTTCCTGTGAAAGTAGCAGTTAGCAGACTGGATTCAGATCATGCATGCTTTATTTAAACAGGGATCTCAACCAGACTCTTTATAGTAAGAAGTAGGCTATAGTACTTAATGCTGTCAAACATTTGTAGTAATACTTGAATTGCAGGTCTTGTCATCAAATGGATACCAAAATTCACCGACATGAAAAGAACAGGAGAGTGCTGAAAATAGACAATACCAGTTTTCACTCTTTTGTTAAAGTGTGACGTTTGAAATAGAAACTGTTTAAAGAATTATCAGCAATTTAGTGTCTCCAGATAAGAGGCGGTGGCTTTAATTAACACATTTAATGAGGCGCTAGAGTGACTTTATTTACATGAACTGAATTCACTACAGAATTCAAACCTGGTCTGTGAGCCCAGTAATGAGAGAGACAGAGAGAGAGGGAGAGAGAGAAACATAACAGCGAGGAACTCCTCAAGGGCCAGATATTGTCATTTGCTCCAAACTTTGCTAATTGCCAGGTAAGGACGGCGTGCAGCCTCCCCCTCTCCTGAGAACTCCTTAAGACAAGGCCAGAGGGAAGAGAGGAGGAGAACGAGAAACAAAAGAACGTAAAAGCAGCATCAATAGAGAAATAAAGGGCTGATAGATACGCTGGTGAACTCAAAAAACAGAAACGCCCATTTAAAGGCGCAAGCTCGATTTACACCTGCCAGTCTGGGAACGTTGTGTTAGCCCACTTTGGTGTTGTTGCTTATGTACAGTGCGGACCGTAACTGTTTGGACAGTGACACAGTTTTTGTTGCTTTGGCTCTATGCTCCAGCACGTTGGATTTGAGATGAAACAGTGAGCATGAGGTTCAAGTGCAGGCTGTAAGCTTTAATTGGAGGGTGTTTACATCCGTTTCGGGTAATCCAGGTAGGAATTACAGCCGGTTTTATACACAGTTCCTCATATTCATGGTTTCATTTGAAATCCAGCGTGTTGGAGCACAGAGCCTAAAGAACAAAGATTGTGTGACTGTTCAAACACGTATGGTTTGCACTGTAAATGAATGCGCTTATCGTTCTCCTGCATCGTAAATGGCTCTGAATAAGAGAGTGCTGTACTTTCATGTAATGTCAAATAGCTTTCAAATCTCAAGTCATCACCCTACAATGTTCCAGTTTCACAGCACATTATTCTGATTCTTGCTGCATTATTTGATTAGCAGACAACTTTATCCAGGGTCACTTCCTTACATTTGACCTGTTATCCATTTATAGACCAGAATCTGAACATTCTGGGGCAACATTCTAAAAGTTTCTGTACAGCCGTAGCTCCATACTGTAACTCTGGACTGACAAAGCAGATTGAATCACAGATTAGATCTACCAGCTGACGTGAAGAGCAACTGAGGTACAATGCTTAACGCTCTAATTATGTTGTAATTTATATATGCTGACAGCCCGTATGCAGACGTCCATAGATCAGTGTCCACTCGGAGTGACTCGTTTCCCCGTGGCTCGTATGTGACCCCCGCACCGGGCCTGGTGCCCGAGGGTGGGGCAGAAATCTGAAATCAGACAATGTGAGTGAAAGGGGCTCGAGCAGCATTCCGTTTGGGATTTAAACTCGCAGGATGCCGAGTTCTGTACTAAAACAGCACAAAGCATGCCCCCCCCCCCCCTCCCCACTGCCTGCTCTCTCACCATGGCTGTGTGTTCACATCCATCAGTGACTAAACCGACACACAGGCAACTAGTCCCATTCAATACCTGTCATAAACCACAAATCCAGTGTTGATTAATTGGGAATTTAGCTGGTGAAAGTTTGCTATTGATAGTAGGCCTTTGCATATGTACAATTATGTTGAGACTCTTTGACAGGTAAACTACGCTATGTAGCCTGCCTTGTAGCTTAGCCTGTGTGCAGCAAGTAGCCTAACATGTAATCCCTAATTAATAAGCCACAATATCTGTTAATTTATGAGTTAATTTCATTCACCCTGTGTTGCAGAGTTTCAGGTTTTTCTGGCCACTGTGCTTGGAAGATAAAATAATAAGAAGAGAAATATCTGTGGAGAGTGTGGAGGTTATTCATTTCTTTTTATGGATGCTCGCTGTGTAATCATATAATTCAATCTGGAGGAAGTAGGTGGTTTTATAAGTCTGAGGATAAAAGCCATAAAACTCGCTCGATGCACTTTGATAAGGACGATTCTTAACGCTTCTGCCGGCTTTGGAAAGTTGGGGAATAAAAAGTTGACTCAACTCATGAAAACTTCTCCTTTGTGCTTTGTTTCTTTTTCTTCAGTTTTGGCATTAATTGGAAGACTCGTTTACCATTTTTAGCCACTTCACACGCCGGTGAAAAAGGGGCAGGCAGTTTAAATCGAGCTGTAGCGAACGGCGGAGAGAGAGCCGCAGGGCTGGGAGGCTCATAAGGGCGTCCTAAATCCCCCTGGGCGTGTGCGAGCTGAAAGGACGCAGGCTGGCTAGCTTGCCCTTCTGCTTGATTGGCAGAGGGGGTGGGGTCAGGCAGAAGCCTTTAATGTCACGGCTGACGTGCCACTGTCTCGTGCATCTATGCCAGGCCGCCAGTTCCATTCCTGGAGAGCCGGGGTCTGCAGGTTTGGCTTCCACCAGTTACCCCCGCTCAGTTATTTAATGGGATCTATACCCCAACACCGGTTCACCTATACATTAGATCATTTTGAAACGTGTGATATTGGGAAACAGAAATCATCTTTGATTCACGGACTTGCCAATGCAAGTATCTAAAATGTCAGATCACACGATTGAGCTAATTAAATAATTAAGAGCTGAAGTCGGCGTTAAATCCCAAAACCGGTATCACCCTGCTTGCTAACCCTTGACCTGCTATTTTTCCCCCCATTTAAAATCAGCAGCCAATTCAGACTCAAGAAACAAGATGAAATTACCCGTGTAATCAGCTGCTGTGATTGAGCAATTAAGTGCTGAGTAATAATGATCCAGCACGCCCTGCAACTCTGGAAGAACCAGGGCTGTAGGACCCCTGATGCAGAGCAAGTGTACGGGAGGCCTGTCAATCAACGGCTTCCCTCCAGTGAGACGCCCTTAGGGGAATACACCACCAGGGGGAGCCGAGGAGCCAAAGCTGCGGGTTTCACGCCCGTTCAGTCTTTAGGGTGCATTGCAGTTAACGCATCAAACCCGCTTGCGCCTGGACCGCTGATCCTGGATCAGTCTGTCTGCGCCAGATGCTTGTGACGGGGAAGAACGACCCAACCTGAGGTCAATTAATTGGGGAGGTTCGAGTGGCAGTGTTCCTCAACAACAGTTGGACCAACGATGTCGTACAGTATACGTGGACACTTCACTCATAAACCAGGAAAACATTCACATGCAGTATACCCTGAAAATGACCAATTGAATCTTTCAGATGAATTTGCAGAAGGAACAGTTGTTCTAAATCAGGGGGAAAGTGAGGGGGGAGAAACTGAAACCGAAAAAGAGAAAAATAGAGAACATAAGAACAAATAAGATTGTCCTACTTTTGCACTTTCAGAAAGCCTTTGACAGGCAGTGGGGTATGCTGTGCTGGGCGCTAACGGCTGGAGAGCGGAGGAGAGCACGCGCCGTCAGCGCAGCACGTTTATTCACTCACCTGGGCGTTTTCCCAGGTCTGTCCAGGCAGCCAGTGAGCGAGCGCGGGGTTCTAGGACGCGGAGTCCAGCGGGCGTGCCGTGCGGAGCCGGGAGACGCCGAAGGCGGGGCTCTCACGCCAGGTCACACCGCCCTCGGGCCCCTGGACCTGCCCACTGCGCGTCTGAACCCGGGGCGAGTCAGGTAGGTCCCTCTCAACTTGTGGAACTCATGCTAGCTAATGCTGTGGGTTATTTTATTAGCGCAGTCATTGGTGTGGTCTGGCATTACGGTTAGCCTATTTAGGCTCCTTGACGAGCTCGTCATTGACACTTGAAGACTTATCGTGTCCTTATATGAAATATTATACTGTCATCTAATCTACGAGTGAATGCAGCCAAACTGGTGTTGGTCTATATACAGCTAAACTGGTGTTGGTCTGTATACAGCTGAACTGGTGTTGGTCTATATACAGCTGAACTGGTGTTGGTCTATATACAGCTAAACTGGTGTTGGTGTATACAGCTGAACTGGTGTTGGTCTATACGGCAGGTGTATATTTAGCCAACTGAGCTAGGGTAATCTGTGGTAACAAAAACCATGCACATACACTGGCACTCCAGAAACGATCTGTATAAGTTACTGCAGTAACTGACAACGAATGCAAAACAAACAAGCCTTCCTGTGCTTAAAAACTCTGCCGATCTTAAATCGATAAATCACGATCGTCAGCATCACAAACCCTGGCGATCTGAATAGGACTATTACCCGCTTCAGGTTTATGAGCAGTGTGCATTACACCCTGGGTAGACTGTGGGTAGCTCTGGTGTCCAGACCCACAGCCAGGTCTGATGTAAATAATGTTCGTTTGGATCTGTGCACGTGTGGAAACGTACTGGCTGAATGCGTTGGGTCCACGGACTCTGCTGTCTTGTCCTCGGTGCACACCGAGTACTTGCTCAACACTCAGAATAAAAGAGGAAGAGAGCCTGCCAACCGATCACTTGAAATGACTTTAATGGGCAGTTCATTCAGAAACTTAAGCAGTTCCCAAAAAAATTTGAGCCGTCTACCAACATCTGAGAAAAAGGTGCGTGGAGCGCTTCTGTCAGTTTTCCATTTAAAAAAGAGAGGGAAAGAGGGAGAAGGAGAAAGTTAACAGCGAACTGACAAACATTGCTGAACAGAACCCCTGAGTCTAAGGATTGGATCTGAGTAAAATAACTACTCTTAACTGTACCCCCCTGAAATGCATTCATTCAGTCATTCAGCAGCATCTGGAAAAAAGTAACAAATAAACAAAATAAAGAACTGCAGAAATGGGTAAGCTTTATAATTATGTCTTAACAGCAAAAAACATTTCTGTAAAAAGTCATACATTCTCTAGACTGGCTCTGATTGGTCAGCCTGAACGAACGTTTTAATCTGTTTGACAGACAGGGCACCCCTTTTGCTTACACCCCCCCCCCCCCCATATCTTACACTTAATACATACAATGCAGTGTAGAGTCACTTATCACAGTACATAAAATATTCTCCTGGTCTTAAAAAACTTTCATTTCACTGCAGTATTCCTCCCGTCCGTGCCAAACAGCATTTCCTACTCTGTACACGATTAAGATTCTTCTCCGATCTACAGATTTGGAACTGCCGTCCTTCCTTAAGCAGGAGTTTAAAAAAAAAAAAAAAAAACCTTAACACTTCTGTGAATACAAAAACAAAACTGGCATTACATGTACACCCTACTGTACTGTTTCAGGCACTGAAGTACTATGGCCAGAGCAAGTTTCGTCGTGTTGGTTTACCCTGAATTGAACAGCTATTTACAAATACCAAACGCAAGGCCCGTTCCTTTACGCACAAGACCGCGGGGCGAGTCCCGATAAAGCTTACGCATCACAAACACGTACAGGGTGAAGGGCGTGGTCTGAATGGACCCGCGCCTGCGCTGTCTGCATCGGGAACGCCTTCATGTGCAAGCCCGTCTGCAGCCAGTGGATTTCACCGGCTGATTCTGGCAACGGTGCACACGCTCACACACACACACACGCTCACACACACGCTCACAGAAATGCACCCCCTCCCGCCTTTCTTTCCCACGCAGTTTCGTGAAATTGAGGACAGACACCATAATCCTTGGTTCACTTCTGGTGCTATGTGCGTTTGCTTGTACTCCACAGATGTCTTTTTTTAATATAAAATAAAAAATTACTTGTAATAATAATAATAATAATAATAATAACAACAATAATAATGAACTGTCTATGCACTGATATGGCATCCAGAGGGTGGAGATCCTCATGTTGACAAAAGGGGGCGCTGTGGCAGAGAACTGTGACCGTAACCTCACACCCGAGGCGCTGGGTCGGTCAGGTTTGTCCTTTCCTGGGGGGATGCATTCTCAGCTTCTGTGCTTGGCCCCTCCTCCTCCAGGCTCCGCCTCCTCCATCTGCCCAATAGCTCGTACGTCTGTCCGTCCAGCTCAACACGGGCGCCCTTTGGTCCACGCGGGGAGAGGGGGGAGGTTACTGGTTGCCCTTCTTCTCCTTCTGGAAGCTGAAACTGGTGCGGCGGCTGAGCTTGCGTTGCTTCTGGGCGAAGTAGTCGGCCCGGGTGGTGCTCGCCCGCGACTCCAGGATGTAGTTCACCTGTAAAAGCACACCTTTTTAAAGCTCATTCATTTCATTATTACTTTCAAACTCCGTTCAGCTGTGCTTGAAATCAGCAGAGGAGGGAAAAAAAAGAATTATCTTGGCCGTGGAGCAGGGATGAAGATGAGGAAGGTGAAGATGCTCAAATCTGGGCCTGGAGGCCAGTGGTGCTGCTGGTTTTCTTTTCTACCCGGCACTTAACTGACTGGTTAACGTACCAACATCACCGATTGGCCAGGGAAGATTTCTCTCTTATTATACAACAATCACCACTCAGTCAGCCTCTTGACAAAGTTCTTGACCAAAATGTTGGTGTTTTTGCATGTGAAAAGTCAGATGTGGGAGATCTTTATTCATCAGAGGTGCAGGTGAAACTCAAGCCCAGGAAGAGCGCAGTGTCTGCTGGTATTTGTGGTTCCATTTAATCAGCAACTAATTAAGACCTTGAAATCTAAGTGTGTGGACCCTTTAGCCAATGAACAACTTATATTAGCCTCCATGCAGGACTGCTGGTCACTGCTGTGACTTGGTTTCTTGGTAAAAATTGTTTTTTTTTAAAGGGGATTTCACATACAATGACTGGGAATAGAAGAAGAAAAACAACTTTTTCTTTCTCTTCCTCCCAGATGACCAGTAAGACAACGGAACATGACGTAAAAATATTTGCAGACATTGGATGAAGGGACAAACGATAAAGAACGATAAAACGGCGCTTTTAAAGGAGAGCTGCTGTTACGTGACCAGCCAATGGCAGTGCAGGGTGCATCTGTTCTTCACTCCGCAGTACAGTGAGTGCACCCGGAAATAGCGCCCCCTGGCTGCCTTCACGCAGAGCACTGCGCGTTAGCATGCTTATCATCCGGCGGTCTCATAACCGTCGATGTGTAGACGAGTCTAGACGGCGGTAAATCTCGGCTTGGAACACAGGCTTCGAAACCCAGCCAATATACCTCTGAGTTTACGTGGAGAGGGAGAAAACATCACAAATCATAAATCTTTTTGCAAGCATACAGCCAACTATTCCCTTAAAGCTCTGGCAAATCTCTCTTGAATATACCCACGCACATTTCCACTTCTCTTTTTGGAAATGTACAAAAACTTGGGCCTCACTCGGGCCCTTGCATCAGTCAGTAGGACAGGCGTAAGACTAAAGTTTATTTCAAAACTTTATAAGCAAAACTATTGCTGGCCATATTCTCAGTGAAAGATTTGTTAAACTAAATCTACAGACTGAGGGGATTTGAAAAGATGAAAGGACAGATCATTCTATTTATTAAAACAAAATCTAATCCACTATATTTTATTCTGTTTTGTGGGCCTTCTGATTGGCTGGCTGTGGGTTTAAGGACAGGTGGGAGGGGAGATGGCTTTAAAAAAAATTCTTTAAACCTGCATCAGAGACAGAACTTTCATATTTGAATAAAACAGCCTTGGCGCATTCATAATTAATGCTCTCTCAGCGCACTGCTTAGACTCACTTTGTGTGCTGATATGCATGGATAATTCATACACTGAAATAACCCTGTCTGTGAGCCTAGCAGCCACACACACACACACACACACACGAAATGCAGACCGGTGGCATCCTGAAGATTTTCAGTGAAGCTCATGCAGCTAATAACAGGAGTAATATACTGCGGTGTGGAAATGTCAGATGTTCTCAAATTTAGGTTTTAAAATGCGCTCTGGATGGATGGATGCGTGTGTGCGTGTGTGTCTATGTGTTTGACTTCCCATGATGTGTACATATACAAATATGCATGCAAACACACACGCACACAAAAGTATGTGCACATTAACACATGTGCATGCACTCGCCCGGGCAGGTCAGCGCAGATGCATGTACGTGCACACACGCACACACAGTGTAATTAAGAGGTACAGAGAAGTGCTTATTCACCTTCAGTACGATCTCATTGACTGTGGCCGCATCAGACTCAAAGTACAAGGGCTTGTAGTCGTGGTTGCTGAGATAGGTGAGCTTGAATATGGCATGGCCTGCAGGGAGAGGAGAGAGATGTTATCATTTCATTTTCACTTTCTTTTGCTCCTTTACATTTTTTGTGTACCAGTGTCATCATTTATTGTCTCTAAAAGATACAAATATGGTGCATCCACCAAAAGATGCCATAGACAATCAAACACAAATAAATAATCTATTAACCTCACAGAGAAATCCCTCATCGTTATCATGGTTATCTTAGAGAGAGAGACAGAGAGGGGGGTGGAGAGAGAGAGAATAAGAAAGAGAGAGAGAGAGAGAATAAGAGAGAGAGAGAGAGAGAAAACTCTGAGCATTATTCTATACCAGATCAGAACCAGGGAAGGGTGGAAATGACTGAGCCCTGTAAGTACACCCCCATGCACAGAAGGAAAATCAGGAGGGGGGGGGGGGGCTGGTGTTGTGTCAGCTCTGGCCTGGCGGGAGGGGGGAGTTGCGAAACCCGGCCTCCACAGCGGCTTCAGCAACGCAGACAAACCGCGGCGTGGTGGGGGGCTCATCCGGCCGAGGACCGAACACATCCGTGTCTAATTAAGGGCCCAGTCAGAGACAAATCACCTCCCAGCGTCTGAGCCCACAGCCCAGCTGCGTTCCCACCGCGCACGCGCCCTGGTCCAGCCAGGGAACAGCCGCACGCGCCCTGATCCAGCCAGGGAACAGCCGCACGCGCCCTGATCCAGCCAGGGAACAGCCGCACGCGCCCTGATCCAGCCAGGGAACAGCCGCACACGCTCTGATCTAGTCAGGGAAGAGCCGCACGCGCTCTGATCCAGCCAGGGAAGAGCCGCACACGCTCTCTGATCCAGCCAGGGAAGAGCCGCACGCGCCCTGATCCAGCCAGGGAAGAGCCGCACGCGCCCTGATCCAGCCAGAGAAGAGCCGCACGCGCCCTGATCCAGCCAGGGAAGAGCCGCACACGCTCTCTGATCCAGCCAGGGAAGAGCCGCACGCGCCCTGATCCAGCCAGGGAAGAGCCGCACGCGCTCTGATCCAGCCAGGGAAGAGCCGCACGCGCCCTGATCCAGCCAGGGAACAGCCGCACGCGCTCTGATCCAGCCAGGGAAGAGCCGCACGCGCTCTGATCCAGCCAGGGAAGAGCCGCACGCGCTCTGATCCAGCCAGGGAACAGCCGCACGCGCTCTGATCCAGCCAGGGAAGAGCCGCACGCGCTCTGATCCAGCCAGGGAAGAGCCGCACGCGCTCTGATCCAGCCAGGGAAGAGCCGCACGCGCCCTGATCCAGCCAGGGAAGAGCCGCACGCGCCCTGATCCAGCCAGGGAAGAGCCGCACGCGCCCTGATCCAGCCAGGGAAGAGCCGCACGTGCCCTGATCCAGCCAGGGAAGAGCCACAGGCCGCACACACTTCCCTCTCCTCCCCTTCCCCATGCTCTGCCAAACGCCCTCGCCCCCGTTTGCCAAATTTGAAACGGGCACCTAATAGTGGTGGAAACCTCAGGCTTCTCCACAATAGGATACGATTTCCATTTTGAGCCAGTGGTTCAACATTTGGTAATATCGGAAATTTTGCTACGATATAAAACAATCCAATATAGTAAGAAACTATCAATATATAATTGCATATCCAGTCAATAAACCTGCAGTCCAGACTGAGGGTTTAATTTGTGCTAAAACGTGCCTTAACTAGGAGGTTCAAAAAAGAGAGAGAGCTCACGTACAAATGTTTCCCCCCCATTCTCAAAAGGATCGTGCTGTAGTCCGGTATCTGCTTTGCTGTAAATAATTACTCCGATTACACTGGTCTTCTAGATTCCCTTCTCAGTGTCTGGCTTGCTCCTCTTTAACAGACTAACGTGGCACAGATCCCCTCTCTGAGAAATAACATTTCACAGAAAGACAATGCATCACAGTCTTCGGAAATGAAAATGGGTCCGGCTAATGGATTTTTGGCAGAAAAAAAAAAAGAAAAAAGGCTTTTATGCAATCAGTCTTTCCATAAAAAGCTCATTATTTAAATGATTGTTCATCCTAGTCTCTGCATGGCTTTTACCCATTACACGCATAATGAGAGGAAACGTCACGACCGGGCGCTAATTTAGACTGCGGCCGCTGCCGTTAACATCTCGATGGCCGCCGTTTCTCTTCCAACACAACACCAATCAAAGGAGCCAGTGGGCACGCTCAGGAAACTCAAAGTGAAGCTTAAATGTTGAATCAGACATTTAAAGCGATTTCTAGGCCATCAGTGAGGTTTACGCAATATACAATGTAAAAATGTTTTGCTGCAACCTGCAACAGACGTTTCCACCTTGGGATTTGAACCTGCAACCTTCCAGTTTAACTCCAGGGCACCAAAGCCAGTGGTATGATCTTTCACCCTTGGGGAGACACAGAGTTCTGCTGGTTTTTGTTTTCCCAGGTTAGACCCAGTATACTAGGTGAGTTAACTGTGTAATCAGCCATTTTAATCAGCAAAGTGCTTAGTAACAACAAAAACCTGCACAGCCTGTGGCTCTCCAAGAGCGAGAGCGAACAGCACTACCCCAGGCGCTTGCACCACAGTCAGTGGAAAGCAAGAGGTCGTGGCTCACCTACTTTAATCACAGTTAAAAAACAACAGTGTGGCTAAATCTCAATACAGGGCTTAAGTCTGGAGCAGCAGATAGCGAGTGGCTTGAGGCTCGTGCATGAACAGAATACACACTAAACCGATCACCCCAAAGATATGGGACGGGCCCGTGAGCACGACTGAGAAAAAGAGAAACCAGACCAAAACTGGTTAAAAAGAAGGAATGAAATGGACCGGATGGGTAAACAGACACTCGCGGGCTGGAGTTGCAAGTTCGAGTCCCAGGGGAGGCACAGCCACTGCACTGCAGTGCCCTTCAGCAACGTAATTCACCCCGAAGTGCTTTAGCATTTGCACAGTTGTATAAATGAGTAATGTGTACAAGACAGAAATTACGCAAGTTCCCCTGGGCACTGAACGGCAGTAATGCGCCGTCCTCAAGTGACACTGACCCCGCCCCCCATCCACCCCCACCCCTCCACTAAGATGTGGGCCGCAGTTTTGCATGCAAATAACAGTGCGATATTGAGCAATTAGCCAGCTGTACTCTGAATGGGGACTCTGGAACAGGCTGGCGATGACGAACTGGTGGAACCCGGGGCGAGATGTCGTCTGTAAGGTTCACCACCGCCTTCCGGTTGAGCACCTGCAGGGTCGCGCGTAATTACAGCTCGCTCCTCGCCAGGCGCAGCTGCGGCTTTCCACACGACCCGGTCGGCGCGGTGACGAAAGAGCGGGAAAAAACAAGCGAACGCAAGATCGCTCGCTTTACCACCCGAGACAGGACTTCTCAAGGGTTCTGGAAAGGCGAGTTAGATTTTCTGAGGTTCATTTCTGCCCAGAGTCCTCCAGTGGGACCAGCCCTAGCGAGTTTTTGCCGTTATAGGCCAGTGATTGTGGAGATGGCTTTAACTGTCGCCTCCAGGTGGAGCCCCAGCTACACGGTTGGTCAGAGGTGGCAACTGACCACTGGCTTATAAGTTAAAGCACTTGGCGCAATTGTTCATTTGTTCATTCCAAACTGGTGAGGGAGAAAGATTTATTTTTTAAAAAGCAAAATGCTCTGAGCACCATCTCCACACATACAGCTCCTACCCCCCCCCAGCCCCCCCCCCCCACTGTCTGTACCTCATCAATCACGTCGCTGCTTGCCTTCAAATACGAGCCCTGCAAATGTCACATCCACACAGACTGAAGGCAGACGACAAACAGTCTGCTGCACTTTCCACAGGACGGACGAGCCCCCTTTTAACATGGCTGCCAGTTCAGTTCACCGAGAGCCTGAGGCGAAGCCACACCCGCTGTCAGCCACTTGTGTGCCGCACGTTCCTGTTTACGTTTTAAAGGACGCAGACTGAGAAAGGAGAGAGGGAACGCAGAGGAGAGGGAGTTTCTCGGTTTCTGCGCTTTTATTTCATGCCGTAATTAAATAATGAAACGGAAGAAAGGCCCCTCTGAAATTTACTGCCTTGCATAAACTACATCTTTGCACAGCAGTTCTATATATATCAGCATTATGGAGAAAACTGGACTGCTGCACATCCAGAAACAAATTAAACTTAAAAAATGTAATTTAATTAAAACTGGGGAAAGCAAAAAGGAAAAAAAAACTTTAAAAAGTAAAAGAAAAGCTTTTAACCAAACCCCTTTTTACAAATTCAGAAGCATCCAATCAGATATGTGCTTAAGGGGCCTCTGGTCTGTATCCCAGTGCATGCTGGGATGCATTTGTAGAGTGAACCCCAGCATGCATCCCACAGTGAATCCTGGTGGGACTTGGGGCGGGGTCAAAGTGTTCCCTTCACATCCACAGAGCAATGGCTGCCAGGCAAAATAATAACAGAAAAGAAACCTTCAGGCTCATGGCCCCCAGTGTTCTACATATGATGTAAACGATGTCTGACGTAATATTTAAACCCAAATACAGGTTAATTTTGGGTCAAAATGTTGTTCGCCTGTACATGTGGGCTTTCTCAGTACACCATTAAGGAGGCACTGTTTAGCTGGGCTCTGAACCTTTACTTTAAATTGACAATACGGGGATAGCGCAGAAGGGCAACTGTGAGTTGGATAAAAATGATAAAATAAACATGTTAACAGTTTCATGTTTAGAAGATATTTCCACGGTTCACCACTTCGTCCAGTGCCCTGCCTGAGGTGCGTTTCCCCAGAGCGTGCAGTCAGGTATCACTGAACACCGTCTACCTCCAGCTATTACCTACAAACTCCACCACTGCCCTGCACTATGGACGAAAACCCGACCCGTCAGGAACACTCAGAGCGCAGTAAGAGTGGCAGCCCCACTGCGCGGCCTCGGGTGTGGGAATTAAAAGCAGATGAAAGGGCACCCCTGTCCCCGTCCCGTTCGATGACAGCACCCCCCACCCCCTCCGTCGAGGGAGAAAAAGGCCGACCGCCTCGGCGACATCAATCGCCGCTCGGCCAGCGACGGGGGCGCGGGGAGGGTCAAAGGTTAAAAGACGGGAATGAAAAAAGACGGGGGGGGGGGGGGAAGAGGAGGAGCGAGAGAGAGAAAAAGAGAAAGACCTCCCCAGCACGTGCGTGTTAGAGCGCATTACCCCGGGCGTTCATTAATCTTCCCGCTGTCTCCTTAGAGCACTCGAGCAGAACGGCTCGATGGAGAGGCCTGTAATGGGAGGAGGCCCAGTGCCAATCAGCAGGTTAACATGGTGCTCAGCCCCGGCGCACAGACGCAATGCATACCATTAAAACCAGGAGGGGAAACACTGCGAGTGTGGGGGGGGGGGTAGACTATGAGAGCAGAATAGGGAATAGAAAGAGGGAGGTAGAGAGCAAAGGAGAGAGTAGGGGCCAGAATGAGTGAAATGGGGAGATGAGAAACAGAGAGGAGTGTGCGAGAACGAAAGGGGGAAGAGACTGAGTCAGAGCAAAATGGCAAAGAGAGTGAGACAGTAAGAGAATGAGTGCAGGTGATGTGTAAATGACGTTACGTCATAGTGACCGGTCGTGGTACGTCTCCGCTGTACAGCGTGACTGTCCTGCCAGACGGCATTAAACAGCATGGAACTTTTTACATCTCACTTTTAGTTCTGCAGTTTAAGAATTTACAGCCCATACGTTGCTAAGACACTTGCGATGTAAAAAAAACAAAAACAAAATACACAGACAGTAATAAAATAACTTCAAGTTATTTCACATTAGTTTTACTCCAAGCAAGCTGAGGTGAAGCAATTGATTCTCTATCTATTGTAGATTTATCCTGGCTCATGATTGCCTATAAATGTCCTATCCCAGGGCCCAAATAAGGCCGCCACTCATGATCTAGATTGTCTGTTCATTTCTTCAAACAGCGCTCTGTTCATACATCACTGCATAGATAACCATCACACAGACACGCCGCTAATGCACTGAGGACAGGAGCACTGAGGAAGCGTGCGTGTGTGTGTGTCATAGTGGAAGGGGGTTGGTTGACCACAGATGGGAAATCCAGTTAAGGATGCCTTCTATAGTGCTGTGTTGACTGTAAGGTGTAAAATAAGTACTGTCTCCTGTAGTTCTGTGTGGCCTGTATGGTATAAAATAGTCACTTGCTCTCCTGTAGTACTGTGCAGCCTGCAAGGTGTTCAATATGCACTGGCTCTCTTGTAGTACTGTGTGGCCTGTAGGGTGTTAAATAGGCACTGGCTCTCCTGTAGTACTGTGCGGCCTGTAGGGTGTAAAATAGTCAATGGCTCTCCTGTAGTACTGTGTGGCCTGTATGGTGTAAAATAGTCACTGGCTCTCCTGTAGTACTGCGTGGCTTGTAGGTTGTGAAATACTCTCGGAGTGTGAACACATACTTCAGCTTGAGTTCTGCAGGTGTGCAGGTAGCAACCTGAGGCTCAGCTGGCAATTCCAAATTCAGGGGGAAAAGTGAGAAATAAATATTTAGGAATAAATAAATAATTGGGTTAATATGGCCAGCAGAGCTGCGTCACATGACCCAAGCCCCTCCCCTGAAGCGGAGCGCAAAAAGGAGAGGGCCACGTACTGGGACTCTTCTCCTCCACCAGGTCACAGGCACACAGGAGGTCCGAGTCGATGGAGATGGGCTTCTGGCGGATCCAGAACTTAGTGCTGGCCTTCTGGTTAGTGACAGGGTCGATCTCCACCTTCTCCCCAGAGACACCTGCAGGGAGAAGAGAGCGGGAGAGAGACAGAGAGAAGGACAGAAAGAAAGGGGGAGGGATAGAGAGACCAAGAGAAGGACAGAAAGAAAGAGGGAGGGATAGAGAGGACAGGACAGCAAAGAAAGAGGGAGGGATAGAGAGAGACAGAGAAGGACAGAAAGAAAGAGTGAGGGATAGAGGGGGCAGGACAGCAAAGAAAGAGGGAGGGATAGAGAGAGACAGAAGGACAGCAAAAAAAGGGAGGGATAGAGAGACCGAGAGAATGACAGAAAGAAAGAGGGAGTGATAGAGATGATAGAGAGACCAAGAGAAGGACAGAAAGAAAGAGGGAGGAACAGAGAAAGGCAGAGAGAAAGAGCCAAGTTTTAAAGTGCCTTTATTTAGTCAACAAACAAGTCAGGCAGATGGTAGTTACTGCATTCCAACCGAACAAGAAAACAAGAGGACGAGACCAAAATAGGCAGAAAAAGACAGTTTTGCAGAAACATGTCATGATCAAGGAGAAACCGTGACTCTATAAATATAAAAAACAATCTGTCCCTTCCCACTGCACACGCCATCCGTGCACTACACCAGATTTCCCCCCCCCCCCCCCCCAAACTCCCACATATGATCTGTTCAGGTGTAAAACCAAAAGTGCAGTTAGGTCCTCTCCGTGCACGACGTACACCCTGAGAAAAAATGTGTGACTGGTTGGCACTGCACATGCAGCCTATACTCAAAGGAAGAAACGAAATGTATATAATGGGCTGAATCCTGGTTCTGGCCAGGAAGGTTCCAGAAGTCAGGAGAGCCACTCGGCAGCGATGACGTGTCAGTCGGGTGGAGCGGGGGGGGTATGGGAGGGAACGCGGAGCAGGACCGGCGCCCGAAGCGTCCGCTGATTTATCGCGGCGTTCCGCTAGGCGCCGGGGCTCCCGCGAACACGAGCGCCACGGACCCCGCCCGCTTCACGGGGAGAGGCCGGTACATACATCAGCCGCTCCCCACTCCCAGCCAAGGTCACCCCGCACAGCATCCATCTCTGCTGCTCTCCACCTGTCCCCGCTGTAATGAACCCCACCACCCCGCCTCATTTTTCTCTTATCGTACCGTGTACACGTTTCAGCTTCTCCTCTCTGTCTGCTGATTGGTTCTTTTAAACCATTTTTAAAGCCTCTCTCAAGCCTCATTCTTTTTTTACACTGCTACTGTCCCGGGCTGCTCAGCTTTAAATCTTGTGCTCATGTCTTGGTCACTGATCTGGCACACAGAGGAAGGCACTGACCGAGCAGGGCTCAGACAGAGGAAGGCACCGACAGAGCAGGGCTCAGACAGAGGAAGGCACCGACCGAGCAGGGCTCAGACAGAGGAAGGCACCGACAGAGGAAGGCACCGACCGAGCAGGGCTCAGACAGAGGAAGGCACCGACCGAGCAGGGCTCAGACAGAGGAAGGCACCGACCGAGCAGGGCTCAGACAGAGGAAGGCACTGACCGAGCTGGATGTCGGTGGTGAAGCGAAGCTTGTGGATCATGCTGATCTTGAAGGATTTGTAGTGGTGGCTGCTCAGCATGTCCTGCACGGTGGTGATGTCGATGGGCGGGTCTTCCTCCGAGCTCTCCTCCCCCCTGGAGCCTGGGGGCGGGAAACAGAACGCTCAGTGACCGTGAATATCAGAACACTAAGACACACAGAAATGCCTGACGATGAGAAGAGGGCACCCAGCTCGTCTAGGCTTATCAGACGTCTTTAATGAGTCATCACAACTTTCGGTGGTCACATGGTACAGAACATATTCCAATGTACTTCGTTTTATTTTACAATTTTATATTCTTGCTGAATGACATTTAACAATCAGTAAAAATAGGGCCTGATGTTTGACACATACAAAAATATTATGCTACTGGAGGTGGCGCTGCCATCTTTAAGCACATGTACCTTTTTGAGATTGTCAGTCAAAAGAGATTGACGGGCTCGGTCGTGGGACAGGGGAGCGGCTTGTCGGTTACTCACTGTTCTCTCGGACCAGGCAGAACTCGAGCGTGTTCTGGCTCTCCAGCGTGCAGTCCAGGTCCACGGCCACATTGGGTTCCGTCTGCCTCTCCAGCCGGTACTGAGGGCCTGACACACACAACCACGAACGCGGTTACACACGGTCGCCTCCCACTAAACCGCACGCCCCGTACCTCTACAGAACGCCCAGCACAGCGACGATCAGTCCAGTCAAGGCAAAAAAAACAGTCCAGCTTGTGAGAGAGAGTGAGGTCTGAAATCTGATACTAAATGATTTCCTCTCACCGTAACGGTCCTTAGACTTGGACTGAGGACGCACTGGCCCTGTGCAGCATCATGACCTCTGCACCCTACACACGCACTTTAAGGCTCAGCCCCTGCGCTACAACAGACCCGCCCGAAAGGGCGTCGCCAACAAGAGAAGAGAAGAGAAAGGGGAAGCAGCGTTTCTGCACCGCACTGCTAGCCTCCAGGGCGACGGCTCGAGCCTCGCCCCCGCGTCCGCCAGACACACGGCGGCTGCGGGATATCGAACGCTTTTCAGGGCTGATCAACGGCCGGGCGCGTCCGCCCCCCCCCCGCCGCCCCTGCTCTTTCCACCAATCACCTTAATTGATATTTCGTTTTCCCGTCTGACACGGCTCTAATTGAATTAGAGCTAACGAGGGCTTAATGCGGGGTCAGCCGCAGGGCTGGGGGGGGCGAGCGAGTCGCCTCTCCCCGGCCTGCCTGAGGGGGGCGCTCCTGTCCTCGAAGCCCCACATCGCCTTACTGAACCGAGGCCTGCCACACGCCTCTCACTTCATCTGAAAAGGCCTGAGATTATACACAGGAGTGTGTGACAGAGGGAGAGGCCGCGCCGGGCTCACTGCATTTTATAATCTGAGCATAATGTTTTTCAGTCAGACACTGTTGCTTGTTCATCGCTGCTGTAATCTGGAGCTGTCTGAGAAGGGGGGGGGCAAAGAGAGACATACAGAAATGGATAGAGAGAATGAGAAAGTGAATGTTTTATGTAACACGCACACACACTGAATATAAAGTAAATCTGTCTATCTAAATAGGGCAAAGACTTTAGGCCATCTTTACCCTTCTGAACAAACTGTACTTCCTTAAATGTCAGCACAGCCCTACAAATCCTCCGTGGCAGCGGAAAAGAACGTTCCGCTAAAACCACGGGCCGCTCCAGCACGGACGCGTCAGGCTTCCTGTGAGACGGAGGAAGAGAGGGAGAGACGACGCGCCGCGCCGGAGGACGAAGGAGGGACGGCAACGCCTCCCCGAATCCACCAGCGCGTTCAGCGGAGCACTGACCGACACGTACTGCACCCCGCTACTCAACTGTGCAAGCCATCACATTTCACTTACTGGGGTAGCTCTGGAGTCTAATCTGTGTGTGTGTGTGTCTGTGTGTATGGGTGTTTGCACGTGTGCGTTTATGTGCGTTTAATAGGGCTTTCACAGACTTGTTTCATGGCTTTCCAATGATGTTGAGGAAAAAACATGTATTTTTATTATTGTGGATTATTTTTATTTCCGCCTTCCTCTGCCTGAACACCCTGTCAGTCGGAACACAGCAAGGCAGCAGTACGGGCTCTTAGCCCTTTAAAAAGAGAATGACTCTGACTCTTTCTTTAAACGAGAGACGAGAACATTGTTAGTGTCCCGCTTCTATCAACCCTATCAAGCTTCTATCTATGAGAAAATACTATCAGACTCATTTTCCTGTAAAAGACTTGTTCGGCTGACAGAACTCAACCTGAACTATATTCCGTAATCTTATTTAATTAACCCATTTGTGTACGTGGCGAGCAAAATTGAAAGCGATAAGAAGGGCACAAGAAAGAAAGCATGAGAGAGGGGGAGGGGGAGAGAAAGAGGGAGAGAGGGAGAGAGAAAGAGAGTCCAACTACTCAAGAGTAAATAAATAATCAATACTCGTCTAAATGTAAATGAGGGAGAGGGCCGCTCTGGCGTTTCGATCAACCGGCCGGGTTTTTCCACCCTGCGTCTCTACCAACACTTAGCACTTAGAGCTCACTCCACACCAGCAAATAAGTCATTCCCCACAGTCACCTGAGAGCAGGTGGGGCCAAGGCTAGGGCCAGACCGGGCAGTTTCATCCAGTTAGCCTTTTCTGACAAACTCTTTCTTTTGTGAACACTTCTTTTAGCTCCAAAATGTATAAATGTTGTCCCCTTTTCTCCATGGATTATCTCTTATTCCACCTGGCTGTAAGCGTCTGGATAGACACAAAGGATATATGTTTAGGCACATTTTCCCCACCAAATATTTTCATTTGGGAAATGGTACCATGCAGAGTTGTTTCACCTCAAGGAAGAATGCCACTAATACAATTTTGATATTTTGTACAAGAGGCATGTGGTCTAGTACGATGGAGAAACTTAAGGTTTCAGCAGATATCAGTGGAGAAGAGATATCGAGAGATATACGAGCCAATTCCAGCCGGAGTAGGCCCCAAGGATGCAAGTATAATCACTATTAATACACAGATTTAATCTACACATTTATGAGCAAATGAATACAAAATAATATACAATACAGCCCTCTCTGTTCCTCATTTCAATGCATTCCCGCTGCTATAAACAGGTTTTAGATAAAAATCCCTCCAGGCTTTCCAGCGAAAATGAATATGGACGTTTGGAAAGAAGACAATTCTTTCTTTTCACGGGTAAATGGAAAACCAGGAGGAGTGCTAACCAAAGAGCAATACCCCTCAACATTTTTGGCATCATCACAAAAAGGGTCACTCCAAGAAAGGAGGTTATTAATAGCAGACGCATTACATAGCCAGTGTACTCTAATAATCAAGCTAATAACCAACCTAATAATCAAGTTAATAACCAAAATAATAATCAAGCTAATAACCAACCTAATAATCAAGTTAATAACCAAAATAATAAACAAGCTAGTAACCAAACTAATAGTCAAGCTAATAACCAAAATAATAATCAAGCTAGTAACCAAACTAATAATCAAGCTAGTAACCAAACTAATAATCAAGCCCAGTCAGCACAAGTTGGAATCTAGACATCTAGAGGGGGTGGAAATCTAGGTTTGAACAGACTACGTCAACCCTGATTTAGTTCAAGTTTTACCCAGATATAGCCTGGCTAAGTCCCAGTGCTCTAGAATACTTTTCGACCAAACGCAAGTCGGTTTTTGCTTGAACGACGGCGTTTCGCTGACTTTTCCACAACAGAAATGTTTGCTGGGAACCGCTGGGTTTTACCCAGCACTGTCCCTCCTCCAGAGGTCTGGAGCCGCGACGGCCTGCAGATCACATCTAAATCCACGACCGTCCGCTTTGCACGTGGGACCCTTTTCTGCAGACTCCCCGTATTATGGAGAACTGATCTGCCTCAGATCCGGACTTTGCCAGGAATCGGCTCCATGAGAAACAGAATCAAGGCTGCCTGCTGGCAGACGTGCAAAGGGGAACTTTCGAGAACCTTGTCTCAAGTAACCGTGACTCCCCGCGGCTGTTTTGAGCGAACTACGGCTGCCACGTGCACAGGGTCGGCCTGTCTGAGAGCGGTCGTGGTTTGGTTTGCTGGGCATGACCGCTCAGGGTCCGTCCGTTACGCGTTCAGTAAGCAGTCATGGTGCGTTTGTGGGGCCTGGCGGGTACCTGAGCCCTTCTGGGAGCCCTTCCTCTTTTTGAGCGCTTTCTGCAGGATCTCCTTCATGGTCACCTTCATGCTGTCCACCGGGATGAGGGAGAAACCGTGGGCAGCGTTTCTATGGGGACGAGAGCAGGGCAGCATGGTCGTTACATCTCAGAACATCAGAACCCTCAAGCACTGGAGAACATTAGAACACTGGAGAACATCAAACATAATGGAGAACATTAGAACATCTGCAGACAAGAAGAGGCTATTCAGCTGACCCTGGCATGCATTAAACTTCATCAGAAATTAAAAGAAGAAAAAGAAAATACAAAACCAAAAAACAGTAGCAAGTAGATATAATTAGAAAAGAAATAATAATAGCTACAAAATGATAATAATAAACAAGTGAGATGGTAAAGACAATAAGGAGATCAAGGATCAGTAAATAGAGTAACCAGGCCATCCCACTTGACTGTGAGGTGCTTTTCCTGCCTCTGGTCAGGACATCCCAAAAACAAGAGTGTGTGTGCGTTTAGAGTCCTCAGTCAGGACACATTCCATTCCAGGGCCCCGCCAGACAGGAACACTGCTGACGAGCCTTTCATACCACACAGAGGCTCCTCGCTTATGAAGTAATGCACGCCACACCCCGCTCTACACCATCACACGGCTCACAGATCTGCACGGCGATCAATCACATCCCTCTGCAATTTCCCTGCGCCGCGGGGAAATCCATCACCCGCCGCCGGGGTCTCACAGTGCCGAGTCTGACTGTAAAAAGAGATGTGCCCTGTCTGCACTCCGCACAACTTCGCTTCTCTTATTAGCTCATTAAAGAAATAAATAAATAAATAAATCAGGAAATGTCGATATCCCGGTGTCATATCAGCACTGTGGTGTGTGGGGATGTGAAAAGCAGAAGAACATCCACGCTGGGTGGCACTAGCAGGCTCCAGATTTGATCTGAGACTGTGCGGCTCATACATCCACCACAGTGCTGCTTTAACTGAATGAGCCACCCAGCAGCCCTCAGAGTTTCTATCTTAATCCTCCCACCCACACAAGCATGAGCAAGCGTCTACAGACATAAACAGACAGCATGCCAATACACACGCACACGCACGTCCACACACACATGCACGCACACACACGTGCACATACACACACACAGACACACACTCTGAGGCTGTCTCTACATGGCTGAGTCTCAGTGCCAGCGGTGCTGTAATGTGTTTCTGGCTGTGCTGCAGGAGCCAGCAGACCCGTTAGCCCTGAGGGCCGGACCAGAATCCCTGGGGCCCCGCGCGACGTAACGCAGCCGTGGGTACCGAACGCCAACCCGGCCTGGGCACGAGGAAGCCTCCTCAAGCCCCATTATAATTAGACTAATTAAACAGAGCTGCACACAACCCCTCCGTATATAAACAAGCTCAGCGAGCAGACAGCGCTACAGGCCGGGAGCTCGGGTAGGAATCCCCGCGGGAGCGACACGATCGCAGGCGTGTCAGGGACGCGGCTCAGAGCAAACAGCCAACAGCTTTATCCCCAGAGCTCCCGTCTGCAGGGGGATAAAGTGCTGCTTCCAGGCACACGGGCGTATGTGAGTGTGCAGGTGTGTCTGCATTCACGTGTAAGTGTATATGCGCGTATACTAGTCCACTAATGCTGACAGACTGGCATCTCTGAGCCTCCACACCCTGGCAGAAGAGGGACGGACTGGCTGGAAAAAAACAGTGATGAGAAGTCCTGCCAGAACAGCGTGCGCCCTAGAGAACAGATCGCACGGCCAGACGCTGAAATATATAAATACACGCAAAGCTTGGGAGCTGTGAAAGCCAATAACCACCAACAAGATACCAAGACCCTATCAACAACAAGCATACACGCACACACACACACACAGACACAAAGACATTCTCTCTCAAACACATATCCCCGAAGCTGGCTAAGGGACCCGCTGCCTGAATGGAAAGCCACCAGCCAGGCTCACTGTTGCAGAACCCTCTACAGATTCAGCAGAGCACAGGGTCCTCCAGAAAACATGCATTCATACAAAGAGACTGCTCTTACATTCATACAAAGACAGACTACATTTACATTAATTCAGAGAAACTGCACTTATATTCATACAAAGAGACTACACTTCCATTCAGAGAGAGACTACACTTAGATTCATACAAAGAGACTACACTTAGGCTACATTCATACACAGGGACTACACTTACGTGAATTCAGAGAAACTGCATTTACATTTATTCAAAGAGAGACTGCACGTCCACTTCCATAAAGACACCGCATTCGTACAGAGACTGCACTTACATTCTGACGAACTGCGACTGTTTGGAGGCCATGCCCGGGGAGGTGTACTTCTCCACCAGGGCCAGGGTGCCGAAGCTGAACTTGTGGAAGGGCTCGTTGGAGTCCAGCGGGGGGAAGTCGGTGTCCACCTCCCCATCATCCTCAGCAATGTGCAGGCAGTACGCACTGACGTTCTCACTGGGGGGGGAGAGAAAGACAGGGGTCAAATGTTCATATAAAATATATTAAGTTTGAACTTTTCACATCCTGCTAAAATGTGAAATTTCACTGCATGAAATGTTATGAGTGGCAGTGGGGTAATGCGAATCGGGGACAGGCTCGGCACTCACTTGAGTTTGGGCTCACGGTTCTCGCTGGTGTACTGCCAGCAGATGAGGCCGATGAGGTCGTGGACTCGGGCGGTAGCCATGGTGACCACCGTCATGGGGTGCAGCTTCTCCTGCCCCGTCTGCATCGAGAGGTAGACGTCGATTTTTCTGGTCGCGGTCGTGCCGATGTGGCCCTGCACGGGGGGGAGCAGAGAGGGCGGGAGTCAGGCAGCAGGAGACATTAACAGCAACAGGAGATGGAGGTTTCATGGACTCCAAAATTAGTGGAGCCCCCCCACATGTCATGTGACAGATGGAGGGCTTTAAAAAAACAAACAAGCAGGAGGAGAGATCAACACTGCCGTATGCAAATAAAAGATGAGGTCAGAGACTATTCCGGAATGGCCCACCAGCCAGGCATGAGCATTGACCTAAATTACACAAGCACTCATTTCCCCTCCTTTTTTATTTTTTTTACATCACAAACAAATAGAAATCTAACGAAATAACTTCTTGAAAATGTATAGGTCAGGGTGCTTTTTTTTACCTCTCCTTGCCCATTTTGAGCACTTTTGAATTCTTCCCTATTCCCATTCATGTGTTTGATGTTCTATAGAAATTTTACTGAACAATGCAGCAGTAAATATGCAAACCTTTCTAGAAACACTGTGCGGGAGTTTCTTTGATTTCTGTTTGCCCCTTATCCTTTAGTACCTGGAGGTGAAAAAACCGGTTGAGTAAACATTCTGACCTTAATGTTTTTATTTTTTTAAATGGGATCAAAGGAACCACAGACGGAAGGAAGCAATTCATGTCCGAGCCAAAGCAAACATATTGCTTCTTTGCCAAGAAAAGTTTTTCTCGGCAAAGCAGACTGAAGATATAACCCTGGAAGAATTAAAGCTAAAAGGCTTTTTACTCATTGTGTATCTGTGCTGCAGCAAAGAGAAGCAGGCCTGGAACTAAAGGTTTTAAAGCTACTAAGGAGGGAAAACACCCGGGGTGGAGGGGTGGGTGGGGGGGGGGGGGGGGGGGATCAGGAAAGTGGCGGACATTCTGGGCCAGCTTTCAGGTTCACAACCGAGCCTCACAGGGAAAGAGGAGGTGTGGCGATTTGTGCGATCGAAAGGGATCGAAAACCAAGACCGTCAGGCGGGCAAGCCGGTCACGCCTCGATCCGCGCAAATCGATTCCCGCTGCCAATGTGCGCAAAACGCAGCCTAATGCTCGGGGAGAACCTCCACATCGCATTTCCCCCGGAGGAGAGAATGGACGCTAACGGTGTGCCATCCGAGCGCTCTCACAACCGCACAGACACTTACAGGCACCTGGAAACCCTCACAGATCTGCGTGCACGCGCTCATTAGGAGACACGCAGATATGCTGATGATGCTGAGTTTAATCTCCAAGCTCCACACCAGCTTCCCCGAGTTTCCTGCAGGCACATCTTTCATCATTTTCAGTCAGGGCAGCAATCTCCCCGTATCACAGAGGGGCACGGCAATATACACCAGCCACTTCACCGCTTCCAGCTACGCTAACTCAATGCATTCCTGCATTTACAAACAAATAGCTTTCTGCTGTTTTCTGCTGCTGCTGCTCCCTGGCAGGCCCGATCTGCATGCACTTCCATAGATCATACATCACTGGGAGTTGTGCAGCGAACCGTGTGCCGGGCGCTATATTAAAATACTGCGAGCCAGAGCTGTGAAGTTTGTTTGTGGGAGGTTGCAAGCTCAAAGCCACTCATGGGGTAATGCGTTTAGTGAACCTCTCCTTTAACTGACCGAGTAAAGATGTGCAATTCTATAAGCACGCAGGGTTCATCTGTAACAGCCGAGCTCCATAAGTTACCCCGTGAGGAGGCCGTCTGCTCTGCGTGCGCGTGATGTAATGAAAGTGAGCACTGAGGGCGGCTGCGTTGCTAACGCCGGTCAGAGTGAGAAACTGTCCTCCCACTAACCAGGCAAACGCAGGGAGCGCAGGGGACAGCAGAGCCCCCTCCTGCTGTTCTGCTGCCCGGTCTCGGCTGGTGGGTCCTGTGTGTGTGTGTGTGTGTGTGTGCATAACAAACTTGCATGTGTGCAAGTATGTACAAGTGAATGAGTGCGTGTGTGTGTAATGGTGTATGTGTGTGTATTAGCAGGTGTATGTGTATGTACTGGGGGGCGGGTAGGGGTTTCATGTGTGTGTGCATAGCACACTTGTATGTGTGTGTATTTACAAGTGTATGTGTGCCTGTGTGTGAGAGACACCACATATGTATTTTTGCACCTGGAAAGAAAAGACTAGACTGTTTAATCATACTATTACAGGCTGTTCAGGATTGCGCACACAAACCTGTGATAAGAACTGCACTGTCATATCAATTTACTGCGTTAAGCAAGAGATGGCTCCCTCCGCTCACTAATTTAACCAAGAAAAAAATCTTTTCACCATAATCTATTCTGAGCAACCATTAGTGCTCAACTTTTAGCCCCCATTAGCAGAAATGGCAAGAGTGCAGTTCTTAAATCCTTTTCCACAGAAAATGGATCTTAATTTAAAAGTTGTTTCGCTTTATTACAGCCATTGACTGTTCTTATTAATACATGCTCTTTTGGACTCATTACCTAGACTGAGCTATTAAAAGCTTACTTTAATGTGAATTACAACCTCCTAATACTCTCCAGTTAATTACTATGGGAACCGGCTGCAGTTTTAATTCAGCGCCGAGCAATTAATGAAGGTATCGGAGAAGCGAAACCAAAATGAGATCTTACTCACGGTCAGCAGATCGTTTAGCGTGGGTTTTAACCTTTGCGGAAAGAAAATTCTGGACGTGCGTCAGAACTTAAGTGCGTTATGAGTCACGTTCTTTACCTAGCAGTTCTTCTCTCTCTCTCTTTTCTCCCCATATGTCCAATCTCTCGGATCTAATCGCTGTCAGAGAAATGTACGCCTTTTCACATTTTTAAGCCCTGTGCCTTTCAAAGCTTAAACTCTGGTGTAGTGGTCAAACAAAGGTTCTTGTCTGACAATAGTTGATCATGCAAAGGGAATAGTCTGAGGGTAGGCACCACTGGACCTGGAGGCCTCTACTGAGCTTTCGGGGGAAGGACCTGATTACCGCCCCTTCGCCCGCCACTCACGGCACACCCGGCCCAACCGCCTGCAGCCGAACCACCGAACGAACAGCCGCACGGCGAGCAACCCCGGCCTTCACCAGAGCAGCCACTGGTTAGCCCCCCTCACACGGCAGACGGCGACCACCGGCTGTGTCCCTCCTCGCCTGTCCGTTTCATGCCACTTCTGCTTTAACCACACACTGCACGTTCTCTAGGTACGGTCATTCTTTCACAACTCTACAGCTAATAAAGTTGGTACAGAGCCCCCCGTGCCTAAAACATAATGCTATGTAGGCAAAAGGGAACGAGAAGCAGGTTTTTTTCTGCTGCTCCCGACTACAATTTTTTTTGCAGATGGAAGGTTTTTTGCAAGAAAACAGATGTAAGGAGTGAGCACTGCGAAGGCTGTATCACTCATAAATGCATCTAAAAAATGGAAGCAAAAAATATGATGTGCAAGCAGAGGGGAAAAAACAATGTCTCTTACTTTTTTTTTTTTTACTTAACATGGAATCAGTCCCTAAAGAGCTTGCACTCAAGAGTTCATTGACAGAAACGCAATTCGCTACAAATCACGCGATATCCGCTAAATCCGGTGTGGCGGATCGCGATGACAAAGAGAGTGGTGTCAGCGCAACGGCGGCGGCTTGACCTTTACGCTATCCGGAAAATTCCCTTTAAAAGGCGGAGTAACGCATGGTGACATTTACTCAGCGTGCCGTTACTGCAGTGTGCTCTCTCTCTCTTCCAACGCTCTCACTCTCCTCTCTCATCTCTCTCTCTCTCCTGTCTTCCTTCCATCTCTCTCTCTCTCTCGTGTTGGTGAAAGAGGAGACATTTCACCATCACGAGTGAGGACGCTTCCTTGCGAGCGTGATGCACGCGACCATGCAGCGGTTAGCCTGGTTCCCAAGTCATCCAGCGAGTGGGCATTCCCATTGTAACATCAAAGCAGGTCAGCTCTGATTGGGTTTCCACTGAGACTACACCATAAACTTCAGTTATGCTCATTGCCTGCTAATTTGCACTAGAAACCGCGCTTGCACTTACCCTGAAATCTGCCATTCCAGCGACTCTTTCTCAGACTTGGGCCGGTACACACAATGTGTCTCAACGTAGGAGTGCTGTTCTAGGATCAGTTTCACCCTGTTCGTACCCTAATCCTTCCATTATGAGCTCAAAGACAAAACTGATCCTAGGTCAGCACTCATTGTGATCACATGTGGCCCAGAGCTCTGCATTCCCATTTCCGTCAGTTCGAGCACACCCATTTTGGCGGGATGCTAACTGGCTGAATCTTGCCACTGAAAATGAATATAAATGAATCCAAGGCACCGTGCGGGAAGGACGGGGTGTCCAGGGAGGGGCAGTAGGGTCGTGCAGGGTCCTGGGAGCACCCACCTTGCCGTCGAATTTGGAGTACTCATTGAAAGGGTTGTTGAGCTGCTGGGGGCACTGCTCCAGCCTCAGGGAGAGAGTAGACTGCCGCCCCACGGTCCGAGGACGGTCCCGGAAATCCTTCTTCTCAAACAGGGAGCCCAGGTCTTCCGCTGCCACAGGGAAGGGGGGGATTGGGTTAAAAACGGCCCGAACAGGACCATGCTGGACTGGAGCAACCACACCAAGGCTCCCACCACTAATTTCACATGTGCACAAGTAAGTATGAGTTACAGTTGCTTATGTTAAGAACACAAACATTAACCGAAATGCACTCTCCTTTTATCATATCTGAAATTCCAACGGCAGCAATTATGAAATACAAAATGAAGTCATTATGTAAATCCTCCCATCACAAGTATCTAGTTTAAAACTGCCAAGTCAGGCTTCGGCTGATGAGCCATTTCAAATATTTCATCAAATATTTAGCAATTTCAAGCATAAAGCATATATTTTCCTATTAAGGGTCTTGTGACAATCTGTGTAAAATGTGCGAGGGCCTGTACAAATAGAGCTGAATACATTGTTTGCATGTTAGTGCCGTTCTGAAACACACACAAACTGAGGCATTGAATTGACAGGCAGAAAAACAAACTACAAGCGGTGTAAATGGTGGAAATGTGCTGACCGCATTCGACTGAGTGTATTTTCCGGCTGTAGGAAAGTGAGACTCCCCTTCCTGGGAGGGCAGATGAAACAGGCCTACCTGACTGCGAAGAGCTCCTCTCCTTCCACTGCACGTTTTTGCATTTTATCTGATTCTGACGTTCCTTCCTCAGTCTTTCCAGCTTTTGAGCTTTAAGAGGGAGAGAAAAATCATTACAATTCTTAACACATCAATTTAACCGTTTTCCTAAACCAGATCTGAATAAAAATAGAGGCTCAGTTCTTCTTTTTATAATGTAACTCATGAAAGTCTCATGAAAATGTGATTTCCGCTTGAAAGAGTGGATGCAGTGCTCCTCCTCCTCCTCACATGAGCACAGTGATTCTCTGCTCCGCGGAGACGACCTGAAACACTTTCAAGTTGCTACCTCAAAAAATAACCCCTCAGGCTGTTTCTACCGCAAAGTACAGTAACTTCTTCACTTAATTTCTTTCCTTTTATTTTCAAACAGTAAAAGTCAGCAGTTAATGTCTGGGGGAAAAACATCTGTCAGTCTGCTGAATGCTTATTCATAACTGATATTAAAGTGGTAAAGCTTTCAGGACATCATCAGAGTAATACGGCACAGGACGGAATATTAAAAGTAAACTTCAAGGTTAGGTGTATGATTTTGTATGTACAAATCATTGTTAGTGATGTTGAAAAAATCATACAAGAGAGTCTAATTTTTAACAATGAAAATGCTTTTATAGATAAACTTTTATAGATAAACTTCTGCTCACTGAAATCTCTCAGTCCAGACATTTCTAACTCTACCTCAGCATGCTTTCAAAATTGCTGAAATGCAGTTTTTTTCTGCATTTGACTTTCCCTCATTTCCCCCCACCCACCACCCCCCACAAAAAAAGTTTCCTTAGAATTTGCCATATTTCAAAATACACTGCACTACTGCACACTAGCTGCAGTGTATCTAGCATTCATTCACCATCACTCTGTCCTGGGTGCCCCAGAGAGACAGACTCATTTAGAAGCTCAATAAATGTTCTTATTTCTCCTTTATAGGCTGCTCTGTCCCATATTTACAACTGTCTGTTGCCATTTTGAAGGTCCTTCATTTTTCTACTGCCCCCTGCAGGCATATTTTCATAAACACAAGTACACAATCAAAAGGACACGCTGATGGTGAGAGGACTGTAAAAGCCCTGGCATTTAATGTACTGGTAATCAAAATGGAAGCAAAAAATACAATACATGTATCACACATGAGAAAAAACCTAACCAAATACAGTTAGTAATTATTATTCACTCATTTTAGGCAATAGTCTCCCTTCGCAGAACAAACAATTTTTAAAAAAACTGTCAGTGTACATCTCCATTAAGAAATGTCTCTTTTTAAACAATACGCAAGTCCCTTATCAAAACCTGACAAATAGTGGTACAACCGGTCAGTGACAAAATGGAATTGTTTTCTGATGATACTGCTAATAAAGAGCTGTCATAATGTGCTGAGATACCACCTGCCATAGTGTAAACAGGAACAGAGAGTAAAACGACTCTGGGCATCATTCACACGCTAGCATTTAACTGCTGCTTTTGTGTAGGACACGCATCATGCAGCACAAAACCAGAAATATTCGAAAATGAATAAGCAGTCTTCTAGAGGATATACAATTATTTGTATATCCTCTAAAAACACCAAGGAAACATCGCTGCTACGTTTTGTAATTTAAGATAAAAATGCTGACATTATGGGCGTCTGATAATTTCATAACTCATTGTGCACCAAAGTGGGAGGACATCTGCCACGACACTGATTTCGAAAAATAGAGCCCTGTATCTCAGGGTGATGGTAGGTTGGCAATGCATTGGCAGTAATTGGCAATAAGGGTGCCGCTATTGGAGAAAACGGGAGTGCACGGCACATTGCTGCTATGTGTTGTTCTCAGATAAATAAGCTGATAGTCAGTCACAGGTTGGAAGCATGTTGACAGTAGGTCGGGTGTGTGATTGCCACTATTGAGTAGAATGGATGAAAAGTGAGGACATTGCACAATGCTGCTATGTTTCACACTCTGAAGCAAATACATGCATTGACATTAAGCAACAGGTTGGCATTATGTTGGCAGTATGTTGGCATAAGGCTGGCATAATGTTGCTACAATTCATCAAATTGGGCAATTGGCTAGGACAATGCGCATTATACACAGACATCAAGTCACAGGTTGGCAGTAAGTTGGCAACGGGATTGGTAGCTTGGGAATAGACAGGCAGCAGGTTGGCCCTATTGGGTAGAGTGGGTGGTAGCTTGGGAATAGACAGGCAGCAGGTTGGCCCTATTGGGTAGAGTGGGTGGTAGCTTGGGAATAGACAGGCAGCAGGTTGGCCCTATTGGGTAGAGTGGGTAACGGGCGAGGGCAGTGAACATGGCTGTGGCCGTGCGGCTCTCCCTGTCTCACCACAATGCTTACCGGCTGCCCCGGGCCTCTCACGTCTGCCTGGGTTCCCTGGAGAGACAGCCTCATTGGAGCATCTTTTTATTTTGTTTTCTCTGGGCAAGAAAACTGGCACAAGCCCCACCAACAACATGGCACCCAAAAACAGAACTGGGGAGGGGGGGAGCCCAAAGTTCCAGGCCCTGGGGCAGCCTTTGGACTCCCCCACCCTCATCACCTTACCCCCACCTCTTTCACGTTTCCCAGGAAAAACTAACAGCACCGCCCAGCACCAACCCTACAGAGGAGTGCCAGGCCATTCAGGGTTCCATGCCCATGGCTGCACCAGAAAATACAGCAGTCTGATTCCCAGGAACCTGGATGACCTTAAGACACCTGAAAGGTGACCACACCCCCCTGCAAGGAAAGACTGGCAAATGCCTCACCCCCTTCCACTCATAAACACAACTAGTTACCAGCTAAAGGTGCCTTATTTAATGAGTTCGCTGCCATTTTGTGTAAGAGGATGGTTGTTGTCGTATAGGTGCAGGTGAAATGAGGAGCCAAAATGGTGGGCTGAACAGCTTTTCATGCAGTTTTTCCTCATATTCTGAAAGTCTTCAGCATGAACCCTTTGGTTTTCTTTTCCAATGACGTTCATCAACAATAAAATTTGGTGCATTTATTTTGCACTTTCTGATAGATTTCTTACACTATTCACAAAAACCAGAGTGGTAAATTTAATTTGCTTTTATCTTCCTCTCAGCGTCCTCTGCACAGTCTAACTGCAATGTGTTTGTCCATTGGTTATTCATTGGGCATACCCAACAAATTTAATCAAAAGCTACCTTTCTCCCTTACAAAACATTGGCAACTGCCAAAACTGGCAGTAGCTAATTCAAAGTAAAACACATCACTGTTAGAGTGAATGTCCACTGAGCATTCAGAAACACAGCATCTAAAATCATCTGCAAAGACTAATGTGTTCCATTACTAATGAATTTCAAACAAGGCAGCCTTTCACCAAACACATGTTCCTTTTAACTGAACTTGACACTGTTTTTGTTTCAGCAATTTATTTGCTTTTCTAAACACCACTGATGCAATTTTCCTCTGTAGTAATTAAAACATTTATTCTGAAATGTTTTAATTGTTAACCCTTTTTTACCATTTAATCCCCAGGGTCATTTCTATGAGTGAAAGGGTTAACTAAAAAAGAAAGAAAAATTGGCACGAATTACCATCAAAAAAAAAAAAAACAGAACTAATCAACCGCTTTGCAGCAAACGTGCAAATCAAGGCATAATTTCCATTTGCATATAAATCAAGCCCAAAGCAGCCTCTTGATTGCAATGGCATCCAACTGAAACAGCTGCGCCAATCTCCCACACATGACCCCCGCTGAAACACTGCCCTACATACATCCAAAAGCACTCTCCTGTATACCAACAGGTTTACAAGTATTCATTACATTTCAGAAATAAAATCAGCAATATTCAAACAGGCACAAAGCAGACAACAGAGAACAGTAAGCTATGTAAAATTATCTACAAGAAAGCATAGCTGATTTAAAAAAAGAAGCAGAAGAATTAAGAAATAAGAAGGATACATAAGGTCTCCATTCAATCACCATACAATGTGTTTTGTCCTTAAATTTGTCCAATTGAACTTAAAGGAATATTGTAGTCCTGTCTGCAGAAAATAATACACACAGAGCACAATACAAGCAATACCCTGCTCGACAACAGTGCTGCTATTACAATGACAAATTGCACATAATGAAATAGGCACGAGGAACCAAGCTCCCAACTCCAGGCACATCAGCCGCCATTCTCTCGGCTGTTTGTAATTAACGTCATCATTTCAAAATCTGTCATCTATAGTGTGGGGTTACCTGTGCCTTAGTCAGCTGAGAAATTCTGTTGCTATGTTTTAAACTTTAAGCTGTGCCTCCCATAGTTCATTGCAAAGTCACAGTGATATTAAGAAGATGCAACGGTTCATGTAAAACAAAATAACAAATACATACAGAACTCACAATTATCTACAAACATTAAATGCAAATAAATAAATAAATAAAACAAGGAAGACGTGCTTAATATGTGAACTCAAATTTAAGGACAAAACACCCTGAGGTTTGACTGGACACCTGGGCTGTCTTCCTGGTTCATGCAAGGATAATACAAATAGGGTAAAACAGCCGTGATGTCACCTTTCTGGCAAAAAACAGAGGGGCTCTACCAGTCATGGACTGTGCTGGTAACAACCCGTGGGTCAGCACTAATCCTGATTAGTGGACACTTTCTGGTAGCACTTCCATGAATCTCCAGAATTAGCCAGAAAGTATCCACCAATCATGGTTACACGATTCTTTTGCTTGTGACAAACATACTCCATGATTGGTGGAGCTCTTCTAGGTGTTCTGCAAGACCACATCACAGATGTTGTTAGACTACCAATGGTCATCTCCTATGTCCCTTCTGGTCCTCCCTTTTTTCTTAACTACAGGAGGTTGTAGTTAGAAACAGGAGTCTCTGGTTTGCTCACAAATTATTAGAAGATGCATGAATTTGGAAAGCTTCAATGGAACGGAGACTAAACTTTCAATGTTAAGAATATGGAGTCAACCACCTGGTTAGTCTACAATAATATATAAGGTGATATCAACTGACTTATGCCCATGTTGTCACCCCTTGTAAGACGGGGAGGGGTAGGTCGCAGGAGGAGGAGCTACCTGTGTTGGACCTCCGGCGGATGCCGAAGTCCCAGCTGGAGGTTATGTCAACGGACTGGGACAGGTCGCAGCCCTGGGTCTCACCGGCACTGCCATCCCCCAGGGAGCTGGGCCCGGACATGACCCGCCCCCCGCCCCCCAGGGCAGAGGACTGCTGGCACCGCTCCAGGTCCACGTCATGGTCGATCAGGACAACCTCGCACATGCCCGTGTCATCGCTGGTCACGTGGGACTGCCGGATATGCGCCAAGATGATGGCGGGGTTGTCCAGGAATGCCATTCTCTCTCCCTCTCTGTCTCCCTCTTTCCCCTCTCCCTCTTTCTCTCTCTCTTTTTATTTCCCCCAATCTTTATCTCAGCCGTTTTTCTCTCTCTTTCTATTCTCTTCCTTTCTCTCGTTCCCTTGTACTCCCGCTTTCTCTCTTGCCCCCTTTCCCTCTTGCTCCCTCTGTCTTTCTGTCTCTCACTCACTTCCTCTCTCTCCCTCACTCTCTCACTCTCTGCAGAAATCAGGGAGATGCCGTCGCCTCTTTCTTCTGTGGGGGATTATTTTCTTGTCTCCATGTTGGACCATGGGTGCCCTCCTGTAGGAGAGGAAAGGTAAGATGTCACTGTGTGTGCCACCATCCTTGGGGGTTCGCAGGCTTAATGTTCAAGAGCTTACACAGGTCTCCAGCATCACACTCATTTATTTACTTCAAGCAACTTAAATGCCAGGACCTCCCCCCGCCCCACTCCCAACCATATGCTTTATCTACAGCATGATTTTGAAGACACACACTTCCATTCTCCACATGTATGTTTGCCAAGGCGACTGCAGGTCGTTAACATGTCGAGAGAGGGTCCATAAACTCCCAGTCAAAAATTACTGCCATCCCATCAATGTATCACATAAAAGTCCACCTGCTAATTGGCCGTTTATACCCTCGTTAGCGGTTTGCTGGCTTACCTCCCACGCTGTGAATGGGCTAAAGGCTACCTGGGGAGTTAACAGCCAGCCAGGCCTAATAACCGGCACTAGTATCTTTTATAGTTCCTTCTTAACATTTATCTACCTTGGCTGAGGATTCAGGAGTAGGTTTGGTTTAGGCGCATAGACGTGAGGGGTGGTGGGGGGTAAGGGGGGGTGGTGAAGGTGGGGCAGGGCTGTTAAGCATGGCAGATTCATGTCTGAATAAAATTTTAAGCATAGCTTAGGAATGACAAACAAGAAGGTTATCGGGTCATTTTGCCTCCAGGATCCCACTTCAAATTTCCTGATAGCGGGAGAGAAGTAGATTTTTATTTGGGCTACTAATTTTATTCATTTATTTTATTTTTTATGAAACTGGAGGTCTTGGCTCAACTGCCACTGAAACGCAACCCAAACCAGTATGAAAGCAATCGCTCTGAGACTAGGACAGAACAGTAATGCGTTTGTTTTTTGATTTGGTGCGATTTCCCTGTGTGTTTTGGTTAGCGTGCAATCTAATGTTATTTCAAAGGTGTAGGCTGCTCAACACGTAGTGAGACAGTAACATTTACTGTCAAAATGACCAGCGCTAGAGGATAGTTGTGGTGCCTCAATTCTCACGGTCAAATAAATTTGGCAGAGAACACCAAATGGATCAAAGAAATGCAGCCGGGTGCATCATGGTATCTACGGCAACCATCTTGCACTTCAACCTTGTGTCTTTGTTTTCCGTCAAGAACTCCAAGAGAATTCTGCATCGTACATCAAAATGGGCCAGACTTCATTTGGCAGGAACATCAATATCAAACAAAACATGACAGCTGTCAAATGGTACAGGGTTTTTTTTTTTTTTTTTGAAAACTGCTCTGTTTCAGAACAGATCTTGAAATGGGACCAGACTGAAAATGCCCTAACATCGTGGCCCTGTGGAATTTTATTTTAAAATACATCATCATTTATTTATAAGTGTCAGGAGCCAATTAATCTCATACCATTTCAGAAAATACAAATAGCCACACATGTAATCAATAAAGAAGAGTTAGCCTATATTCATACTGAGGTGACACATGCATAACAAGCCATAAATCTGCGCCAAAATAAAATGCAAGACAGTCTTGAAATTTGTTGTTTTTTTTAAATTAATAATAATAATAATAATAATAATAATAATAATAATAATAACAATAATAATAATGAATAAATAAATAAAAATAATAAAATTTAAAAACCCTAAGAGAGGCAGACAACACTGAGAAAAATGTGCCCAAGATGTCCTCACTTAACTCACAAATCTAGTGCCAGGAGAAAAACACTAATCTCCTAATTAACAAGCCAATTTGGTGACTGGCAATTATGGCTCTACAGAGACATGCCTGAGTGAGACATGACATCTCATTCACTGCTTCGCCTTGTAACTGCAAGTCCCAGCTGTACAGGTGTACATACATACACACATAGTCCTCCATACTATGTGTGTATGTAACCACTATGCGGGCAGACACGGTGGCATAGTGGTTAGCACTGTCGCCTCACAGCAAGAAGGTCGTGGGTTTGAATCTCGGCTTGGGGCCTTTCTGTGCGGCGTCTGCATGTTCTCCCCGTGTTCGCGTGGGTTTACTCCGGGTACTCCGGTTTCCTCCCACACTCAAAGACGTGCATGTTAGAGTGCACCAAGGCACTTGCCTCAGAACTGGCACAGCACAAGAGAGGCAGCCGCCCACTGCTCCTACGTAACTAAGGATGGGTCAAATGCAGAGGACAAATTATCCCATAGGGTTCAATAAAGTACATCTTATCTTATACTATAGATCGACACATACAGGCCTAGGGTAAGAGGAGATAATATATTTATAATATATGCAGCTGAGTGCTCCCCAAGTCATCTGACAAAGACCGAATAGCCAAAAGGCTGCTTTGTGCTGCTGTCAGTAAACTCCCTTTGGGAGCACTGAAGACACGGCACGCAGGGCATTTTCCTTTTTAACATGTCTTCTGTCCCCCCAGCACCACTGCTTTTGTATTTCGACATGAAATAACATTTCTGTTCAGTGAACAAATAGGATATTTGCACCGCTTCACTCCAAAACCCAGTTGCATACAGTTACCACAGACTCAACACAAAATGAGTGGCAGGCAAGATAAATCACAGATAGTCCATCACCCTTGAGAGATGTGAGGGTGAAGCACAGAGGGATGCCCCATTCTGGGGCTCTGTTTGAGGGTCCCACCCTTCAGCACCATGGACAGGGAAACATAACCCACATACAAACACAAATGTCCGGCCCAGGTGTTCCAGCTCTTTTCAACAGTGACTAAAGTGAATATATAAAGTTATCAGCAACAGAGGGGATTAATACATAAGCCTACGACACAGAGTTATGCCGTGGTGGGTGCCAAAGGAAGATTGAGGATGTAGGAGCTTTAAAGTTGCAAAGGAAATTGAAGACAGCGTTAGATATACCAATTCAGTGTTACATGAGCCCCAATGCAAGATACACAGGTGTGTTTTCAGTTGTTAGGGAAATGTTATGGGACTTTACCAATGTAGGATTCTCAATGATAGTCAGAGTTGGCATTGCAGAAAAGTTGCTCTGCCAATTTGCCAGTTCAAGAGAGTAACGGTTACACAAATGTTTTGTTTCTACATCAGTTTTGAACAAAGCCACAAGAGTGATGGAAAAATCCTGCAAAATTGAACTTGCTTCGCTTAGACATCCCAACTACTGCGTTTCTCACAGCAAAATATAAGAAAATAAATGAAGCATGCACTCCAAATAAATGATAGCCTGTCTCATTGACAAGCTATACCACATACAGGGTAGAAGGGCAGTGTTATGCTACTTTGGAACATTGCTTTGTCAATCTGGCGGATGCAGTTTTGTTTTAACACCCTGTAATATAGGGACCCACAACCCCTGTCCTGAAGGGCCTGAAAGCCTGTACTGAATTTACAGTGCAGTCCATAAGTATTTGGACAGTGACACAATTTTTGTTGACATTAGTACTCTCTTTTATCCTTCATAGCAAGTTTGACTTTTAAACTATTCATTTCAGCAAGGTCAAAAGAATGAGAGTGAACTGGGAGCCAGACAACCGGGAGAAACAGCGATGCCGTTAAGGGTCAGCAAAGACAGCTGATGTCGCTAGTATTCACACTGTGCAAATACAATGGAGTGTGCTCCACAAAATGACTTGTGTTGAACCAATGTAAAATGGGGGAACTAGCTACATATTCTCTAACCTCACTACAGTCTTTAACCTCACATTCACAGATTAATTTCAAATCCAATGTGCCAGAGTGCAGAGCAAAAACAACAAGAATTGTGTCACTGTCCACATACTTACTGATTGCACAGTAGCAGGTACAGAGTGCATAATAACTGTCTAATTAAAGCAGTTGATGATACCAATAAAACATATCTGAATTAGTTGCTCATTTTAAGGTGAAATGACCCTGGGGCTACCCAGGACCAGGCCTGGAGAGCCCTGTTCCAAATGTTTTAAGGGCCTTTTGACTCTACTCCCAAACCCAACTTCACATGGTGGCTCCATCTAGCAGTGTGCAACAGGTGAATGTTGTTTAAGCCTTATCAAAAATAAACATGGGGGTGGGGGGGGTTATTGAGGGTTTTGAATTCATCAACAATATTAACAAAATACAAAAGGTTTTTCAGGCTGAATTCTGTCACTACAACAAAAGGACTTGGTAATTAGCAGAATATAATTACTGAATGTATATGAGAAGCATTTCTTTACGCAGAATTTGTTTATGTGGAACAGTAGAGGCAGAGACTCTAAAATCTTAAGGCACTGGATGCTCTCCAGTTTGCAAGTAAACGGCAGGCTTCGAAATGCCATCTGTGTGAAGTGTTCCACCACATCTAAACACCCCCCACCCCAACGTTTCTGAATAAACATTCTATAAATAGCAATTGTAGGCTCCATGTCATTTAATAATTGCAGCTTTTCCCCCAGAGGATTTTACAACTGCCACACAAGTGTTAAAAACAGAAACTGGGGAGCAACATGCCGTCTAACCACAAGATATAGCTGGAATATACATGCATAAAGGCTAAAGTTGAGCATTACTGTTAAATGAAAACGTGGTGCTAAATCCTCATAACTTTAAAAATGTTTAATAATAAAGAAACCATATGAATTTATATACATTTTCGTAGAGCACTATAAATAATGACAGTTTTACACGTCGTCACAATCCCCAAATCACCTATAGCTGGGCTGCCAAATCCTGTTCCTGGAGATCTACCGTCCTGCATGGAAAACAATTTCATGAAGCTCTTGACGAACAATTCTTGCGCTGACATTGTTTCCAAAGGTAGTTTGTGACTCTGTATTGAGTGTTGCAACCTAGGACAGATGATATTTACATGCTACATGTTTCAGCACTCTGTAGTCCCGTTCTATGAGCTTGTGAGGCCTACCATTTTGCAGCTGAGCTGTTGTTGTTCCTTCCACTTCACAATAACAGCACTTACAGTTGACTGGCGCAGCTGCAGTAGTGCAGCAATTTGTTTAACTGACTCGTTGGAAAGGTGGCATCATATGACAGTGCCATGTTGAGTCACTGAGCTCTTCAGTACAACCCATTCTACTGCCAATGTTTGTCAATGGAGATTGCGTGGTTGTATGCTTAACTTTATGCACGTGTTAGCAATGGGTGTGGCTGAAATAGCCGAACCCACTAATTAGAAGGGATGTCCACATGCTTTTGGAAACGTAGTGTATGTCAGCTATGAATTGACAGTCCTGTTTTGCACTGCTACAGTGGTTCTTTGCCACTCTGCCTAGTGCTGCATCCAAAAAGGAGCGTCTGTTGTATGAAGGATCATACGATTCCGTGAATGACTGCTCAGAACACAAGATAAAAAGGGAGAATGAAATGAAGCGAACCGTCACAAAAATACAGAGGAAGGACTCGAGGCGACTCCAGCGGTATTCTAGATTAACGTGGTTTCTCCTATTATGTGGATAGTCCGAATGTTATTTTTACAAATTTAAGCGCATTTAAAAAATAAGAATCATAATAGCATGTGATGTGTGTGACTGTTTCAATTAGCCAATCAGCTAGCTAGTTGTACAGTGTGCTGAATTTTCTATCGCCTGATAGTCAGCTAACTTCAGCTGTTCATGTCTGACGATATGAGATGCGACAACACATGCTCAAATGTTTTGAGACTCAATGATTATCGGCAGCCTAACGCAGCCACCTGCAATTAGCCATTGCAAGAAAGCAACTGGCTAGCAACCACTCCATCACTACCATACACACGATTAGCTAAGCATTTATCTGAGATAAGGTTAGCCAGGTCACATTACATTACGTTTGCTGAATAGTTGGAGAGATAGATAAGCTAGCCAAATGATAAATATAAGCGAGCCCATCTCATGCAAACCAGTTCGTGCGTATTCCTATTCACATTTGGAACACAATACTATTTACAACTTAAACACAAAGGAAAAACACTGCACACGGATGTTGTTGAGCCAAAGCATAGGCAGCAATTAACTGGAGGGCAACTAGCTAGTTAGCCTGGCAACATAATACCTTACTCTGGAGAGCTGTTACAACATATTGTCATACTTTGGTTTAACTGTAAGGAGCTACCTAGCTAATGTAATGTTAGAGAGCTAGTCAAACTAGAACAGGCAAAATAGCTAGCTAGTAGTAAGCTAGCTACATTAGCAAGCTACTTCTGTTTCTGACTTTATGGGTCTGTGATGACACTGCATTGCAAAACACGGGATATGCATGCAGATAATGATAATCTTACAAGTGTTACAAATAATCTGAGATAGACCGCAACATTTTTGCGTCAACGAAGCCACTAAACTGTGTATACTTAGCGTACAATTTGGTTTACCTAGCAAGATAGCTATCGAGCTAGCGTTAGGCCTTATCCCAACTGCAAATGTCCTCTTGGGGTTGCACCTTAGCAAGGAAGCTGAAACGTACCGTTATGCATGTCTGATCCGAAGAAAATATATATCGAGAAGACGCAGTATCCGCTGTTCGTATTCCCACTTACAGTGTCTCATTTCAGTTATGTTTGTAAAACAGGTATACCGTTAGAAAATAAACAATAAACTCAACTGAAATATATTTCCTTTTAGATCCAACAGCAGCTTTGACTGGTTTACCTTCAAACAGGAAGTGCGAATGAATCATCGACGCGGCCAAATGGACAGCGTCGAAGAGTTTGACTGACATGTAGTAAACCAATAATATTTCTTGAATGTTAGGATTGATTGTGAAGATAACCAATCGCAGAGCTTTATCTACCTCACGAAAAACGGCACATCAGGAACCGGTTTATAATGAAACTTTCCGCAATCATTGACATTTGTAAACCCCACGGTTCACTGGTAATGCTGTGCTCTCATGAGGAATTTGATGTAGCAGTAGGAGTTTGTAAATATAAAAAAACAAAAAAAAAAAAACAAGGTAATTTAAATCTTCTGAAGGAAAACTTAAATGTTGGTTACGCTCAAATCTGCTAAATGCCTGTAATGTAATGTATTAATAGTATGAATTTGATGCAACCTTTTCTGAGGAATTTTGAGGAATGTCAAATGCATCCCAGAATGTAAAAAATTGCGAGAGAGAGAGAGAGATATGTATAAAAATGTGCCTCTCCTGATGTCTGAAGAGGATCCTGTTTAACCAGGGAAACTCCTCAGCAGGAAAGCAAGACAATGCTTGAGTGTAAAATGCACATGCAGAAAATATTTTATATATCAGAAAATATATTCCTATACAATACACAGTGAAGTACGAGGCATTGAAAGATATTTCATTTGCCTTTAGTTTGACAATAAACATTCATATTTGAGATGTACATAATACTATACGAGGGTATGAAATTACTTCTCTTGATGGCAGTAATTATCTTTTTGTAGTGTTGTAAATATTCTGACAGATATATAGTTGTCAGCCTCATTCTTTCAACCAGTTTTTATTCTCATATTTATGTTTAATTAAATTTTATTGTAGGTGTGAATATAACCAGTTAATACTTCAAAGAATTGGGCTTATTTTTGGTTGGAACTATTTTCTAAGGCACCTACCAATGCAGAAACTACACTTACAGAGGTGAGATTAATCAAATATGAATCTAATGTAAGTTCACGGTACAATAACATGTTGTCCATGAAGTGTGAGGTCCACCGGGGAAATGTAAATGCATTATTCTAGCCTGGGCAATAGTAACAATGCAAACATTCAAATTTAATATGACATCATAAAAAAGTCTATGTTTGCAATAATCTCCCTATAGCTAACAAACCAGCTTCTGTAGATGCTTGTTGAACAATACAACCAAATGCTCCACGCATTACGAATGAAAAAGTTATTCGTGAGTTTCAAAATGATGCGATGTCAGATAAAACATTGGCGCTCCATATCAAACCAAACCTCTCATGCTACCATAGCAACTAAAGAAGGTGGAGTGAACAGCACAATATGCTTATACGGTTGATGTCACCCGTCGTAACGACCAATCAGAAGTTGGTGTCTGCTTGCACAAACCTTCTGAGGTTTCTGTACGCTAATTAGACGGGCTTGGCATTCAAATGCTTTATACCGATTGGATGTACTATTTGTCAATCCCAGAGAGAACTATGTGGATTGGTGAGATCGAGCTCAATTTGCAATAATATAAACATGGCCTCTACTGGTCCACCTTGTGGGCAAGACTAGGTAGGAGAATATTGCCTTGTGCTTCAACGGCGGAGAGTCCAAATGAAGATTCACTTTCAGTTCTTTCAGTGCGTTAGTGGGGTTTGCAGTGAGCGCACTTGTTTTTTTATAGCCTAATTTGTTTAATGCGCTGTTTTTTTTACTGGGAGTTTATCGTGATCGAATTTTTCTCTGTTCTCATGTGAAGCTATGGACAGTTGAACACGCGTGCTTTCGTCGATTCGTAAACGAGTTGCTGCATACTTTTTTCTTTATTAATGTAATTTCTTGTGCCGGTTTTTTTATTTCGGGAATTCTGCGAGAATGACACCGACACCACCTCTTGGGAGCGGGCATCTTTATTATTTTGCATTGTTTTTCTATCCATGCTATTGTTTTTGGCATATCAGCACTGAACAAGTATTATTGGCACGTTGTCAGTCGCTGACTATCGCTGCCATCCGCCGACAATTATAAGCACGCAGTTTAAACATTTGGGCGCATAGATTCCAGCGTCGAGACATTTTGGTGTATTGGTCCACAGACTGCAATTCATTGTTTGCTATTGTTTTTCCCCTTGGGTTTTTTTTCCTGTCAGTGCAGTAAAAGTTTTCAATTAGGCTGCGTTTATATTGTTGATGTTTACATTAACATCATAAGCATCGTCTTAAGCATTATCATTGATTTGGTTTTTATGGCAATTTCCTTTAGCGTTTTCAATTTATTAAAACATTTGTGAACATGCTTTTTTGGAATACAGTATAATGTCTATCGTGATGTGTGTGTTCTGACTCGTTATATTGCTTGTATTATTTATTTCCATTGTGTTTTGCTATTCCTAGTTTTGGTTGGGGAATTTGTGTTCTGAAATAAATGGGGATTTGGGGAAGTTTGCAAGACGACTTTAACGAGGAGACAGACTTGCAAGAAGATTTTAGAACGTATTCCAGAAATCCGTCTGGAGATAGGCTATTGCAGTCATTTCGAAGACGGGGAATCAAACAAAAAGACCAACTGACTTGAAGATTCCAATAGGATCAAAAGGACAAACTGTCATCTTTACGCTTTCAATACTCAAAGGATTATATTTACTTTGCCTATACAACTGCGAACATAAATATTGACCAAACATTTAGATGCCCTACTTCGGATCGTGGAGAGAATTAAAAATATATATTCCAAGAAGAAAAAGTGATCCTTGGATTTGTCATCATTCATTCTCGTTAACCACGAGTAGTCCAAGAAATATATCGTTTTTATTTTTTGGTTGAGATTTATAATTAGCCTCATCAGCATACCTACCTAAGAATTGCGTTTGTATGTGATTTCATAAGAAATCTCTTCTCGCCTGGGTCGTAAGAAGCGCATTGATTCTGTTGCGGCAGACTATGGACGAGCAAGCCAGGATGATGCAGTCGCTCTCCGGCGTGAACCTGGCCGGCCTTTCGGCGCATGGAGGCATGGGTCTGCAGCCTGCGCACATGCACGACGGGACCGACGCGGACGGGAGAAAACAAGATATCGGGGATATTCTACATCAGATAATGACTATTACTGACCAAAGTCTGGATGAAGCACAAGCAAAGTTAGTTCTTTTTTAAAAAAATAATGCAGTTGCATATTTACGATGGTTTCACAGGTGTCTTACTCGCCTACTATAACCATATTTATATTTTTTAAAGGCAGAAAATTAGAGGCAACACAATTTGAGGCAAAAGCCGGTGTTTTCTTGTAATTCTTGTTAACTATTAGTAGTAGTTAAGATAATTCATAGGTTTTATCCTTATGTAGGCTACAATTCAAAGTTCTGGAAATAATTCAACCGACGGTATTTAACTGTTTGAACCACATTACGACATTCTTGAGTAGTCTACTTTAAGGCCGTCTCTTCCTGCATGCTTTTCAAATCTGTAGGCTATTTGTACCCACTGGAAAATATTTGTCAAAATTCGAATTGTAGCTGTAATTTTTTATAGCTATTTGCAGTAGCCGGTTCTACTATAATGAATTAGGAAGTCAACAACTGTGAATATCTAAGTTAATATTTTACCAAAAAGTTACAAACTTTCTGACAATATGTACTTAGTCTTTATCTGTTCAGTGTCATTCAATATTACACTAAAATCCTGCCTATTATTATTATTCGTAGTAGTAGTAGCAGTAGAATTTAAAAAAACGTAAAGAACATAGCACTTTAGTGCACGATTTCCGTTGCCGACGCTTAGCCACAAGTATGGTTACAATTATGTAAGAACAGTAAAAAGGTATCCTTTAAAATGTAAAACGATTAAACAAATATAGCGTAATCATCGTCTTTTAGCGAAAAAGGATATTCGGATAACATTTTTTCTCTCTTGCATTATACTCAAACAGGAAACATGGACTGAACTGCCATCGCATGAAACCTGCCCTTTTCAGTGTTCTCTGTGAGATCAAGGAGAAAACGGGTAAGAATGTAGTTTTACGTTGATATGGGTAGCTAAAATGCCCAAAGAAAGGAGGTTGTGAGTGAGATCATAAAGAAAAGGCATCATTATCTTGTCTCTGTACGCTTTGTACCGCCATCTTTGCTCTTTATCGTCCCAGGTCCCTCAGTATTATTATAGCGTAGACACTTTAAATCTCTGTAGGCTGTTTCTCTTCCTAAAATAAATAGCTATACATTTCAAGAAGATTGAGGGTTATGCACATGCAATAAAATGGGCCAAGAAAGGTCTGCGATCGTGTGGCTGTCTTGTTTGGAGGGTGGCAGGTTGTTAGCCGCGTCCCGTTTCTTTTGCCCGCAGATCATGTTTGTACCTACGACTTGAAGAGATCGCACGGAGACCGACCCGCGAGCGAGTGCTCTTGATTGATGGACCATTCTCAAATGACCTGATCCAACCAAACGTTCATACGCGTTTTCTTTTTCACGTAGGCTAAATCAACTAAACACTAAAACAAAACAAGTCAGTGTGGAATTTAAGATTTGTTCAAGGGGAGGATATACGATACTTCATCTTGAATCCCAAAAGAATGGCAAGTCGCATATTCAACACATTGTCATTTAACATCGGCAATAAGGCTACTTCCAGAATTGGTTATCAAGTTCTCTTTCATCTGTTGTCCCAAAGTAGATAACTGTCCTTAGAAATCTTCACCAAAGCCTTGGCTAGTGTCAAAGGTGTTAGGCTACTGCACAAAAGTGGATTTTCCACAACATCCGCATTGACAAGCAAAAACACAATTAAAACACTCAATGGCAAACACCTGTTTTCTTGAGTGTCTAGGGACGAACTTTCAAACAGGAGAAGAGCAAGGAGAGGGGAAAAGAGGGCGCATATGCAGGTTGGGTGCAAAGTTGGCCATTTGGTAATAATCATCATGTGAGCTAATACGTGCCGGGTCGTAACAGACCAAATCTGGAGACAAAGATGGACCGCTAAAGGCTGGCTTTTAAATAATATGGGTGGACATAGTTATCGTCTATAGTGCTACGGGTGATGTCACTGCTAGTTGGAAGTTCTTCTGTCGTTTGGCGGGATCTTTTGGACTTCACATTGCTGCCCGCATCCCAGCACCGCTGGCAATCTACTGTTCCCCGGATTCTCTCCTGTTACGAGGGGCGGCCCTGCACGCATATGGTCCCAAAGGACGGTACTGTAACCCGGAGGAAGTTGTGTTTTTAAATGATCCTAACTGTAATTGTGGAATGTTGTTGTATAGGCATATTAAATGTTAGTTTGGTGAGGTAATAACGTAATCCAACCGATGGGCAGAGTAACAACTTTAGACATGAGGCGACTGAGTCTTGTTATGTGTACTTGCTGTGAAACCCGCCTTTGAGTGAACCGAGCTATGCTTAATGTGCTGACTTGTAGTGGATCTTATCAGTCTTGTGATGATTTTGCGTATGCCTCCTATTTAGTAAAATACACCTGGTATCATAGCTTATTATCTTCAGGCTATCTGTCCCACATGTTGAGCATTTTTCAGCCTCATAAATTACAATCAGAATTTAACACTGAGCATGTTCTAGAAACCAGACATTATTAGCAGGTGAAAGAGGGAATGACAGGATGAAGTGCCCTTCTGTTTTTGAAGAGATTGATCCCTTTATTTTCTTTTCTTTTTTTTGTGGTGTAGAAAACAAATTTCCAGTTCCTGGTGTTCTGGAACATACCCTGGCAGTTTCCGAAATGCACTTCTGAGCCCACAGCTGCTCTTCCGCCGTTTATGTACAAGTGTTAATTTGCTTTGATATGCTAATCAGAGGATATTATGCACAGAATGAGATTAGGAAGCAGCATGAAGTCATTTGCTTGTCGGTTAATTGTTGTCTTAAAGCTGTACGGAACCCCTCCAGTCCCACCCTCAGCCTCTCTGCGGTGCATTCACGGGAACTGGCTGAGGCAGAGCTGTTTCTGGATGTGCACTTTTTATTTTAGATTTTCTCCTGTTTTCACCTGCCTTTTCAGAAACTGGAATCTAGTGTGGACTTACAGTGCCTTCTACACCCACACGAGTTTGTCACAGTGGTAATACCAGAACATAATCTTGTTCCATTGTGGCTAATGGTGCCAGTCACTGCTTGGCTTTCTCTTTCTGAACGGAGTACGCAGCTTGTTTCAATGTCCAATCTCCATTTTTCAGGCTCAGTGATTTCTGCTGTACTATCGTCCTTTCAGTTGCCTTGCATACAAATCCAGCAGAGAGTGGGGCGAAATTCCATTTTAATTCAGTCAATTCATCAATTGAAAACCTCATTGAATAATGCGGGCCTGTTTTTTTCAGTTAAATGAATTTTAATTAATTTCCCAGATCGAATGAACCGGAACAGAACTGACCCAAAACCTGCTCCTAAAACTCAGGTCAGCAGTTCTAGACTGGCAGCAGAATGCAAGACCTGCACTTGTCATAAAGGAGGTTTTATTGGTGTTCCAGCTTGGGGCAGGTCCATGCTTTAAGGGTCGGGAAGGTAGGCGTTAGGGGTGGGTGAGGTAGGCACAGGGGCATCGCTACCTTCACTATCACCTGACTTTATTTTCATTTTAGTGCACAGAAAATATTAACACATAAATACTGGGAGAAGAAAATCTCATGGGGAAAAGCCCAGATGGAAAGGCCCAGAACTTCTCAGCCTTTAGTGTTATGTTCTCCCCAGTGCCTTCCAAACCACACACCTCACTGCGCATGACTGGCATTTATGTGTACGACCAAAAAAATGTTACACTGTAGAAAGTGTTGAGGAAGTAAAGGGTGAACAATCCTGTGCAATTTGATAACTGCATATTTTCTGGATTTCCCCAGGGTGGCCACACCTACTGTGCCTACCCTAACCCACAATTCCCAGCTTCATGGAATGTGAACTGTTTGACTTTTTTTAAAATGTACAATATGTGTCTTTGTGAACTACATGCACAAGACTTTGCAGACTTCCTAGAGTCCCTCAGTGCTGAATTCTCAGCATCACTAAACAGATTACTGTTACAATATCTCAGAGATTATCCCTGCATGCACTATGACAGCTAACGCTCTTGCTGTGGGGTACTTAACTTCTCTGTGTATTTTCTGGGAGAAACAAAGTATTAAGCAAGTCTTTGGTTAACCACCCCCCCCCCCCCCACCTCCCGAGAAGGCAAATTTTACCTTACCATCATCTCTGATAGTGTACTTTGAAACTCACAAAGGCAATGCTACAGATGTTTGACATTATTACAGGGAAACATCACGCCATCTGACGGCCAATGTATTCAAGTGATCCTGCCACTGTTGGAAGGCCACTGTTAAATTCTTTAAAACTCATTCAATTTTATTTTTAGCTTTGAACATATTGTGGTCCGTTGTTGCCTACTTCTCTTACTTGCCAAGTTCCGTATCTGAAACTCTTTGACTGATATTATTGAGTGGGTGTGGCTGGCCCAGCGATGAAAAACGTGTCACTCGGCATATTCTCCCATATGGGAGGCTGATCTATGAAACTGGTATGTGGTAATTGCCTTTCTTTACATGTTACAGATAATTTTCGCCATGAAGTAGGAATGTACAATATTCTCGGTTGCAAGATTATGGCTGATATGAGGCAACGTGCCTGTGCCATTTTATGTGATGCTGATGCTGTAAGTTCAGTGAAAATGCTTCTCAGATGGTCACTGACTTCCAAAGCTCTGTTAATCTATCATTTTTATCAGCCAAACTCCCATGAAATCCTATATAGAAACTCAGTCGCTCTCTAGACTCATGCTCTTTGTTTAATAAAGTTAGCCAGTTGAAACATTTTGTTATACAAATAAAATTTATGTTTTTTTCCCTTCATAAGTTGACATCTGTGCTCGTCAGCTTCCATGGATGTGGAAACGTGGGTGCAGTTTGCATTTGTCTCATAATGAAAAACGGGAAGGTATCTGTCAGCCAATACGGCCAGGCAGATATTGGTGATTTATTTCTGCCCCCAGACTTTCCATGGCTTGCTTCGGTGCTATAAAGTTTGATTAGAATTTGAGTTGCCCTGTAAATGAAAAACAATCAGCAGCTGCTGAATTACCCTGCTAAATGCTAAGTGTGCAGGGGCAGTGTGAGTCCTGAAAGGAACTGGGCCTCTGACGCAGATGATCTGGTTTGCAGTGTTGGCAGTACCAGCTGTGTCCATGAAGATGACTGTCCAAGGGTACCCCAGAATCCTCCTATTGGCTGTTATTGGCTCCACTATCTTACACATGCACAAACACATAGGAAGGACCAGCTCCTTTTTTGTGAAAACCAATACGTAAGTGAAAAGTAAAGATATTTATATAAATCACACATCTGTCTCTTTCTGTCTCTACCAGCCATTCCCCAACTCAGCCACCCCCCCCCCCCGCCCCTCTCGCGTACGCGCACACACACACACCTCAAACACGCCTCCTACCCTATCCATTTGTTCATCTATCAGTTTGTTGTTTCTTCAACCATGAATTACACACAGGCACATGAAAGCTCACATGCATTAATATCAGGGTTTGGGTTAGTCAATTCAGCAAATGAATTGAAATTCAATTAATTAATTGAAAAATGACTGTAATGCTCCTGTGGATTTTTCAGTTAATGAATAGAATTGCATTTGATTTCCTCAAGTGGCTGAATTGAAATGAAATTAACTGCAACTGAGAGATGTATACTCTCAAGTTTTTTAATGACTGTACCTCATCTAGAGTAAGTCCTGTCAGGTGGTCTGTGTGTGCTCACTTCCTGCCTACCGAGTACTCCTTTTGACCCAGAAACAGGTTCCTACCCTGCCACACTCCCTGCTGTGTCTCTGCAAGGCATGGCCATTTTGTCTTCCTGCTTAGCACACTGTGTTTCCCTTTGCAGTGTAAGGATGAGTAACCTGGTTTTGTTACTTGTACTTGTATACTTATACTTGTAAAACCTTGATTGGTACCCCCCCCCCCCCACCCAATATATATTTATCATGTTAACTTCATTTTTCATTGAGACTTTTAAACCCAGTCTGAAGTTTTACTAGTGTTGAGTTTGCTGGATTCCAATAATTTATGCCAGAATTGATATGATTTCTGTTGGCCCCCCTCCTGATCTGAATCAGACAAGGACATGGGTTCAAAGGTCACTGAACAGAGTTGCAGTTGTCTGCAGAGTTGCTGTCATCTCAAGAGTTGCATACTCTAGGCTTGAGAGAGAGAGAGGCAGAGAGAGTGAGAATGGGGGGAGGGAGAGGGATGAATGGAGGAAGGGGGCCATTTGATGAATCTCCCTACCTTTGGCTTGTCGGCTAAGATTAGCCAAATTGTGCTCGGCGTTGCTTTATTACACTTTCATTTAAAGAAAGAGTAAACGTCCCCATCCGCAGTCACCGGTTTAACGTTTCCTGTTTCATTTGTTTATTTTCTTTCCCGGCTGACGCGCGCGTATGAAACGAGCGCCGCTGCTGTTTGCTCGGCATGTTCATCAGTCGTGTCGCCGGGGCGAGGCCTTAAGGCCCCCCCCCCGTGTTTACCCGCTGCCAGCGTGTGTCTCGTGTGAAAGGCCGCATTAGCGAAGCGCAGCTGAGCCTGATGCTAACGGAGCCTGTTTCCCTCCCGTTATGATGGATAATGGAATTATTCAAATGCTATTACCTCTTACGCCGTCACGGAGAATGAGTATGGCCATTTTTTGGTCTCTCTCACGCTCTGCAAGCTGAACTTTTGTAGATGCTATAGTCTTATCTGTACTATTACTACTACTACTACTAATAATAATAATATTATTATTATTTTAATTTTAATGAAGCACATGGTATTTGAATGTTAAATGTTTGTCACCTCATGACCTGCATTTGATCACCTGCGATTAACAGTGTTGTGCTAAAGACTTGCAATATTTGCCCTTATATTTTGAAGTTGCATAATTTTTGTTATATTTTATTTCAATATATTGTCAGTATACTCATTTTTATATGTTGGGGCTGGAGAACACAGCTTTTGAGCTTTTAACAAACGCAATGAAGTTTTAGGAGCGCTTTGTTTAGAAAAAAAAAAATCAAATGAAAAAAAGGTGGGAGCGGAATGCTGGTTGAACGCAGGTGTCCGTGTCCTACAGAGGGTCAGAGGTCACTAAGGACATTCTAAATTGTGTATCTTCCTTTTCTTTACCTCCAGAAATCATCCCCCCCCCCCCCCCCAACCGGGCAACCCCTCCCTCCCACAGAACTTCGTGTTTGCGGGTTGACGCAAGGGAAAGATGGCGGGAGGCCAGAGCCAGGCCGCTGGCTTGCGTTATTGCAACGCAGGTCCTGTTCGCTTTACCGCAGCTTCTTTTGCCCTCTGTGAAACGGACGACGTGCGGGGGAGGGAGGGCCGGCGTCGCAGTGCGTTTCGTCCGTGCGGGTCGAGGAGGAGCCACGCCTCAACCATCATCCCGTGGTGTTTGGGATGACTGCAGGGGCGAGCGAGCTTGGGTTAACAGCAGTGAGAGAGGAGAGCTCTGCTGAACTTTTCTTTCTCTGTGAGAATGGGGGACTGAAATTGGCTTTTTAAATTATTATTATTATTATTATTATTATTATTATTATTATTAATTGATGATGAGGAGGATGATGATTAATTGATGATGATTAATTGGAAGTTATCCAGGGTAGATTACAGGGATGTTTATTTTAGTGTAGGTGGGTGAGTGCAGTGCCAGGGTATGGCCCTTCCCTTTCCATAAGCCATAAGGGCTTTCCTTGCTTAGTGCTTATTGATTTCAAACACCTGAATACTGATCTTATTATGAAAAGCCATTTAAAATCTTAAGTGTCATTTACAGTGCATCTTGCAAATGTGATTTTGAGATAAGGATGGCAAATCCTATTAATGCATATTCTATAGTCTTTCATTTAAATTTTTTCCATTTTTTTATGTGTATACATTTTTTGTATCAGGCAGTGTTTCTACAGAGAGGTCTCACACTCCCAGCCTCTGAACAGAAATGTGTGCTATATTGAGAAAATGCATAACTAATTAAAAGTTGCCACTGGATTGCTTTAAAATATCACTGGGGTGTCATTGTCACTTAAGATGCAAGGTGCAAAACGCATTTTCACCTTTTTCTCACTCTCTCTCCCCAGAAACCGATCCCCCTTGCGATAGGATTAATGGAGTAGCAGGTTGAATTCTGTGCCTGAGTAGTTTGTACCCCCCTCCCCCTCCCCCTCCCCCTTTCCTCCCCAATTTGGAATTCCCATCCATGCTGAAATTTTGCACTTCACATGTTATCCTATTGCAGGACTGTGATATCAATCAACGCAGGCCAGATTTATGACCTCACACTAGGGTTTCTCTCCAGTCTCCCAGTTTGGATTGGAACCACCCTTCCGATTTACAGTCAAGATCCCTCAGAAGAAATTGTTATGCCAGATGAGAGTAATTTCACTCTTTTGAAAGATCAAATGCAGTCAAACTCGTTTCTCTATATACTGTAAAGCTTGCTAGCTATACGTTTCTTGTTTAAATTGTTGTTAATCTGCATGATTAACTACAATTTTGTCAGGCATCTGAAGGGTTAAAGCATTTCAAGCTGAAGTATTTGGCCCAGGTCTGGTAAATAACAGCATGCCGTTGGCAGTTGGTACCTGCAGTAGGGCGGCAAAGCATTGTGTTTGCATTGGATTCAGTTCTGCTACACCACTCTGTGGCACCAGCCCCCCGCTGCTGCTCCACACCACCATCCCACCCCTCCACCCTCCCCACCCCTCCACCCTCCAGATCTGGACAGGAAGTATGATACTGCAGCCAATAGGAGTTCAGTTGTTAATTAAGTTACTTTAAGAACATAAACTTCTGTAACTGTGTTAAGTGGCTGTTTAATTACTGTGTGATTGCTTGGTAGCTTCTACGTAGCTGTGATCGCATTGTGTGGAGCTTGCGTGCGGCTGATTGAATAATATGGCGTAGAAGTTTACTCGGGCTGTTTGAATAACCTTTCACCTTTTACCCTAATCCCAACCCTAATGCCTTCCTCAACTCGTAAGTCTCCTTACTCCTCAGTCAAACCCCTTAATCTCATATCCACACCACAGCTGACGTCAGATCAACTCTAAACCTCCGAGTGCTGAAGTTGTGCTGCTGACCGAGCTAGCTGTAGCGTAGCGCTTGTACACTGAACTACAGTCAGATTGTATGTACAGTGTATGTACTGATGGCAGAGTGAAGCTTCCTGAAACCAAGGAATGGATGGAGCCTCCATGCGTTTGGTCACTCATCGGTTTTGACCAATCAGAAAGGATTTTGCTAAGGTGACTGGAGCTGTGGAGAGTTTATGCCTCTTGAATGTTCATGAGGACACAGACTAGGCTTTAATCAATTGTCATTAACATTAACAAGCAATTAACAAGCATTGCGTTCTTCTTCGCTAAAACGGTGCAGTGAGTTGAACATTCATTTTGAATGCAGGCCAGATTCTCATCACTGTATAACAGTGAAGTCATATATATATATATATATATAAGTTTTGGTCTTATATAAAGTGTGAGATGAACCTGATATAGAAATGCTTACAGACTGCAGAGACAAGTTAAAGAAAGGTGCATCTCTTGTTCAGTGAGATTTAATTTGGAGACCCCGTTGAGCGTTGCATAAACAAATGTAGGTCCCACATTTGATTACCTGCTGGCATTTTGAATGATGTAATTATAGGATGTAGCCTGAGCTTTTTCCCCTTCAGCCAATCATTGAGAATTGAGGAGGAGGCTGCCCAGTACCGCGCTGCTCGGTGGTAATCCGCTCCTCTTTGGCGGTGATTTATGGAACGTTTGCGTGGAGCGTGGTCCTGTTATAGGCGCTCAGATAAAAAGGCTGTGTTTATTCCTCCACCTTATCTCTCACTCCTTTCACCATCCCACCATCCCACCGCGATCGGCCGGATGGGCAGGGCAAAGTGCGCTGGGGCGGACATGCCCTTACACACCTAACGCTACGTATACACAGTCTCTCTCTCTGTCTCTGTGTCTCTCTCTCTGTCACACTATCTCTGTCACCTTCAGTCCCCCTCATCCCTCTTTTCCTGTTTCTCTATCTCTTCCCTCTCTCTCTGTCTGTCACTCTTTCACTCTCCCCTGCTCTCCTGCTCCCTTTCTCTGCCGTAGCGCCTGCTTCCTGTTTACATGCGTCCTTTACAACCGCCGGACTACGGCGTAAAGTTTTACCGCAAACATTTTTTAAAAAAGTCTTCAATCAATTACAACTGCGAACAAAAGGAGTCTCCGCCTTCATTCGACAAACCTTTTTTTTTTACCCCGATCCTTATTTTTACGGTTACGAGCTGCGTGCACTTGGGTTAGATTTACATAAATCCTGGGGGCTCTGGGTTTGTCTGCTGAAATGTTCAGCCCGGAGTGATTCCACCCTGTGAAATTTTAAGTGCCTATTACTCGTGAAGTGCGGAGGCGGCGTGGGCATATTTAATGCCGCCGCTGAGCTCGGCGGGCCTGCCGGCGGTCCTCTTTCAAACAAACTAGCTCCCGTTGTGCCAGGAGACGCGCGGTTCCTGTACAGGGCTGGAGAGGTGGTAAATATTTGATGCAGGCTCTCCCGGGCCGGGGTCCGGTGCTGGGGCCGTTAGCGCTGTTTGTCTTGGTGGGGGCGTCTGAGGAGCGCAGAAACGCGTGTCCTCATCTTCACCTCGCCGAAGCATCCGCTGCGGATCCCGCTTGAGTGCGTGTTCCTCGCGTTTAACACCGTGCTGCTTGGTCGTGTTGTGTGTGTGTGTGTGTGTGTGTGTATATCTGTGTAAAGAATAAGCTGATCTGTAACCGAATTGCAGGGTTCTCAGCAACTTGTTAGACAGCTTTTGTGGCTCCAGAAGTTGTTCAAATCTGGGATTACTACAATCTACTTTGCACACAGCAGTCGAGTAACTGGTCATTTGTTTGTGTTTTCATGAGAACCAATCATTCCTGCCTCTACCATGTCCATTCATGTGTGTGTGAGAGAGAGTCGAAACTGTGTGTGTCAGTCCCATTACCGCACGCTAACGTGCCGTTGGAGGCTGATGCTCTGTGTCCTGTGCAGTGTGTATCCTGTGCGGTGTGTATCCTATGCAGTGTGTATCCTGTGCAGTGTGTATCCTGTGCAGTGTGTATCCTGTGCGGTGTGTATCCTGTGCAGTGTGTATCCTGTGCATCCTGTGCAGTGTGTATCCTGTGCGGTGTGTATCCTGTGCAGTGTGTATCCTGTGCGGTGTGTATCCTGTGCGGTGTGTATCCTGTGCGGTGTGTATCCTGTGCAGTGTGTATCCTGTGCAGTGTGTATCCTGTGCGGTGTGTATCCTGTGCGGTGTGTATCCTGTGCAGTGTGTATCCTGTGCATCCTGTGCAGTGTGTATCCTGTGCGGTGTGTATCCTGTGCAGTGTGTATCCTGTGCAGTGTGTATCCTGTGCGGTGTGTGGGCCGCGCTCGTAGGAGCTGCAGGGTCACTGAGGCCAGATCTCTGAGCCGCGGCGTCTGAGCCTTCAGCAGCGGGTTTAGCCCGTTAGCTCTGCTGGGCGTGCTAACGAGGGCGAGCCGTAGCGCGCGAACGCGCATCCTCACGAAGGCACGCTGTCAAGCTCAGGAAATATTTATCTCCCGCTCTCAGACCAAAGGGAAGTGGCGTGCGCCTGTCCAGGCTATAAATGCCATACGCTGCGTAAAAACACTCGCGCGCTTACCTTTCTGAGTGTGTGCGTGCACGCCTGTGTGTGAGCGTGTTTTTGAGTATGCACACATGTCTGAGAGTCTGTGCCTGTACATTTTTAGGGTGTGTGTATGGACCTTTTCAGTGAGAGTGGTTTTTTTTTAATTAACATTTTTGTGTGTTTTTCAGTACACACGCCTGCGTGATTGTGTTCATTTGGCAAGTTCAGATTGAAGTAGAATTAGAGCTGTGTTCGCCCCTGTCCCTCTTGGGCTGCGGTCGGTAGGGGGGCGGGCGATGTAGCATGATGTAGAACCCACCAATCAGCGGCTCAGAAACAGCGCAGGCTGATTTAAGCAAGGCAGAGATGTGAGGACAAACCTGCAATCACGCTCAGGCAGAAGACAAGAAGCCAGAAATGCCCAATCACCTGATAGACAAGTCACAAACAAGGGAGGTGGCTGCAAAGCAAGCTTCACAAAACACTAAATTTGTGCAGCCACTGTGCGTTATCAGTGAACCAACGTCAGTGGAAAACTGTTCAGCGTCAGTAGTGTCAGTGATTGACAGCACATTCCCCTTGTAGAGTTCATGAATCCTGTCTTCTGTCCACAACTTTCTTTTAGTTTTCCTAGTGTTGATATTGAGGTTAAAAATCATTCCCCTTGATCCCAATGGTCCCTTTCCCCAGTTGTAAAGATGTTAATGAAATCATGCAGTACAGGTCTACATGTCTGTATATTTGCATTGAAGAATTCATTTCTTTTAAAAGCTTAGTTTCTCTTCTGCTGTGTGAAATCTTTAGCACTGTTTCTCTGACATCTTTTCTTGGTCTCTGAAAATCATGCTTTGTTTTTAAAGTTTGGCCAATTGCTCGATTGTTGATTGATGTATTAAAGGAGAAATAGTACAGAAGAATCAAACAGAATAAAATTCCGATGCACTCTGATTCCAAAATTAATAGTCCCTTTAAGACTAACTGTAGAATGATGGTGTACTTTAAAAATCAATATTCATGAATAAGGAAAGTGTCCTGCATAAAGTGCCTTTTAAGTAATCTGAAAGACTCATGCTGCAAGTGATAAGCCACAACTTATTTATTTGACCACATTAGCGGCAGACAGAGCAGTTAATCAAAATTTCATTTTTGGGAAAAGTTTGGAAAAATAAGTTCATTGGCTAGCTAATGCTAATTTTATACAGTTTACACTGAAGAACAAACTCTTTTATTTTGTTTTGTGATTTAGCTATGGAATAAGTGAGAAGAGAGTGTGTACAGTAACTACCGAATGCATTTATCTCCTTTACCTTCCTTTCGACTGAGAACGTATTGGCTGGTTGGTTGGCTAGGCAGATTGTCAGCTAACGTAAGTATGCAAAGTTAACTAGCTTTGCTTTTACCCACTAACATGCATTGGCCTCCATCTTCTGCCAAGTGTTGCTCTCATTTGAAACCATGGCCAGAGGTGCATGTCTGTCTGATGTCACAGTGCCAATGCAAATGGCCCCTTAGAAACCTTACAGAAGGAGATGTCTCTTGAGATAGGTGTCTGTGTTTTAGCAAGAGTGATAAACTGAACAGAACAATGTGTGATCCACCCTCCAAAACATCAAGCAGTTGGCTCCTAATTTGTGTAGCAAAACAAATCTACTTGTGCTGATGGCATGCTTTCTCTCCTTTTAAAGTAATTATGGAATAAAAAAACATCTTAGTTGCTAAACACAATAACTGGTGGTATAGAGGTGGCTGGCTTATTTTATTATATGCTAGTTTTTGGAGAAATCTGCAATCAACAACAGATCTCCTGCTTTCTGGGAGTTTGGAGAAGGCACATTGGCAGAGAGGGTACGTTCACGTTTTATTGGAGCTCAGAGCTTAAAGCAGAGGTGTTCAGTCTTCTCTGAATACAGTCAGTGTGGGTACAGGTTTCTTGTTTTAGTCCGGAACTAAGACATCTGGTTCTAATTAGAAAGCTTTTGATTGGTTGAATCAAGTGTTATAGTGCTGGGTTAAAAAAAAGTTGCACCTACACCGGCCCTTTTCGGGTTTAGAGGCGCTATGAATGCTGGAAGTCCCTCTGGATCAGTTGAAGCTTATAACTGAAATGCAGAAGGAAGAAATCAATGCAGCCTGATTTAAACGGAAGAGACATTCTTAAAATAGGAACAGGGACTAGGCTTCTGTAAAATGGCTCAATTTGTGTGGTGGCGGTGCTTGACTGGGGCAGTACATCCATAACTGGTTTATTTTGAACAAAGTAACCGAAAGAAATTCGGATAGCACTTAGCACGACGCACAGACATGATTTTTGGGGTTTTGGGGTTTTGGAGCAGGACAGAGAATCATTGCCAAGTTACATGAGGTTATAGAAGAAAATACAGAAAAACTCAAAGGTACTCAATCTCCCATAAATAAAGATTAAACGCCTTAGTTATTTTACTATATCATAATAGGAAAAAGAAATGTTATCCACTGTACAGTTAATAACAATAGAATAAATTATCAGTTGTTTAAACGTTTATTGATGACAGTAAGCAGTGGTCTTTTCAGCCAGTTTTTGGATCAAATGTCAGTTGTCATTAATTGCTGTTAATGGGGTATTCCAGCATTTTTACCAAGAGTAAGAGAGGGAGAGAGAGAGAGAGGGAGAGAGAGAGAGAGAGAGAGAGAGAGAGAGAGAGAGAGAGAGAGAGAGAGAGAGAGAGAGAGAGAGAGAGAGCGGGAAGGGAAAAAGAGATGCTTTGTTAAAGATACAGGATGAATTACCTGTGAAGACAATCTTACGAGGGCTCAGGCAGGGTGTTTTTAGCTGCCTAGAATAGGTTGCAGATTAGTCTCACCTCATTTTCAGAAGTTATTTCTGAGAAGGCAGATGGGGTCTCTGAATAACAGGATCATTCCTAATGGGTGTGGCGAGGATCGGTCATGAACCCAGAGGGCGTATTTGGGTCAGGTGACCTTTGGCCTGCACTCAGTGCCGTCTGACCCGGAACCACCTCTCGAGACTCCAAGGCTCTCTCAACCCTTTCCCCAAATCTTAGTGCTGATTTAACACTGGATACTCTGGCACTGACTGTTGATGATCCTTTCCTACAGTCACCCTTGTTCTTGTAAACCTATTGAATGTACTTACAGTAAGTACTTTGCTTTGTAAGGAGCTCTGGATAAGAATGGCTGGTAAATTAATTAAGTGTTATGTGCCACTGGAAATATACCAATTCCAACTTTTGTTTCCTGTAGTTTACCATGTTATAATTTCACATTAACTGCAATATTTAATCTATCCCTTAAGTTTGATTGGCCTAAAATGTAATGTATATCTATGACATGAATGTGTGTGCTTAGCCTTAAATTAATAGTATGTTCAGGTTTATCTGTTCCCCATTCTTGTTACTGACTCCTTAAGCATCTGTCCTTAACATCTGACGTGAACTTGCTCAAGGTTTGACCAATATTGTCAGCTTGCTTGAAAAATATTCCAGACTCATACAGCGAATGTGAAGCTGAATACGAGCTGCGAACTGCACGTAGTTAATGTAACAAGGCTGGTCCCAATGTATCTGTCAAACAGTGAAGATGGATGATTTGAGGCTGGGAACAGGGGGAAGTGAAGAGACTGCGAGAATCGGTTCATCCCCAGTGTTTCATGCAGTTTTTTTGGCGGGGGCCCTAGTCTGACAGTACTGTGCATCTGGGGTCAGTGTCTGAGCTTGTTGAGGAGAACCAGACCGCAGACTGATACCGGGGAAATGTGTGGTGGGGCAGAGAGGCACAGAAGTACAAGGGGGAGCAAGTCTGCCAAAGGCAATTACAGCATAATGGGGTCGTTTGGAAGGCAATTGGCAGGGGTTAATGAAGTATGGAGAGATGAGGTGAGAAGTGAAATTTGGGGGCCGGCAAATGTGCTGAAATGAAAAGGCAGTGAACAGGCGTGTCCTGCAATGTCTTGGGGGTTAGGCTGGGAGCATAGAGGTACTCGCATACACACACACACACACACACACATACAGACACGCATGTGTACTCACACAAAATATTTAAAATTTGTTTTATTTGCGCAAAAAGCCTGAATTCACCTGAATGAATCACCGATACAGTTTAGGCAATGCGTGTTTGTAGGGAGCAGGCAAGCACAGATGTATGCAAGCAGACACACAAGCACACACAAACGCACATCTTCAGTTTCCAGTATGATAAAATATTCAAACCCCATTATTGACACCCATTTATTCAGTGAAAGAAATGCATAGCATTTGTGTATTTGGTTAATGTTGTGATATAATTGCACTGGACGAAAGAGAAGCACCCCAATAAGGAAGGACAGAAGGCATCTCTGGTGTCGCCATTAGCTGGTTCATTAGCCTAATTGGCTGGCATAGTCTTGCCTAGGGAGAGCTCTCTGGGGCCCTCATAAGCTTATTCAGAGAGCCCGGGCATGAGCCCCCCCCCCCTCCCCCAATCATCAGTGGTAGGAAAGGTACAGGGAACTTGGGTCCAAGGGGAACCATCCCCTGTGTGCTGAACCTGGTCACTGTGTGCTGTAAGAGTGACCGCATCATTTACTCTTAAGCCACTTAGCATGAGCTCTTATCCAGAGAAACCTGTACAGCTTACTGATCCATTCAGTCGTACTGCTGGATATATACTGAAGCAATTCAGGTTAAGTCACCTTGTTTAAGGGTTCAACAGCATTGCCCCCACCTGGGGACGAAGCCGGTGTGGGTGGCAGTGTAGTATAATGGGTAAGGAGCTGGTCTTGTAACCTAAAGGTCACAGGTTCAATTCCCAGGTAGGACACTGCTGTTGTACTTAACCTGCATTGCTTCAGTATATATCCAGCTGTATAAATCGATGCAATGAAAGTGTCTGCTAAATGTAAACCAGCAGACCCGTCTGGCACCGCTCTAGTGATATTGAAAGCAAGGAATTAATCCTGTGGAGATACAGCTTTCAGTTAACATGGTCTGGAACACCCTACCAGAACTGGTTGCTTTTAAACAAACTCAGAACATACCTTTTTTAGCCTAGCCTTCACCTAGGGTGATTTTGTTGATATTTACTAGGTCATGTTATTTCATTCATTTTTAATGACTTTCGATTATGCTTCTTTTATTGCATTTCGGGCGTGTTTGCAAAATGTCGATATAAAAAGATTTATTGATTGACTTGTTACTGGCCCAGTTCATAACCATTATACTTTACAGCATCGCTGTGCTGGCCATCTTGCCGGTCAAGTGGCCCTTTCAGCAATTGGTGCTGTCTTTGTTTTTAAATACATTATGTTCTCCATGGAAGCTTTGGGTGCAATATTAAGAGGATTCGAGGAGTTTTTTTGATCCTGCTCTCTCTCTGTCTCTCTCTCATCTGTGAATACCTATTGTAGGTCTCTGGTTACTGGAGAATAAAAAACATCTCAAGTCAGTCTGTCTCTCTCTGTCTATGTGTTTCTCTGTCTGTCTGTGTCTCTCTCTGCCTGTGTCTGTCTGTGTCTCTCTCTGCCTATGTGTCTGTCTGTCTGTGTCTCTCTGTCTGCATGTCTCTCAGTCTCTCCCTGTGTCTCTCTCTGTCTATGTGTCTCTCTGTCTACGTTGTCTCTCAGTCTCTCCCTGTGTCTCAGTCTCTTCTTCCTGATCCCCATCTTGTAGCATTTAAACCTCTCTAAAGGCTGTTGGCTCTTTGTGTTCAGTTCAAGAGGTCAGTGGTGAACCAGGGCATTTAAACAGCGTAGCTGCGGCGCGGCTACCCAGCTAACGGCCTCATTTCGTGTTGAAAGAGAGCCGTGTAAGCCCCAACTCTCTCTCCTCTCCTAAAGGAGATCGAGGGGGTAAAACGAAAAAGAAAAATCGATGGCGCAATCTTTTTTTCTTCGGGCTCCGCTATCCGTAATTGAAATGGAAAATCAAAGGAATGGAGAGCAGATAATTGTTTTATCGATACTCCCCGCCTGCCCTACAAGGGTCAGTGGCAGAACGATTGTGGCGGGCGGGCAGACAGGGATGGGGGGGGGGGGGGGGGGGACGGGGGGGGTTTACGATGGGGACCAAAACGCGAAATTGAACAGCTGGGAGGCAGTAAATCCTTTCAGCTTCCCGCCTCTCGATGGAGAGTGCTCTCTCGGGCTCTCTCTCACGTTCTCTCTGCTTTCAAGCGGCCAGCCCCAGCACCTGAACTGTGCATTCCCACACAGTACGGGACTCTTACCTCATGAATAACTAATAAGATAAAATTACATGTTCTTTCATTGTGTGCGAGCTTTCAGCATTATATTTGGAAAAAAAACCTGGCAGTACTTTCCTTGAGATCTGTTTTCAGTGTATCATATAATTGTATAATGTAGTATATTATATGTCACAACTAGTCAACATAAAGTGCCTGCTAGCTACCAACTAGCAGTACTCTGTCAGCACAGCTAGAGCCTCAGCGGAATTTAGCCAATTAGCCCGACTGTGCCCCAACAACAGCAGGACCGTTCACCAGTCTGAATGGGGGAAAAGCATTTTTGGGGAGGAAAATGACCAAATTCAAGGTCTGTTTATGACTGATGCCTTGTCAGTTCATCACAGTATAAATAATGTAAAAGGTTTAAAACTGAGATTATTTTTGCGTTCAATTTGTTATACACTGTATAGTAAAACCCACAAAGCATTCAATTTCATTTAGCAATATTTTGACAAAGCTTTTAGGTCCAGAATAATTCACAATTGTTTCCGCATCAAAGCAGGCTCTGTCTTTTATATTTGATACAATAAAGGATTATGTGAGCTGACAGGACATAGCTTGTAGATTTTGAAACTGGGACAAGATGATACTGTATTAGTCACAAATGGACCTGACCATTTTTTTAATATTATTTCTTGAGGCATCTGTTCAGAAGTTGTTATGAAGGTTGTTGGCGGTAAAGCTCAGTGAATTATGGCAGATTTTTCTTCCCTATTAGTTAAATTAATACATTCTTCCAGCTTCTCGAGCGCTCTGAAAATGGTGACTGAAGCGGCTGAAGAAAATCGACTTCCTAAATCAGTCAGTCTGTCTTCCCTTTCAACTCTCTCCATAGCGAGGCACTGACAAAATAAAAAGGAAAAGAAAAAGGGAGAAATTGATTCTGTTGAAGGGTGTTAAAGAGGTGACAGGAAAGTGTCACAAACAATAAATGACTGATAAACAAGGGGTGGAAATGGTGGAAAAATCAATGAGGAGTTTAAAGTCGCTGTTGGTAGTGCACAGTGCTCTCGAAAGAGCCTGAACTGGTGTGTGACCGAAAGGACGATCTGATTGGCTTAATGAAGGAACGTCCTAATGAAAGTGCTCCACAGGGATGATGATATCACAGCAAAGCCTGGTTCTGATCAGATTGGTGATCCTAAACCCTGGTCCTGGAGAGCCACTGGCTGTGTTGGGGTCCTAAACCCTGCCCCTGGAGAGCCACTGGGTGTGTTGGGGTCCTAAACCCTGGTCCTGGAGAGCCACTGGGTGTGTTGGGGTCCTAAACCCTGGTCCTGGAGAGCCACTGGGTGTGTTGGGGTCCTAAACCCTGGTCCTGGAGAGCCACTGGGTGTGTTAGGGTCCTAAACCCTGCCCCTGGAGAGCCACTGGGTGTGTCGCTGGTCATTTTTCAGCACTTAATTGATCAATTGAAGTAGTTGATTAATAGGTTTTGGGTAATTTCCTTTTCAATTCAGGTCAGCAAATTAATTCAAATTCAGTTGACCTGAAAATTGACCGTTATGTTCTATAGGCGTTTTTTCAATTAATGTACTGAATTTCAATTTTAAGAATTTTCTGAATTAAAACAGAATTGAACCCCAGCCCCATCGAATACACAGTCGACTCTCTTCACCTGCTTTCTTGAGTCTGAATTTCGTTTTCTGTTTTTAAGGTGAAAACACGAGAGAGGGTTGGGGACTCCTGCTTCAGAGCGAGACAGACACAGTCAACCACGGAGAGAGCGGGTCATAATTAGTAATGCTGGGGAGATGGCCTCATGAAAAAGGAATAAATGTCACCGTGTGGCATTTTCCACACCCGTCTGAACTCAGATGTAACGCTGTGGCTGAGAGGGTTCGTCAGGGTTCCAGCAGGTTTGCTTTTGTGAAGCCTGTTGACACTGCGTTATAACAGTAAGCCCTGCACTACCTGGTTACTTTTAAACAGTGGTGTTGTTATGCAGGCTTTGATTGTAAACGCACGGCTACACAGACATTGTCAGACCTCTGTGTGTTTAGCCGTTTGGTCTAATTTCTTTGAAATGGGTTGGATCATTAACAGGCCTGGGCTTGAGCCACACTCAGTCTTCCTGCTCCAGGGCTCCAGGGCTCCAGGGCTCCAGGGCTACAGGGCTACAGGGCTCCAGGGCTACAGGGCTACAGGGCTACAGGGCTATAGGGCTTCCAGGTCTTCTAGGGCTAGAGGGCTCCAGGGCTCCAGGGCTCCAGGGCTACAGGGCTACAGGGCTAGAGGGCTCCAGGGCTCCAGGTCTTCTAGGGCTAGAGGGCTCCAGGGCTCCAGGGCTCCAGGGCTACAGGGCTACAGGGCTACAGGGCTCCAGGGCTACAGGGCTACAGGGCTATAGGGCTTCCAGGTCTTCTAGGGCTAGAGGGCTCCAGGGCTCCAGGGCTCCAGGGCTACAGGGCTACAGGGCTAGAGGGCTCCAGGGCTCCAGGTCTTCTAGGGCTAGAGGGCTCCAGGGCTCCAGGGCTCCAGGGCTACAGGGCTACAGGGCTCCAGGGCTCCAGGGCTACAGGGCTACAGGGCTATAGGGCTTCCAGGTCTTCTAGGGCTAGAGGGCTCCAGGGCTCCAGGGCTCCAGGGCTACAGGGCTACAGGGCTCCAGGGCTCCAGGGCTACAGGGCTACAGGGCTCCAGGACTTCCAGGGCTCCAGGGCTACAAGGCTTCCAGGTCTTCCAGGTCTTCTAGGGCTAGAGGGCTCCAGGGCTACAGGGCTCCAGGGCAGGCCAGCTTTCATGCAGCTTGTTGAGAGAGCGCTACTCCGGCTTTCCTGGAAGTCTGTTTGTTTCTCCACTTCCTTTTCACACGCGTCCAAACCGCAGCGCTCATGTGCAGAGCTCTCTCACACTCCACACCAGAGGCGTGGCTTTAAAACTGCTGTTCCATTTAGTCTGCATGTTTATTTAACCTCTCTGGGACTGGGGAATGTGTTTGAGATTTTTAGGAGGCTTGGTTTGAGTTCCGGAAAAAATGTTACAAAATGTTTTCATTTTCATGTTTACTCCATGAGCAGGCAGTTGTGACTGTTGTTTGCTAATAATTTTTTTCCTGAATATGGGATGCAATGCAGTCATTGTTGATCAAGGAGGTGGGGCTTAATGCATTCTTTTGTCTATTTAGTGCTATTTTTATTTATCAAGTTAAGTTCACTTGAGACAGGTGGTTACTGCATAGCAAACAGAGTTTGATAGATGTTTCACAAAAGGACTATTTATTTTATTTTTATTTATTTTTCCTTTATTTAAACAGCTGGTCTCATTGAGATCAAGATCTCTTTTTCAAGAGAGACCTGCATGTCCATGTTATTTCACAGACGTTTCGAAACAGGGCTATATTTTGGACCGAGAAGGGAAAAAGACGTTTTGTATGAAATGCAGGATGTCCTGGCGAGTACGGGGCCGTTGGCAAGTCTACAGTCGCGTGACCTTGTTGGAATGCGGCGGGTTTACAGGAATGCCGTTTTATGACACGTCACAGCCGTCCGCCTCGGCCGCCACGCAGCTCGACGGCGGACGCCGTAGCGAAAGCTCCCCAGCTTTTCTGGGGTTCGCTCGTGGACGGCGGGCGGGCGCCATATGTTCCCCTCTTGTTTTGGCTGGGATCACGCCGTCATTACTGGCAGTTAAAGCTGTTTATGAGCCTTGGCTCCGGAAACTGTGCTCGGGGCCCTTTGAAACAGGCATCGGCTTTTCCAGGAGAGTCCCTCTGATGCCAGTGGCTCTAAATCTGAACGCTCTTGGCTGAGATTTTTCTGAGGCTGTTTCTGTGATGCTGGCTTCTGTGGAGATTGATCATTTACATCCCGTTGGACTGTCGAATGTTTGGTGCTTGATTTTTGGCATCGCTGTGCTGTTGTTTTTCCAAGCCCTGTTCGCAGTGGGAGACGCTTCTCTTGCTGTGCATCAAATCCTTCCCTGATTATAATGATGCAATTTTATTTATTCTGTGCCTCTTCAGATGGCAAAATTCTGTTGCGTGTGCACACTTATAAAACTTAAGGAGCTAAACTGAAGCAAATATGTAAAATCAGATGTCATAAATTATTATTGATATGATTCAAACCTATTTATTGTACTTACACCAGGTCATCCTTCAGAGAACATTTCTTTCAGTTGTTACAATGAAAGGCGTACTTATGGAATTAAAGAACAATTTGATTTTAATAATTACTGTTAGTGCATTTTAAATCAATTTTATCAAGAGGTAAACAAGGAACAACAACTTAGATTAGTATTTTAATCTGAATGCCATTTCAGGTGGTCATAGTGTTTCAGGTGGTCATAAGTACATACAACCAGTGAAAATATAAATATCATGTGCAGGTAACCTAAAACCATTCTTAATGTCTTTGAAAAATCAGGAACATCACACCATGTAGAAATGTACACATGATCATAACGTGACATGAGATCAGCTGCACTTTAGCTTAGCGACCAGCACAGCGGATGCTACACCACTGTCTGATTTACCCCATCGCGACAGGCCTTCCTCACAGCCGGTGTGGCCGTCTCTGAGTGAACGGAGTGAGAATGGCGGTTGAGCCGAGCTCAGCCGAGCCTGGCTCTTGGGCGTGGCTTTGGCCGCTGCCCCGCCCACACGGGTCCAGGTGAGCCCTTTCATCTGACAGCGCAAGCCCCTCTGTCCTGCCAGGACCGACTGCAGCCCAGGTGACAGAGTGCATTGTGGTCTTGGCCCAACTGTGGCAGCTGAACTTTGATCTCAAAGCTTGGAACCATTTTACAAGCAGGGACAAAAAGATAAAGAGCCTGGGAAATGGAGGCAAAAACAGATGGGAGTGAAAACAAGAATGAACTACATCTGAAGCCTGCGTCAGATGGCTTCCGTTTCTCTGTCAGAGGAGAACTGTGAGCCAAATTTTAAGTGTAAACTGCCCATGCTGACGCAAAGTAAATAGCAACAGAGACAATAAATAAACAATTAAAATATAACTTTAAATAACTCATTTTACACATTCTGTAATGGCTGTGAAAAATACTGTTCCAGTTTGTCAGTGATTACTTGGCTGGACTCACTGACGAAATGCTGTGCATTATTTCCAATACATGCATGCTGTTGCATGAGCGTATTTTATTAGGGGTCCAAGCAGCGAAGCTGGTGGAACCCTATTGTTTTTGTTAGGATTATTATTAGGGGTCCAAGCAGCGAAGCTGGTGGAACCCTATTGTATTTGTTAGGATTATTAGGGGTCCAAGCAGCGAAGCTGGTGGAACCCTATTGTATCTGTTAGGATTATTATTATTATTATTATTTTTCTCCGCTAAAAGTGTCTGAGGCTCAGGAACCATAAGGCCTAGAGCAACCAAATTTGGCAGGTGGGTTCCTATGGCCCCCCACTACTCAGGCACTAAAAATCACCTATGTCGGCCAGATGGTGGCGCTATAACAAAGGGTTAGGCGTAAAAGGCCATAACTCTCACACCATAAGTTAGATCAACACAAAACTTCATCGACATATGCATCTGAACGTGCTCTATCACTTTGCCATTGGCACCACCTATGGCCGCCATATTGTTTGCCTGCCCTTTCGACTTTTTAGTTGGGGCGTGGCAGTTTTCTCCACTAAAATGTCTGAGGCTCAGCAACCATAAGTTGTAGACCAACCAAATTTTGGAGGTGGGTTCCTATGGCCCCCCACTACTCGGGCACTAAAAATCATCTATGTCGGCCAGATGGTGGCGCTATAACAAAGGGTCATACTTTAAAAGGTCATAACTCCCACACCGTAAGTCAGATCAACACAAAACTTCATCGACCGATGCATCGGAATGTGCTCTACAACTTTGCTTTTGGGACCACCTATGTCCGCCATATGGTTTGCCCGCCATTTGGACTTTTTTATTAGGTGGGGTGCGGAAGAGCTGTGGCTCCAAATCTAAACGGTTACGACATCGAGTAAACTTCTTTACGGCAAGCGACATCCATGGCGACGCAAGTAATCCGACACCGTAGGGTCTAGTTTTTATCAGTGAGGGGACGGTCTGAACGTCGGGGAAGCAGTGGAAGACAGTGTCAGACATTATTTGAAGACAGTATCGGGTGAGTTCGTTTAGTCTTTGAATCTGTCATTATGCTGAGAAATAGCTAAACCATTTTATTGATAGGTTCTGAGTTTCTGTGCAAACGCGCGAAAACACGCTGGTATTATGAAACAATGACGGTAGCCTAATACATATATAGTCCGCTTCGTTCCGTTGCTACCATAAGATAACAGACTATCTTGTGTCTACAGCTGCAGTTCCTCACTGCAATTTCTAACATTGAATATTCACAAAAGACGCAATTTATACTGTACTCTGCCAACGTCTAAATAAATAATACGCTACGGTACAGCTTTAAGAGGATGAATCATTACTTTTCTTTGACATGGATCCATTTGAAGACAATAACGGGTTCGTTTTTAAATCCGTCATTATGCTGAGAGAAATCGTATTCTCAATTTAATCTCTAAATTTATTCTAAGGTTAGGGTTGTAACTAGTTAGCTGTTTCGTAGGTGACTTAGTTAATGCACTCGTCTTAACTATTGCTTGTATTTTTGCATAGACTGCGTTGTTGCTGTTCTTGTTTGTGTTAGTGTTAACCAGTTTAACCTACAGGGTCCAAGTTGAACTATGCGGTTGTTCCATGCACTTGGAACGGTAGGCTACTGCCCTCTAGGGTTTTCGACACACTTGTTCCTGGTTATGGTTAAACATTTTGTTGTACGTCGCTCTGGATAAGAGCGTCTGCCAAATGCCTATAATGTAATATAATATTCCCTAGCAACAACATAAAAGTTTTTTTTAAACTATGCCATGTCATTCTACATTCAATATCTGGGACTAAACATTGAATAAATATACAATCTTACCACTGGTTTTACGCGTAGAGTTGTCCCTTCTGCGAATGAGTGGTCATATATTGTCCTGGACAATCCGTTTGAGAAATATAGGCTACGCGCATTTGTCACGCCTGGGCTATCTTCAAAAATAGCTGTGCGTAATACCACACCTCTTGCTTACGGCGTTGTCGCCCTTTTTAGTGCAATTTGGCTTGACTGACAATTAATTTATTCAGTAGGTGAGAGTATAAGCTTTCTGACGATGTATAACATGTCTGTTTTTGCTTTTGGAATAGCGTTTTATATGTCAGCGTAACCGAAAATTTTCTTACATGCCAGTGTCTACATAAATAAAACGGTAGGCTGCTCTGCGCGTAGGTCGCGACTTGATATCTCGTCTTTTGTTTCGTTTTTTCTTAATGTCGCATTTATTACTTGAAATGTGTATTTATGTGTTATTATTCTATCTGTCTCTGTGGCGCTCTGAAATGTGCATTCTCTGCTAAGCTGAGCAATGGATTGGAATATGTGTCTGACGTAGTGTTGCACGGTATTCCAAAACTTCAGCACTTTCTCGGTACTTAAAAAAAATAAAAATAAAATAAACGGTTCGCTATTAGAATGTTCCGACGTTCGGTAGTTTTGAGTCAAATGTAAAAGCCAAGGAAAATTGTCTCCCGCATTACTGATTTAGAGGATGAAAAGTGTAATTTGTCAGAATCTTTGCTCGATGGCAGTAGCAACTAAGGTTGCCAAGTGAGGTGACTTGCGCTTGTGTACTCAGCCCTTTGATACAGCGCAAGCTTTGACTCAGTTCACTTCAGTAGCAATAGCTGTTCTAATTTGTAAATATTTTATTAAAGGAAGATGCTGTATTGTTATTGAAATATGCTGTTTTTAGATATATTTTAAAGTGAAAGACCTGTATAAAGATAATTTACTTTACAATTGTTTAATTTTTGAAATATATTTAATATAGTTTTCTATGGTTTAGTGTTGTAACACTATAGGCCTATGCTTATTGATATGCTGAACAGGCTTCAACTTAAAAGTTGTTAATAAACCAGGTTTTTTATAAACCGTGAATTCGAAAATGAGGTCAACCCTTGTGGACATTACCTTTCTGATCAATTAAGGTAATTTCAGTATCGTTAGGTACCGAGTATTGAATCAGTATTGTTTCAGTATCAATTATCATGATACTAAACCTGGTATCGGTATCAAAGTCAAAATTTTGGTATCGTGAGAACACTAGTGTGACGCCTTTTTTAGTCACAGCATGGAAGCGCTGCAGCTGTACATACACGCTGGGCCATCTAAGTGTTACGACATGCCATCTAAGTGTTACGACATAGTAAATGCCTTCACGAGAAGCGGCCAGGACACATCCATGGCGACGCAACTAAGTCATCCGCCAGCGTCTCTTACCACAAAATTGGCCATAAGTCATCAATTTTTTTATACAATAATCATGATATTCAGTAGATATGTTGGGTAAAGGTGTATGATCATGTATGTTGGGTAAAGGTGTATGATCATGAGGACAAAGCCGTTTTCAAATCGCTCCATAGGGGGTGCGATGGTGCCAATGCTTGGACCCCTCCCAACGCCGCTTGCGGCTTTAATTATTATTAGGGGTCCAAGCAGCGAAGCTGGTGGAACCCTATTGTATCTGTTAGGATTATTCTTATTATTTTTCTCCGCTAAAAGTGTCTGAGGCTCAGCAACCATAAGTCCTAGAGCAACCAAATTTGGCAGGTGGGTTCCTATGGCCCCCCACTACTCAGGCACTAAAAATCACCTATGTCGGCCATATGGTGGCGCTATAACAAAGGGTTAGGCGTAAAAGGCCATAACTCCCACACCATAAGTTAGATCAACACAAAACTTCATCGACATATGCATCTGAACGTGCTCTATCACTTTGCCATTGGCACTACATATGTCTGCCATATTGTTTGCCCGCCATTTTAACTTTTTAGTTGGGGCGTGGCAGTTTTCTCCGCTAAAATGTCTGAGGCTCAGCAACCATAAGTTGTACACCAACCAAATTTGGGAGGTGGGTTCCTATGGCCCCCCACTACTCAGCCACGAAAAATCACCTATGTCGCCCAGATGGTGGCGCTATAACAAAGGATCATACTTTAAAAGGCTATAACTGCCACACCATAAGTCCGATCAACACAAAACTTCATCGACCGATGCATCTGAATGTGCTCTACAACTTTGCTTTTGGGACCACCTATGTCCGCCATATGGTTTGCCCGCCATTTGGACTTTTTTATTAGGTGGGGTGCGGAAAAGCTGGAGCTCAAAATTCTAAGTGTTACGACATCGAGTAAACTTCTTTACGGCAATGGACATCCATGGCGACGCAAGTAATCCGACACCGTAGGGTCTAGTTTTTATCAGTGAGGGGAAGGTCTGACCGTCGGGGAAAGAAAGACAGTGCCAGCCAGAGTGCATGCTAGGCTATTACAGGTTTGTTAGTAAAAGCTTTTTGAGAGGATGAATAATTACTTTTATTTGGCATGGATTTGAAGACAGTATCGGGTGAGTTCGTTTAGTCTTTAAATCTGTCATTATGGTGAGAAATAGCTAAACCATTTTATTGGTAGGTTTTGCGTTTCTGTGCAAACGCGCGAAAACACACTGGTATAATAAAACAATGATATCAATACACGTATAGTCCGCTTCGTTCCGTTGCTACCATAACATAAATTATCTTGTGTCTACAGCTGCAGTTTCTCGCTGCAATTTCTAATATTGAATATAAACAAAATACGCAATTTATGCTTTAAATCGTATTCTCAATTTAATCTCTAAATTGACTGTAAGCTTAGGGTTGTAACTAGGTAGTTGTTTCGTAGGTGACTTAACTCGTCTTAACTATTGCTTGTATTTTTTGCATAGACTGCGTTGTTGCTGTTCTTGTTTGTGTTAGTGTTAACCAGTTTAACCTACAGGGTCCAAGTTGAACTATGCGGTTGTTCCATGCACTTGGAACGGTAGGCTACTGCCCTCTAGGATTTTCGACACACTTGTTCCTGGTTATGGTTAAACATTTTGTTGTACGTCGCTCTGGATAAGAGCGTCTGCCAAATGCCTATAATGTAATATAATATTCCGTAGCAACAACATAAAAGTTTTTTTTAATTATGCCATGTCATTCTACATTCAATATCTGGGACTAAACATTGAATAAATATACAATCTTACGACTGGTTTTACGCGTAGAGTTGTCCCTTTTGCGAATGAGTGCTCATATATTGTCCTGGACAATCCGTTTGAGAAATATAGGCTACGCGCATTTGTCACGCCTGGGCTATCTTCAAAAATAGCTGTGCGTAATACCACACCTGTTGCTTACGGCGTTGTCGCCCTTTGTAGTGCAATTTGGCTTGACTGACAATTAATTTATTCAGTAGGTGAGAGTATAAGCTTTCTGACGATGTATAACATGTCTGTTCTTGCTTTTGGAATAGCGTTTTATAGGTCAGCGTAACCGAAAATTTTCTTATATGCCAGTGTCTACATAAATAAAACGGTAGGCTACTCTGCGCGTAGGTCGCGACTTGATATCTCGTCTTTTGTTTCGTTTTTTCTTAATGTCGCATTTATTATTTGAAATGTGTATTTATGTGTTATTATTCTATCTGTCTCTGTGGCGCTCTGAAATGTCCATTCTCTGCTAAGCTGAGCAATGGATTGGAATATGTGTCTGACGTAGTGTTGCACGGTATTCCAAAACTTCATCACTTTCTCGGTACTTAAAAAAAAAATTAAAATAAAATAAACGGTTCGCTATTAGAATATTCCGACGTTCGGTAGTTTTGAGTCAAATGTAAAAGCCAGGGAACATTGTCTCCCGCATTACTGATTTAGAGGATGAAAAGTGCAATTTGTCAGAATCTTCGCTAGGCGGGAGTAGCAACTAAGGTTGGCAAGTGAGGTGACCTGCGCTTGTGCATTCTTCATGGTTGATACAGCGCAAGCTTACACTCAGTTGACTTCAGTAGCAATAGGTGTTCTAATTTGTAAATATTATATTATAGGAAGGTGCTGTATTGTTATTGAAATATGCTGTTTTTAGATTTATTTAAAAGTGAAAGACCTGTTTAAAGATAATTTACTTTGCAATTGTTTAATTTTTGAAATATATTTCATATAGTTTTCTATGGTTTAGTGTTGTAACACTATAGGCCTATGCTTATTGATATGTTGAACAGGCTTCAACTTAAAGGATGTTAATAAACCAGGCTTTTAATAAACCGTGAATTCGAAAATGAGGTCAACCTTTGTGGACATTACGTTTCTGATCAATTAAGGTAATTTCAGTATCGTTAGTTACCGAGTATTGAATCAGTATTGTTTCAGTATCAATTATCATGATACTAAACCTGGCATCGTTATCAAATCAAAATTTTGCTATCGTGACAACACTAGTGTGACGCCTTTTTTAGTTGCGGCATGGAAGCGCTGCAGCTGTACACACACACCAGGCCATCTAAGTGTTACGACATGCCATCTAAGTGTTACAACATAGTAAAGACCTTTACGAGAAGCGGCCAGGACACATCCGATGCCAACGCAACTAAGTCATCGGCCAGCATGTCTTAGCATAAATTTGGCCACAAGTCATCAATATTTTACTACGTCAGACACATATTCCCATCCATTGTTCATCGTGATATTCAGTAGATATGTTGGGTGAAGGCATATGATCACGAGGAAAAAGCCATTTTAAAATCGCCTCATAGGGGGCGCGACGGTGCCAATGCTTGGACCCCTCCCAACGCCGCTTGCGGCTTTAATTATTATTATTATTATTCTTATTATTTTTCTCCGCTAAAAGTGTCTGAGGCTCAGCAACCATAAGTCGTAGAGCAACCAAATTTGGCAGGTGGGTTCCTATGGGCCCCCACTACTCAGGCACTAAAAATCACCTATGTCGGCCAGATGGTGGCGCTATAACAAAGGGTTTTGCATAAAAGGCCATAACTCCCACACCATAAGTTAGATCAACACAAAACTTCATCGACCTATGCATCTGAACGTGCTCTACAACTTTGCCATTGGCACCACCCATGTCCGCCATATTGTTTGCCCGCCATTTTAACTTTTTCGTTGGGGCGTGGAAGCTTTCTCTGCTAAAATGTCTGAGGCTCAGCAACCTTAAGTCCTAGAGCAACCAAATTTGGCAGGTGGGTTCCTATGGCCCCCCACTACTCAGGCACTAAAAATCACCTATGTCGGCCAGATGGTGGCGCTATAACAAAGGATTTTGCCTAAAAGGTCATAACTCCCACACCGTAAATCAGATCAACACAAAACTTCATAGACCGACGCACGTGAATGTGCTCTACAACTTTGCTGTTGGGGCTACATATCTCCGCCATATTGTTTGCCTGCCATTTGGACTTTTTTATTAGGTGGGGTGCGGAAGAGCTGTGGCTCCAAATCTAAACGATTACGACATCTAGTAAACTTCTTTACGGCAAGCGACATCCATGGCGACGCAAGTAATCCGACACCGTAGGGTCTAGTTTTTATCAGTGAGGGGACGGTCTGAACGTCGAGGAAGCAGTGGAAGACAGTGGCAGACATTATTTGAAGACAGTATCGGGTGAGTTCGTTTAGTCTTTAAATCTGTCATTATGCTGAGAAATAGCTAAACCATTTTATTGATAGGTTCTGAGTTTCTGTGCAAACGCGCGAAAACACGCTGGTCCAATGAAACAATGACGGTAATGCATATAGTCCGCTTCGTGCCGTTGCTACCATAACATAACAAACTATCTTGTGTCTACAGCTGCAGTTTCTCGCTGCAATTTCTAATATTGAATATAAACAAAAGACGCAATTTATGCTGTAGTCTGCCAATGTCTAGATAAATAATACGGTCCATTTGAAGACAATATCGGGTGAGTTCGTTTAGTCTTTAAATCCGTCATTATGCTGAGAGAAATTGTTTTCTCAATTTAATCTCTAAATTGACTGTAACCTTAGGGTTGTAACTAGTTAGCTGTTTCGTTGGTGACTTAGTTAATGCACTCGTCTTAACTATTGCTTGTATTTTTGCATAGACTGCGTTGTTGCTGTTCTTGTTTGTGTTAGTGTTAATCAGTTTAACCTACAGGGTCCAAGTTGAACTAACGGTTGTTCCCTGCACTTGGAACGGCATTTCTCTCTGGGGTGTTCGACACACTTGTTCCTGGTTATTGTTGTACGTCACTCTGGATAAGAGCGTCTGCCAAATGCCTGTATTGTAATGGAATGTAATGTAATATTCCGTAGCAACAAGATAAACCCGACGTTAGCCCTAAAATATGCCAATATAGCAGTGAAAACGCTGCTCACTGAATAAGGAAATAAACGAGACAAAGTTTTTTAAAATTATGCCATGTCATTCTACATTCAATATCTGGGACTAAACATCTAATAAATATACAATCTTACCACTGGTTTTACGCGTAGAGATGTCCCTTTTGCGAATGAGTGGTCATATATTGTCTTGGACAGTCCGTTTGAGAAATATAGGCTACGCGCATTTGTCACGCCTGGGCTATCTTCAAAAATAGCTGTGCGTAATACCACACCTGTTACTTACGGCGTTGTCGCCCTTTTTAGTGCAATTTGGCTTGATTGACAATTCATTTATTCAGTAGGTGAGAGTATAAGCTTTCTGACGATGTATAACATGTCTGTTTTTGCTTTTGGAATAGCGTTTTATAGGTCAGCGTAACCGAACATTTTCTTATATGCCAGTGTCTACATAAATAAAACGGTAGGCTGCTCTGCGCGTAGGTCGCGACTTGATATCTCGTCTTTTGTTTCGTTTTTTCTTAATGTCGCATTTATTATTTGAAATGTGTATTTATGTGTTATTATTCTATCTGTCTCTGTGGCGCTCTGAAATGTCCATTCTCTGCTAAGCTGAGCAATGGATTGGAATATGTGTCTGACGTAGTGTTGCACGGTATTCCAAAACTTCAGCACTTTCCCGGTAATTAAAAAAAAAAAAAATAAATAAACGGTTCGCTATTAGAATATTCTGACGTTCGGTAGTTTTGAGTCAAATGTAAAAGCCAGGGAAAATTGTCTCCCGCATTACTGATTTAGAGCATGAAAAGTGCAATTTGTCAGAATCTTCGCTAGACGGGAGTAGCAACTAAGGTTGGCAAATGAGGTGACCTGCGCTTGTGCGTTCTTTGTGGTTGATACAGCGCAAGCTTACACTCAGTTGACTTCAGTAGCAATAGGTGTTCTAATTTGTAAATATTATATTATAGGAAGATGCTGTATTGTTATTGAAATATGCTGTTTTTAGATTTATTTAAAAGTGAAAGACCTGTTTAAAGATAATTTACTTTGCAATTGTTTAAATTTTGAAATATATTTCATATAGTTTTCTATGGTTTAGTGTTGTAACACTATAGGCCTATGCTTATTGATATGTTGAACAGGCTTCAGCTTAAAGGATGTTAATAAACCAGGCTTTTAATAAACCGTGAATTCGAAAATGAGGTCAGCCTTTGTGGACATTGCGTTTCTGATCAATTAAGGTAATTTCAGTATCGTTAGGTACCGAGTATTGAATCAGTATTGTTTCAGTATCAATTATCATGATACTAAACTTGGTATCGTTATCAAAGTCAAAATTTTGCTATCGTGACAACACTAGTGTGACGCCTTTTTTAGTTGCGGCATGGAAGCGCTGCAGCTGTACACAGACACCGGGCCATCTAAGTGTTACAACATGCCATCTAATCTAAGTGTTACAACATAGTAAAGACCTATACGAGAAGCGGCCAGGACGCATCCGATGCCAATGCAACTAAGTCATCCGCCAGCATGTTTTAGCATAAATTTGGCCATAAGTCATCAATATTTTACTATGTCAGACACATATTCCAATCCATTGTTCATCATGATATTCAGTAGATATGTTGGGTGAATGTATATGATCATGAGGAAAAAGCCATTTTAAAATCACTCCATAGGGGGCGCGATGGTGCCAATGCTTGGACCCCTCCCAACGCCGCTTGCGGCTTTAATTATTATTCTTATTTTTCTCCGCTAAAAGTGTCTGAGGCTCAGCAACCGTAAGTCCTGGAGCAACCAAATTTGGCAGATGGGTTCCTATGGCCCCCCACTACTCAGGCACTAAAAATCACGTATGTCGGCCAGATGGTGGCGCTATAACAAAGGGTTTTGCGTAAAAGGCCATAACTCCCACACCATAAGTTAGATCAACACAAAACTTCATCGACCTATGCCTCTGAACGTGCTCTACAACTTTGCCATTGGCACCACCTATGTCCGCCATATTGTTTGCCCGCCATTTAGACTTTTTCGTTGGGGCGTGGCAGTTTTCCCCGCTAAAATGTCTGAGGCTCAGCAACCATAAGTTGTAGACCAACCAACTTTGGTAGGTGGGTTCCTATGGCCCCCCACTACTCACGCACGAAAAATCTCCTATGTCGCCCAGATGGTGGCGCTATAACAAAGGATCACTCTTTTAAAGGCTATAACTGTCACACTATAAGTCCGATCAACACAAAACTTCATCGACCGATGCATCTGAATGTGCTCTACAACTTTGCTTTTGGGACCACCTAGGTCCGCCATATGGTTTGCCCGCCATTTGGACTTCTTTATTAGGTGGGGTGCGGAAAAGCTGGAGCTCCAAATTCTAAGTGTTACGACATCGAGTAAACTTCTTTACGGCAAGCGACATCCATGGCGACGCGAGTAATCCGACACCGTAAGGTTAGTTTTTTATCAGTGGGGACGGTCTTGGGGCACTTGGAACGCTAGGATACTGCCCTCTAGGGTTTTCGACACACTTGTTCCTGGTTATGGTTAGACACTTTGTTGTACGTCGCTCTGGATATGAGCGTCTGCCAAATGCCTGTAATGTAATGTAGGCTAATATTCCGTAACAACAAGATAAACCCGACATTTGCCCTAAAATATGCCAATACAGCAGTGAAAACGCTGCTTACTGAATAACGAAATAAACGAGACAAAGTTTTTTTTAATTATACCATCTCATATTACAGTCAATATCTGGGACTAAACATTGAATAAATATACAATCTTACCATTGGTTTTACGCGTAGAGATGTCGCTTTTGCGACTGAGTGGTCATACATTGTCTTGGACAATCCGTTTGTGATTCCTGTTGCTTGCGGCGTTGTCGCCGTTTTTAGTACAATTTGGCTTGATTGACAGTTCATTTATTCAGTAGATGAGAGTATAAGCTTTCTAACGATGTATAACATGTCTGATTTTGCATTTGGAATAGCGTGTTATAGTTCAGCTTAATGGAATATTTTTGTTACGACATCGAGTAAACTTCTTTACGGCAAGCGACATCCATGGCGACGCGAGTAATCCGACACCGTAAGGTTAGTTTTTTATCAGTGGGGACGGTCTTGGGGCACTTGGAACGCTAGGATACTGCCCTCTAGGGTTTTCGACACACTTGTTCCTGGTTATGGTTAGACACTTTGTTGTACGTCGCTCTGGATATGAGCGTCTGCCAAATGCCTGTAATGTAATGTAGGCTAATATTCCGTAACAACAAGATAAACCCGACATTTGCCCTAAAATATGCCAATACAGCAGTGAAAACGCTGCTTACTGAATAACGAAATAAACGAGACAAAGTTTTTTTTAATTATACCATCTCATATTACAGTCAATATCTGGGACTAAACATTGAATAAATATACAATCTTACCATTGGTTTTACGCGTAGAGATGTCGCTTTTGCGACTGAGTGGTCATACATTGTCTTGGACAATCCGTTTGTGATTCCTGTTGCTTGCGGCGTTGTCGCCGTTTTTAGTACAATTTGGCTTGATTGACAGTTCATTTATTCAGTAGATGAGAGTATAAGCTTTCTAACGATGTATAACATGTCTGATTTTGCATTTGGAATAGCGTGTTATAGTTCAGCTTAATGGAATATTTTCTTATCGCATTCACTGTGGCGTAGCATTAAAGACGATGCACCTAACGAAACGTTGTCAACGATTTTCATAATTTCTTGGACAGTATTATTATTATTGAGGACTTCGGGGCATAGCTAAGCCATTTCTTTGCTGATAGACCTATCTGACATCGTTTTCTGACGCAAAACAGAAGCGGATAGGACTTTGTCATTGATTGTCTGTCTCTATACTACTAAACACAGATAAAATGTCATGTTGCTATGTAAGTATTACTGCTCAAAATATTTCGGTTATATGCGTTAGGCTATTTTTGAAATTGAGTGTCTTTAAATAGGTTAGTGGTATTATATAATGTGGATATTTCACACTGCAATGTAAGCGTCAGTGTAATAGTTTTTGTGACCCATGGAACAGTGATGACGACAGTGTTGGAACGTTGCTAAAACGTGGTGGACGGTTGAAAATTATTTTCGTCCCATCCCCATCCGTCATTATGCTGAGAAATAGCTAAACCATTTTTATTGATAGTAATTGAGTTTCTCTGGAAACGCGCGAAAACACGCTGGTATAATAAAACAATGACGGTAAATATAGCCTACATATGTAGTCTGCTTCATTCCGTTGCTACCATAACATAACAGACTATCTTGTGTCTACAGCTGCAGTTTCTCGCTGCAATTACTAATATTGAATATAAACAAAGGACGCAATTTATGCTGTACTCTACCAATGTCTACATAAATAATACGGTACTCTGAGCGTATGAAGCAGTTATCATGGATGGCGAGTTGATATTTTTTGCTACTACAAGTTTGTTAGTAAAAGCTTTGAGAGGATGAATCATTACTTTTCTTTGGCATGGATCCATTTGAAGACAATATCGGGTGAGTTCGTTTACTCTTTAAATCCGTCATCATGCTGAGAGAAATCGTATTCTCAATTTAATCTCCACATTGACTGTAAGCTTTGGGTAGTAACTAGTTAGCTGTTTCGTAGGTGACTTAGTTAATGCACTCGTCTTAACTATTGTTTGCATTTCTGCATAGACTGCGTTGTTGCTGTTCTTGTTTGTGTTACTGTTAATCAGTTTAACCTACAGGGTCCAAGTTGAACTATGCGGTTGTTCCCTGCACTTGGAACGGTAGGCTACTGCCCTCTAGGGTTTTCGCCACAATTGTTCCTGATTATGGTTATACACTTTGTTGTACGTCGCTCTGGATAAGAGCGTCTGCCAAACGCCTGTAATTTAAGATGTAATGTAATATTCCGTAGCAACAAGATAAACCAGACATTAGCCTTAAAATATGCCAATACAGCAGTGAAAACTCTGCTCACTGAAGAACGACATAAACGAGACAACGTTTTTTTAAAAAATTATTCCATATCATTCTACAGTCACTATCTGGGACTAAACATTGAATAAATATACAATCTTACCATTGGTTTTACGCGTAGAGATGTCCCTTTTGCGAATGAGTGGTCATATATTGTCTTGGACAATCTGTTTGCGAAATATACGCGCATCTGTCACGCCTGGGTCGGCTATCTTCAATAATAGCTGTGTGTAATACCACACCTGTTGCTTACGGTGTTGTCGCCCTTTTTAGTACAATTTGGCTTGATTGACAATTCATTTATTCCGTAGGTGAGAGTATAAGCTTTCTAACGATGTATAACATGTCTGATTTTGCTTTTGGAATAGCGTTTTATAGGTCAGCGTAACCAAAATTTTTCTTATCTGCCAATGTGTAAATAAATAAAACGGTAGGCTACTTTGCGCGCAGCACGCAGATCGCGAGTTGACATGACGTCTTCTTTTCCGTTTTTTCTCAATGTCGTATTTATTATTTGAAATGTGCATTTATGTGTTATTATTCTATCTGTCTCTGTGGCGCTCTGAAATGTGCATTCTCTGCTAAGCTGAGCAATGGATTGGAATATGTGTCTGGTGTAGTGTTGCACGGTATACCAAAACCTCAGCACTTTCTCGGTACTTAAAAAAAAAAAAAAAAGAACAAAAAAGAAACGGTTCGCTATTAGAATATTCCGACGTTCGGTAGTTTTGAGTCAAATGTAAAAGCCAGGGAAAATTGTCTCCCGCATTACTGATTGAGAGGATGAAAAGTGTAATTTGTCAGAATCTTCGCTAGAAGGCAGTAGCAACTAAGGTTGCCAAGTGAGGTGACTTGTGCTTGCACTCAGCTCCTTCATACAGCGCAAGCTTTGACTCAGTTCACTTCAGTAGCAATAGGTGTTCCAATTTGGAAATATTTTATTATATATAGATGCTGTATTGCTATTAAAATATACTGTTTTTAAATCTATTTAAAGGTGAAAGACCTGTTGTAAATATTATTTAGTTTACAACTGTTTAATTTTTGAAATATATTTAACATATTTTTCTATTGTTCAGTGTTGTAACACTATAGGCCTATGCTTATTGATATGTTGAAGAGGCTTCAACTTAAAGGTTGTTAATGAACCAGGTAGTTAATAAACCATGAATTCGAAAATAAGGTCAACCCTTGTGGACATTACATTTCTCATCTATTAAGGTAATTTCAGTATCGTTAGGTACCGAGTATCGAATTAACATCGTTTATTTTTCAAGTATCATTTCAGTATTGAGTATCGTAATACTAAACCTGGTATCACTATCAAAGTCAAAATTTTGGTATTGTGACATTACTAGTGTGACGCCTTTTTTAGTTGCGGCACAGAAACACTGCAGCTGTGCATACACGCCGGACCATCTAAGTGTTACGACATGCCATCTAAGTGTTACGACATAGTAAAGGCCTTCGCGGGAAGCGGCCAGGACATATCCATGGCGACGTAACTAAGTCATCCGACAGCGTCTCTTAGCACAAAATTGGCCATAAGTCATCAATATTTTATACGATCATCATGATATTCAGTAGAAATGTTGGGTGAAGGCATATGATCATGAGGACAAAGCCATTTTAAAATCGCTCCATAGGGGGCGCGATGGTGCCAATGCTTGGACCCCTCCCAAAGCCGCTTGCGGCTTTAATTAGGGGTCCAAGCAGCGAAGCTGGTGGAACCCTATTGTTTTTGTTAGGATTATTAGGGGTCCAAGCAGCGAAGCTGGTGGAACCCTATTGTATCTGTTAGGATTATTATTATTATTATTATTATTATTATTTTTCTCCGCTAAAAGTGTGGCTCAGCAACCATAAGTACTAGAGCAACCAAATTCGGCAGGTGGGTTCCTATGGCCCCCCACTACTCAGGCACTAAAAATCACCTATGTCGGCCAGATGGTGGCGCTATAACAAAGGGTTTTGCGTAAAAGGCCATAACTCTCACACCATAAGTTAGATCAACACAAAACTTCATCAACCTATGCATCTGAACGTGCTCTACAACTTTGCCATTGGCACCACCTGTGTCCGCCATATTGTTTGCCCGCCATTTAGACTTTTTAGTTGGGGCGTGGAAGTTTTCTCCACTAAAATGTCTGAAGCTCAGCAACCATAAGTTGTAGACCAACCAAATTTGGTAGGTGGGTTCCTATGGCCCCCCACTACTCAGGCACGAAAAATCACCTATGTCGACCAGATGGTGGCGCTATAACAAAGGGTCGTACTTTTAAAGGCTATAACTGCCACACCGTAAGTCCGATCAACACAAAACTTCATCGACCGATGCATCTGAATGTGCTCTACAACTTTGCCATTGGGAGCACCTATGTCCCCCATATGGTTTGCCCGCCATTTGGCCGTTGTTATTAGGTGGGGTGCGGAAGAGCTGTGGCTCCAAATCTAAACGGTTACGACATCGAGTAAACTTCTTTACGGCAAGCAACATCCATGGCGACGCAAGTAATCCGACACCGTAGGGTCTAGTTTTTATCAGTGAGGGGACGGTCTGAACGTCGGGGAAGCAGTGGAACACAGTGCCCCACATTATTTGAAGACAGTATCGGGTGAGTTCGTTTAGTCTTTGAATCTGTCATTATGCTGAGAAATAGCTAAACCATTTTATTGATAGGTTCTGAGTTTCTGTGCAAACGCGCGAAAACACGCTGGTCCAATGAAACAATGACGGTAATGCATATAGTCCGCTTCGTGCCGTTGCTACCATAACATAACAAACTATCTTGTGTCTACAGCTGCAGTTTCTCGCTGCAATTTCTAATATTGAATATAAACAAAAGACGCAATTCATGCTGTAGTCTGCCAATGTCTAAATAAATAATACGGTCCATTTGAAGACAATATCGGGTGAGTTCGTTTAGTCTTTAAATCCGTCATTATGCTGAGAGAAATTGTTTTCTCAATTTAATCTCTAAATTGACTGTAAGCTTAGGGTTGTAACTAGTTAGCTGTTTCGTTGGTGACTTAGTTAATGCACTCGTCTTAACTATTGCTTGTATTTTTGCATAGACTGCGTTGTTGCTGTTCTTGTTTGTGTTAGTGTTAATCAGTTTAACCTACAGGGTCCAAGTTGAACTAACGGTTGTTCCCTGCACTTGGAACGGCATTTCTCTCTAGGGTTTTCGACACACTTGTTCCTGGTTATGGTTATACACTTTGTTGTACGTCACTCTGGATAAGAGCGTCTGCCAAATGCCTGTATTATAATGGAATGTAATGTAATATTCCGTAGCAACAAGATAAACCCGACGTTAGCCCTAAAATATGCCAATATAGCAGTGAAAACGCTGCTCACTGAATAAGGAAATAAACGAGACAAAGTTTTTTAAAATTATGCCATGTCATTCTACATTCAATATCTGGGACTAAACATCGAATAAATATACAATCTTACCACTGGTTTTACGCGTAGAGATGTCCCTTTTGCGAATGAGTGGTCATATATTGTCTTGGACAATCCGTTTGCGAAATATACGCGCATCTGTGACGCCAGGGTCCGCTATCTTCAATAACAGCTGTGCGTAATACCACACCTGTTGCTTACGGCGTTGTCGCCCTTTTTAGTGCAATTTGGCTTGATTGACAATTCATTTATTCAGTAGGTGAGAGTATAAGCTTTCTAACGATGTATAACATGTCTGATTTTGCTTTTGGAATAGCGTTTTATAGGTCAGCGTAACCAAAATTTATCTTATCTGCCAATGTCTAAATAAATAAAACGGTAGACTACTTTGCGCGCAGCACGCAGAGCGCGAGTTGATATTACGTCTTTTATTTCCGTTTTTTCTCAATGTCGTATTTATTATTTGAAATGTGCATTTATGTGTTATTATTCTATCTGTCTCTGTGGCGCTCTGAAATGTGCATTCTCTGCTAAGCTGAGCAATGGATTGGAATATGTGTCTGACGTAGTGTTGCACGGTATACCAAAACTTCAGCACTTTCTCGGTACTTAAAAAAAAAAAAAAAAAAAAAGAAACGCTTCGGTATTAGAATATTCCGACGTTCGGTAGTTTTGAGTCAAATGTAAAGGCCAGGGGAAATTGTCTCCCGCATTACTGATTAAGAGGATGAAAAGTGTCATTTGTCAGAATCTTCGCTAGAAGGCAGTAGCAACTAAGGTTGCCAAGTGAGGTGACTTGTGCTTGCACTCAGCTCCTTGATACAGCGCAAGCTTTGACTCAGTTCACTTCAGTAGCAATAGGTGTTCCAATTTGGAAATATTTTATTACACATAGATGCTGTATTGTTATTAATATATACTGTTTTTAAATCTATTTAAAGGTGAAAGACCTGTTGTAAATATTATTTAGTTTACAACTGTTTAATTTTTGAAATATATTTAACATATTTTTCTATTGTTCAGTGTTGTAACACTATAGGACTATGCATATTAATATGCTGAAGAGGCTTCAACTTAAAGGTTGTTAATGAACCAGGTAGTTAATAAACCATGAATTCGAAAATAAGGTCAACCCTTGTGGACATTACATTTCTCATCTATTAAGGTAATTTCAGTATCGTTAGGTACCGAGTATCGAATTAACATCGTTTATTTTTCAAGTATCATTTCAGTATTGAGTATCGTAATACTAAACCTGGTATCACTATCAAAGTCAAAATTTTGGTATCGTGACATTACTAGTGTGACGCCTTTTTTAGTTGCGGCACAGAAACACTGCAGCTGTGCATACATGCCGGACCATCTAAGTGTTACGACATAGTAAAGGCCTTCGCGGGAAGCGGCCAGGACATATCCATGGCGACGTAACTAAGTCATCCGACAGCGTCTCTTAGCACAAAATTGGCCATAAGTCATCATATTTTATACGATCATCATGATATTCAGTAGATATGTTGGGTGAAGGCATATGATCATGAGGACAAAGCCATTTTAAAATCGCTCCATAGGGGGCGCGATGGTGCCAATGCTTGGACCCCTCCCAACGCCGCTTGCGGCTTTAATTATTATTATTATTATTATTCTTATTATTTTTCTCCGCTAAAAGTGTCTGAGGCTCAGCAACCATAAGTCGTAGAGCAACCAAATTTGGCAGGTGGGTTCCTATGGCCCCCCACTACTCAGGCACTAAAAATCACCTATGTCAGCCAGATGGTGGCGCTATAACAAACGGTTTTGCGTAAAAGGCCATAACTCCCACACCATAAGTTAGATCAACACAAAACTTCATCGACCTATGCATCTGAACGTGCTCTACAACTTTGCCATTGGCACCACCCATGTCCGCCATATTGTTTGCCCGCCATTTTGACTTATACGTTGGGGCGTGGAAGCTTTCTCTGCTAAAATGTCTGAGGCTCAGCAACCATAAGTCCTAGAGCAACCAAATTTGGCAGGTGGGTTCCTATGGCCCCCCACTACTCAGGCACTAAAAATCACCTATGTCGGCCAGATGGTGGCGCTATAACAAAGGGTTTTGCCTAAAAGGTCATAACTCCCACACCGTAAGTCAGATCAACACAAAACTTCATAGACCGACGCATGTGAATGTGCTCTACAACTTTGCTATTGGGGCTACATATGTCCGCCATATTGTTTTCCTGCCATTTGGACTTTTTTATTAGGTGGGGTGCGGAAGAGCTGTGGCTCCAAATCTAAACGATTACGACATCTAGTAAACTTCTTTACGGCAAGCGACATCCATGGCGACGCAAGTAATCCGACACCGTAGGGTTAGTTTTTTTATCAGTGAGGGGACGGTCTTGGGGCACTTAGAACGGTAGGATACTGCCCTCTAGGGTTTTCAACACACTTGTTTCCTGGCTATGGTTAGACACTTTGTTGTACGTCGCTCTGGGTATGAGCGTCTGCCAAATGCCTGTAATGTAATGTAGGCTAATAATCCGTAACAACAAGATAAACCCGACATTTGCCCTAAAATATGCCAATACAGCAGTGAAAACGCTGCTTACTGAATAAAGAAATAAACGAGACAAAGTTTTTTTTAAAATTATACCATCTCATATTACAGTCAATATCTGGGACTAAACATTGAATAAATATACAATCTTATCATTGGTTTTACGCGTAGAGATGTCCCTTTTGCGACTGAGCGGTCATATATTGTCTTGGACAATCCGTTTGTGATTCCTGTTGCTTACGGCGTTGTCGCCGTTTTTAGTACAATTTGACTTGATTGACAGTTCATTTATTGAGAGTATTGAGAGTTCAGTAGATGAGAGTATAAGCTTTCTAACGATGTATAACATGTCTGATTTTGCATTTGGAATAGCGTTTTATAGTTCAGCGTAACGGAATATTTTCTTCTCGCATTCATTTGCGCATTCACTGTGGCGTAGCATTAAAGACGATGCACCTAACGAAACGTTGTCAACGATTTTCATAATTTCTTGGAGAGTACTATTATTATTGAGGACTTCGGGGCACAGATAAGCCATTTCTTTGCTGATAGACCTATCTGACATCGTTTTCTGACGCAAAACAGAAGCGGATAGGACTGTCATTGATTTTCTGTCTCTATACTACTAAACACAGATAAAATGTCATGTTGCTATGTAAGTATTACTGCTCAAAATATTTCGGTTGTATACGTTATTTTTGAAATTGAGTGTCTTTAAATAGGTTAGTGGCATTATATAATGCGGATATTTCACACTGCAATGCAAGCGTTAGTGTAATAGTTTTTGTGACCCATGGAACAGTGACGACGACAGTGTTGGAACGTTGCTAAAACGAGGTGGACGGTTGAAAATTATTTTCGTCATTATGCTGAGAAATAGCTAAACCATTTTTATTGATAGTAATTGAGTTTCTCTGCAAACGCGCGAAAGCACGCTGGTATAATAAAACAATGACGGTAAATATAGCCTATATATGTAGTCCGCTTCATTCCGTTGCTACCATAATATAACAAACTGTCTTGTGTCTACAGCTGCAGTTTCTCCCTGCAATAACTCTTGAATATAAACAAAAGACGCAAATGCTGTAGTCTGCCAATGTCTAAATAAATAATAAGGTATTCTTCGCACAGCACGCATGCTAGCAGGGTTGTCGAGTTGATATTTCGTTTTTTGTTTCGTTTTTTTAAATGTATTTATTGTTATTCTGTCTGTCTCTGTGGCGCTCTGAAATGTGCATTCTCCGCTAAGCTGAGCAATGGATTGGAATATGTGTCTGACGTAGTGTTGCACGGTATACCAAAACTTCAGCACTTTTTCGGTCCTTAAAAAAGAAACGGTTCCGTATTAGAATATTCCGACGTTCGGTAGTTTTGAGTCAAATGTAAAAGCCAGGGAAAATTGTCTCCCGCATTACTGAGGATGAAAAGTGTAATTTGTCAGAATCTTCGCTAGATGGCAGTAGCAACTAAAATTGGCAAGTGAGGTGACCTGCGCTTGTGCATTTTTTCGTGGTTGATACTGCGCAATCTTAGACTCAGTTAACTTCAGTAGCAATAGCTGTTCTAAATTGTAAATATTTTATTAAAGGAAGATGCTGTATTGTTATTGAAATATGCTGTTTTTAAATATATTTTAAAGTGAAAGACCTGTATAAAGATAATTTACTTTACAATTGTTTAATTTTTGAAATATATTTAATATAGTTTTCTATGGTTTAGTGTTGTAACACTATAGGCCTATGCTTATTGATATGCTGAACAGGCTTCAACTTAAAAGTTGTTAATAAATCAGGTTTTTTATAAACCGTGAATTCAAAAATGAGGTCAACCCTTGTGGACATTACCTTTCTGATCTATTAAGGTAATTTCAGTATCGTTAGCTACCGAGTATTGAATCAGTATTGTTTCAGTATCAATTATCATGATACTAAACCTGGTATCGGTATCAAAGTCAAAATTTTGGTATTGTGAGAACACTAGTGTGACGCCTTTTTTAGTCACAGCATGGAAGCGCTGCAGCTGTCCATACACGCTGGGCCATCTAAGTGTTACGACATGCCATCTAAGTGTTACGACATAGTAAATGCCTTCACGGGAAGCGGCCAGGACACATCCATGGCGACGCAACTAAGTCATCCGCCAGCGTCTCTTACCACAAAATTGGCCATAAGTCATCAATTTTTTATACAATAATCATGATATTCAGTAGATATGTTGGGTGAAGGTGTATGATCATGAGGACAAAGCCATTTTCAAATCGCTCCATAGGGGGTGCGATGGTGCCAATGCTTGGACCCCTCCCAACGCCGCTTGCGGCTTTAATTAGGGGTCCAAGCAGCGAAGCTGGTGGAACCCTATTGTTTTTGTTAGGATTATTATTATTATTATTCTTATTATTTTTCTCCGCTAAAAGTGTCTGAGGCTCAGCAACCATAAGTCGTAGAGCAACCAAATTTGGCAGGTGGGTTCCTATGGCCCCCCACTACTCAGGCACTAAAAATCACATATGTCGGCCATATGGTGGCGCTATAACAAAGGGTTAGGCGTAAAAGGCCATAACTCCCACACCATAAGTTAGATCAACACAAAACTTCATCGACATATGCATCTGAACATGCTCTATCACTTTGCCATTGGCACTACCTATGTCTGCCATATTGTTTGCCCGCCATTTTAACTTTTTAGTTGGGGCGTGGCAGTTTTCTCCGCTAAAATGTCTGAGGCTCAGCAACCATAAGTTGTACACCAACCAAATTTGGGAGGTGGGTTCCTATGGCCGCCCACTACTCGGGCACTACAAATCACCTATGTCGGCCAGATGGTGGCGCTATAACAAAGGGTCATACTTTAAAAGGCCATAACTCACACACCATAAGTCAGATCAACACAAAACTTCATCGACCGATGCATCTGAATGTGCTCTACAACTTTGCTATTGGGACCACCTATGTCCGCCATATGGTTTGCCCGCCATTTGGACTTTTTTATTAGGTGGGGTGCCGAAGAGCTGTTGCTGCAAATTCTAAGTGTTACGACATCGAGTAAACTTCTTTACGGCAAGCGACATCCATGGCGACGCAAGTAATCCGACACCGTAGGGTCTAGTTTTTATCAGTGAGGGGAAGGTCTGACCGTCGGGGAAAGAAAGACAGTGCCAGCCAGAGTGCATGCTAGGCTATTAAAGGATTGTTAGTAAAAGCTTTTTGAGAGGATGAATAATTACTTTTGTTTGGCATGGATTTGAAGACAGTATCGGGTGAGTTCGTTTAGTCTTTAAATCTGTCATTATGGTGAGAAATAGCTAAACCATTTTATTGGTAGGTTTTGCGTTTCTGTGCAAACGCGCGAAAACACACTGGTATAATAAAACAATGATGGCAATACACGTATAGTCCGCTTCGTTCCGTTGCTACCATAACATAAATTATCTTTTGTCTACAGCTGCAGTTTCTCGCTGCAATTTCTAATATTGAATATAAACAAAAGACGCAATTTATGCTTTAAATCGTATTCTTAATTTAATCTCTAAATTGACTGTAAGCTTAGGGTTGTAACTAGGTAGTTGTTTCGTAGGTGACTTAACTCGTCTTAACTATTGCTTGTATTTTTGCATAGACTGCGTTGTTGCTGTTCTTGTTTGTGTTAGTGTTAATCATTTTAACCTACAGGGTCCAAGTTGAACTATGCGGTTGTTCCCTGCATTTGGAACGGTAGGCTACTGCCCTCTAGGGTTTTCGACACACTTGTTCCTGTTTATGGTTAAACACTTTGTTGTACGTCGCTCTGGATAGGAGCGTCTGCCAAATGCCTGTAATGTAATGTAATGCAATATTCCGTAGCAACAAGATAAACCCGACATTAGCCCTAAAATATGCCAATACAGCAGTGAAAATGCTGCTCACTGACTAACGAAATAAACGAGACAATTTTCTTTTAATTATACCATGTCATTCTACAGTCAATATCTGGGACTAAACATTGAATAAATATACAATCTTACCGTTGGTTTTACGCGTAGATGTCCCTTTTGCGAATGAGTGGTCATATATTGTCTTGGACAATCCGTTTGTGAAAAATACGCGCATATGTGACGCCTGGGTCGGCTATCTTCATAAATAGCTGTGTGTAATACCACACTTGTTGCTTACGGCGTTGTCGCCCTTTTTAGTGCAATTTGGCTTGATTGACAACTCATTTATTCCGTAGGTGAGAGTGTAAGCTTTCTAACGATGTATAACATGTCTTATTTTGCTTTTGGAATAGCGTTTTATAGGTCAGCGTAACCGAAAATGTTCTCATCTGCCAATGTCTAAATAAATAAAACGGTACGCTGCTCTGCGGCCAGCACGCACGTCGCGAGTTGATATTTCGTATTTTGTTTCGTTTTTTCGCAATGTGGTCTTTATTATTTGAAATGCGTATTTACCTGTTATTATTTTAAAATTATGCCATGTCATTCTACATTCAATATCTGCGACTAAACATTGAATAAATATACAATCTTACCTCTGGTTTTACGCGTAGAGTTGTCCCTTTTGCGAATGAGTGGTCACATATTGTCTCGGACAATCCGTTTGAGAGATATAGACGCCTGGGCTATCTTCAAAAGTAGCTGTGCGTAATACCACACCTGTTGCTTACGGCGTTGTCGCCCTTTTTAGTGCAATTTGGCTTGATTGACTATTCGTTTATTCAGTAGGTGAGAGTATAAGCTTTCTAACGATGTATAACATGTCTGTTTTTGCTTTTGGAATAGCGTTTTATAGGTCAGCGTAACCGAAAATGTTCTTATATGCCAGTGTCTACATAAATAAAACGGTAGGCTGCTCTGCGCGTAGGTCGCGACTTGATATCTCGTCTTTTGTTTCGTTTTTTCTCAATGTCGTATTTATTATTTGAAATGTGTATTTATGTGTTATTATTCTATCTGTCTCTGAGGCGCTCTGAAATGTGCATTCTCTGCTAAGCTGAGCAATGGATTGGAATATGTGTCTGACGTAGTGTTGCACCGTATACCAAAACTTCAGCACTTTCTCGGTACTTAAAAAAAAAAAAAAAGAAGAAACGGTTCGGTATTAGAATATTCCGACGTTCGGTAGTTTTGAGTCAAATGTAAAAGCCAGGGAAAATTGTCTCCCGCATTACTGATTGAGAGGATGAAAAGTGTAATTTGTCAGAATCTTCGCTAGAAGGCAGTAGCAACTAAGGTTGCCAAGTGAGGTGACTTGCGCTTGTGCACTCAGCTCCTTGATACAGCGCAAGCTTTGACTCAGTTCACTTCAGTAGCAATAGGTGTTCCAATTTGGAAATATTTTATTATAGATAGATGCTGTATTGTTATTAAAATATGCTGTTTTTAAATTTATTTAAAGGTGAAAGACCTGTTTTAAAGATTATTTACTTTACAACTGTTTAATTTTTGAAATATTTAATATATTTTTCTATTGTTCAGTGTTGTAACACTATAGGCCTATGCATATTAATATGTTGAACAGGCTTCAATTTAAAGGTTGTTAATGAACCAGGTTGTTAATAATCCGTGAATTCGAAAATGAGGTCAACCCTTGTGGACATTGAGTTTCTGATCTATTAAGGTAATTTCAGTATCGTTAGGTACCGAGTATTGAATCAGTATCGTTTCAGTATTAATTATCGTGATACTAAACTTGGTATCGGTATCAAAGTCAAAATTTTGGTATTGTGACAACACTAGTGTGACGCCTTTTTTTGTTACAGCATGGAAGCGCTGCAGCTGTACAAACACGCCAGGCCATATGTGCGTTACGACATGCCATCTAAGTGTTACGACATAGTAAAGGCCTTCACGGGAAGCGGCCAGGACACATCCATGGCGACGCAACTAAGTCAATCGACAGCGTCTCTTAGCACAAAATTGGCCATAAGTCATCAATATTTTATACAATCATCATGATATTCAGGAGATATGTTGGATGAAGGCATATGATCATGAGGAAGAAGCCATTTTAAAATCGCTCCGTAGGGGGAGCGATGGTGCCAATGCTTGGACCCCTCCCAACGCCGCTTGCGGCTTTAATTAGGGGTCCAAGCAGCGAAGCTGGTGGAACCCTATTGTATCTGTTAGGATTATTATTATTATTATTATTTTTCTCCGCTAAAAGTGTCTGAGGCTCAGCAACCATAAGTACTAGAGCAACCAAATTCGGCAGGTGGGTTCCTATGGCCCCCCACTACTCAGGCACTAAAAATCACCTATGTCGGCCAGATGGTGGCGCTATAACAAAGGGTTTTGCGTAAAAGGCCATAACTCTCACACCATAAGTTAGATCAACACAAAACTTCATCAACCTATGCATCTGAACGTGCTCTACAACTTTGCCATTGGCACCACCTGTGTCCGCCATATTGTTTGCCCGCCATTTAGACTTTTTAGTTGGGGCGTGGAAGTTTTCTCCACTAAAATGTCTGAAGCTCAGCAACCATAAGTTGTAGACCAACCAAATTTGGTAGGTGGGTTCCTATGGCCCCCCACTACTCAGGCACGAAAAATCACCTATGTCGACCAGATGGTGGCGCTATAACAAAGGGTCGTACTTTTAAAGGCTATAACTGCCAGACCGTAAGTCCGATCAACACAAAACTTCATCGACCGATGCATCTGAATGTGCTCTAAAACTTTGCCATTGGGAGCACCTATGTCCCCCATATGGTTTGCCCGCCATTTGGCCGTTGTTATTAGGTGGGGTGCGGAAGAGCTGTGGCTCCAAATCTAAACGGTTACGACATCGAGTAAACTTCTTTACGGCAAGCAACATCCATGGCGACGCAAGTAATCCGACACCGTAGGGTCTAGTTTTTATCAGTGAGGGGACGGTCTGAACGTCGGGGAAGCAGTGGAACACAGTGCCAGACATTATTTGAAGACAGTATCGGGTGAGTTCGTTTAGTCTTTGAATCTGTCATTATGCTGAGAAATAGCTAAACCATTTTATTGATAGGTTCTGAGTTTCTGTGCAAACGCGCGAAAACACGCTGGTCCAATGAAACAATGACGGTAATGCATATAGTCCGCTTCGTGCCGTTGCTACCATAACATAACAAACTATTTTGTGTCTACAGCTGCAGTTTCTCGCTGCAATTTCTAATATTGAATGTAAACAAAAGACGCAATTTATGCTGTAGTCTGCCAATGTCTAAATAATTAATACGGTCCATTTGAAGACAATATCGGGTGAGTTCGTTTAGTCTTTAAATCCGTCATTATGCTGAGAGAAATTGTTTTCTCAATTTAATCTCTAAATTGACTAAGCTTAGGGTTGTAACTAGTTAGCTGTTGCGTTGTTGACTTAGTTAATGCACTCGTCTTAACTATTGCTTGTATTTTTGCATAGACTGCGTTGTTGCTGTTCTTGTTTGTGTTAGTGTTAATCAGTTTAACCTACAGGGTCCAAGTTGAACTAACGGTTGTTCCCTGCACTTGGAACGGCATTTCTCTCTAGGGTTTTCGACACACTTGTTCCTGTTTATGGTTATACACTTTGTTGTACGTCACTCTGGATAAGAGCGTCTGCCAAATGCCTGTATTGTAATGGAATGTAATGTAATATTCCGTGGCAACAAGATAAACCCGACGTTAGCCCTAAAATATGCCAATATAGCAGTGAAAACGCTGCTCACTGAATAAGGAAATAAACGAGACAAAGTTTTTTAAAATTATGCCATGTCATTCTACATTCAATATCTGGGACTAAACATCGAATAAATATAAATTCTTACCACTGGTTTTACGCGTAGAGATGTCCCTTTTCCGAATGAGTGGTCATATATTGTCTTGGACAATCCGTTTGCGAAATATACGCGCATCTGTGACGCCAGGGTCGGCTATCTTCAATAACAGCTGTGCTTAATACCACACCTGTTGCTTACGGCGTTGTCGCCCTTTTTAGTGCAATTTGGCTTGATTGACAATTCATTTATTCAGTAGGTGAGAGGATAAGCTTTCTAACGATGTATAACATGTCTGATTTTGCTTTTGGAATAGCGTTTTATAGGTCAGCGTAACCAAAATTTATCTTATCTGCCAATGTCTAAATAAATAAAACGGTAGACTACTTTGCGCGCAGCACGCAGATCGCGAGTTGATATTACGTCTTTTATTTCCGTTTTTTCTCAATGTCGTATTTATTATTATTTGAAATGTGCATTTATGTGTTATTATTCTATCTGTCTCTGTGGCGCTCTGAAATGTGCATTCTCTGCTAAGCTGAGCAATGGATTGGAATATGTGTCTGACGTAGTGTTGCACGGTGTACCAAAACTTCAGCACTTTCTCGGTACTTAAAAAAAAAAAAAGAAAAGAAACGCTTCGGTATTAGAATATTCCGACGTTCGGTAGTTTTGAGTCAAATGTAAAAGCCAGGGAAAATTGTCTCCCGCATTACTGATTGAGAGGATGAAAAGTGTAATTTGTCAGAATCTTCGCTAGAAGGCAGTAGCAACTAAGGTTGCCAAGTGAGGTGACTTGTGCTTGCACTCAGCTCCTTGATACAGCGCAAGCTTTGACTCAGTTCACTTCAGTAGCAATAGGTGTTCCAATTTGGAAATATTTCATTATATACAGATGCTGTATTGTTATTAAAATATACTGTTTTTAAATCTATTTAAAAGTGAAAGACCTGTTGTAAATATTATTTAGTTGAGGCTTCAACTTAAAGCTTGTTAATGAACCAGGTTGTTAATAAACCATGAATTCGAAAATTAGGTCAACCCTTGTGGACATTACGTTTCTGATATATTAAGGTAATTTCAGTATTGTTAGGTACCGAGTATCGAATTAGCATCGTTTAAGTTTCAAGTATCATTTCAGTATTGAGTATTGTGATACTAAACCTGGTATCAGTATCAAAGTCAAAATTTTGGTATCGTGACAACACTAGTGTGACGCCTTTTTTAGTTGCGGCGCAGAAACACTGCAGCTGTGCATACACGCCGGGCCATCTAAGTGTTACGACATGCCATCTGAGTGTTACGACATAGTAAAGGCCTTTACGGGAAGCGGCCAGGACACATCCATGGCGACGCAACTAAGTCATCAGACAGCGTCTCTTAGCACAAAATTGGCCATAAGTCATCAATATTTTATACAGTCATCATGATATTCAGTAGATATGTTGGGTGAAGGCATATGATCATGATAACAAAGCCATTTTAAAATCGCTCCATAGGGGGCGCGATGGTGCCAATGCTTGGACCCCTCCCAACGCCGCTTGCGGCTTTAATTATTATTATTATTATTATTATTTTTCTCCGCTAAAAGTGTCTGAGGCTCAGCAACCATAAGTCGTAGAGCAACCAAATTTAGCAGGTGGGTTCCTATGGCCCCCCACTACTCAGGCACTAAAAATCACCTATGTCGGCCAGATGGTGGCGCTATAACAAAGGGTTTTGCGTAAAAGGCCATAACTCCCACACCATAAGTTAGATCAACACAAAACTTCATCGACCTATGCATCTGAACGTGCTCTACAACTTTGCCATTGGCACCACCCATGTCCGCCATATTGGTTGCCCGCCATTTTAACTTTTACGTTGGGGCGTGGAAGCTTTCTCTGCTAAAATGTCTGAGGCTCAGCAACCATAAGTCCTAGAGCAACCAAATTTGGCAGGTGGGTTCCTATGGCCCCCCACTACTCAGGCAGTAAAAATCACCTATGTCGGCCAGATGGTGGCGCTATAACAAAGGATTTTGCCTAAAAGGTCATAACTCCCACACCGTAAATCAGATCAACACAAAACTTCATAGACCGACGCATGTGAATGTGCTCTACAACTTTGCTGTTGGGGCTACATATCTCCGCCTTATTGTTTGCCTGCCATTTGGACTTTTTTATTAGGTGGGGTGCGGAAGAGCTGTGGCTCCAAATCTAAACGATTACAACATCTAGTAAACTTCTTTACGGCAAGCGACATCCATGGCGACTCAAGTAATCCGACACCGTAGGTTCTAGTTTTTAATCAGTGAGGGGACGGTCTGAACGTCGGGGAAGCAGTGGAAGACAGTGCCAGACATTATTTGAAGACAGTATCGGGCGAGTTCGTTTAGTCTTTGAATCTGTCATTATGCTGAGAAATAGCTAAACCATTTTATTGATAGGTTCTGAGTTTCTGTGCAAACGCGCGAAAACACGCTGGTCCAATGAAACAATGACGGGAATGCATATAGTCCGCTTCGTGCCGTTGCTACCATAACATAACAAACTATCTTGTGTCTACAGCTGCAGTTTCTCGCTGCAATTTCTAATATTGAATATAAACAAAAGACGCAATTTATGCTGTAGTCTGCCAATGTCTAAATAAATAATACGGTCCATTTGAGGACAATATCGGGTGAGTTCGTTTAGTCTTTAAATCCGTCATTATGCTGAGAGAAATTGTTTTCTCAATTTAATCTCTAAATTGACTGTAAGCTTAGGGTTGTAACTAGTTAGCTGTTGCGTTGTTGACTTAGTTAATGCACTCGTCTTAACTATTGCTTGTATTTTTGCATAGACTGCGTTGTTGCTGTTCTTGTTTGTGTTAGTGTTAATCAGTTTAACCTACAGGGTCCAAGTTGAACTAACGGTTGTTCCCTGCACTTGGAACGGCATTTCTCTCTAGGGTTTTCGACACACTTGTTCCTGCTTATGGTTATACACTTTGTTGTACGTCACTCTGGATAAGAGCGTCTGCCAAATGCCTGTATTGTAATGGAATGTAATGTAATATTCCGTAGCAACAAGATAAACCCGACGTTAGCCCTAAAATATGCCAATATAGCAGTGAAAACGCTGCTCACTGAATAAGGAAATAAACGAGACAAAGTTTTTTAAAATTATGCCATGTCATTCTACATTAAATATCTGGGACTAAACATCGAATAAATATAAATTCTTACCACTGGTTTTATGCGTAGAGATGTCCCTTTTGCGAATGAGTGGTCATATATTGTCTTGGACAATCCGTTTGCGAAATATACGCGCATCTGTGACGCCAGGGTCGGCTATCTTCAATAACAGCTGTGCTTAATACCACACCTGTTGCTTACGGCGTTGTCGCCCTTTTTAGTGCAATTTGGCTTTATTGACAATTCATTTATTCAGTAGGTGAGAGCATAAGCTTTCTAACGATGTATAACATGTCTGATTTTGCTTTTGGAATAGCGTTTTATAGGTCAGCGTAACCAAAATTTATCTTATCTGCCAATGTCTAAATAAATAAAACGGTCGACTACTTTGCGCGCAGCACCCAGGTCGCGAGTTGATATTACGTCTTTTATTTCCGTTTTTTCTCAATGTCGTATTTATTATTTGAAATGTGCATTTATGTGTTATTATTCTATCTGTCTCTGTGGCGCTCTGAAATGTGCATTCTCTGCTAAGCTGAGCAATGGATTGGAATATGTGTCTGACGTAGTGTTGCACGGTATACCAAAACTTCAGCACTTTCTCGGTACTTAAAAAAAAAAAAAAAAAAAAAGAAACGCTTCGGTATTAGAATATTCCGACGTTCGGTAGTTTTGAGTCAAATGTAAAAGCCAGGGAAAATTGTCTCCCGCATTACTGATTGAGAGGATGAAAAGTGTAATTTGTCAGAATCTTCGCTAGAAGGCAGTAGCAACTAAGGTTGCCAAGTGAGGTGACTTGTGCTTGCACTCAGCTCCTTGATACAGCGCAAGCTTTGACTCAGTTCACTTCAGTAGCAATAGGTGTTCCAATTTGGAAATATTTCATTATATACAGATGCTGTATTGTTATTAAAATATACTGTTTTAAAATCTATTTAAAGGTGAAAGACCTGTTGTAAATATTATTTAGTTGAGGCTTCAATTTAAAGGTTGTTAATGAACCAGGTTGTTAATAAACCATGAATTCGAAAATGAGGTCAACCCTTTTGGACATTACGTTTCTCATCTATTAAGGTAATTTCAGTATTGTTAGGTACCGAGTATCGAATTAGCATCGTTTAAGTTTCAAGTATCATTTCAGTATTGAGTATTGTGATACTAAACCTGGTATCAGTATCAAAGTCAAAATTTTGGTATCGTGACAACACTAGTGTGACGCCTTTTTTAGTTGCGGCGCAGAAACACTGCAGCTGTGCATACACGCCGGGCCATCTAAGTGTTACGACATGCCATCTGAGTGTTATGACATAGTAAAGGCCTTTACGGGAAGCGGCCAGGACACATCCATGGCGACGCAACTAAGTCATCAGACAGCGTCTCTTAGGACAAAATTGGCCATAAGTCATCAATATTTTATACAGTCATCATGATATTCAGTAGATATGTTGGGTGAAAGCATATGATCATGAGGACAAAGCCATTTTAAAAAAGCTCCATAGGGGGCACGATGGTGCCAATGCTTGGACCCCTCCCAACGCCGCTTGCGGCTTTAATTATTATTATTATTCTTATTATTTTTCTCCGCTAAAAGTGTCTGAGGCTCAGCAACCATAAGTCGTAGAGCAACCAAATTCGGCAGGTGGGTTCCTATGGCCCCCCACTACTCAGGCACTAAAAATCACCTATGTCGGCCAGATGGTGGCGCTATAACAAAGGGTTTTGCGTAAAAGGCCATAACTCCCACACCATAAGTTAGATCAACACAAAACTTCATCGACCTATGCATCTGAAGGTGCTCTACAACTTTGCCATTGGCACCACCCATGTTCGCCATATTGTTTGCCCGCCATTTTAACTTTTACGTTGGGGCGTGGAAGCTTTCTCTGCTAAAATGTCTGAGGCTCAGCAACCTTAAGTCCTAGAGCAACCAAACTTGGCAAGTGGGTTCCTATGGCCCCCCACTACTGAGGCACTAAAAATCACCTATGTCGGCCAGATGGTGGCGCTATAACAAAGGATTTTGCCTAAAAGGTCATAACTCCCACACCGTAAATCAGATCAACACAAAACTTCATAGACCGACGCACGTGAATGTGCTCTACAACTTTGCTGTTGGGGCTACATATCTCCGCCATATTGTTTGCCTGCCATTTGGACTTTTTTATTAGGTGGGGTGCGGAAGAGCTGTGACTCCAAATCTAAACGATTACGACATCTAGTAAACTTCTTTACGGCAAGCGACATCCATGGCGACGCAAGTAATCCGACACCGTAGGGTCTAGTTTTTATCAGTGAGGGGGCGGTCTGAACGTCGGGGAAGCAGTGGAAGACAGTGCCAGACATTATTTGAAGACAGTATCGGGTGAGTTCGTTTAGTCTTTGAATCTGTCATTATGCTGAGAAATAGCTAAACCATTTTATTGATAGGTTCTGAGTTTCTGTGCAAACGCGCGAAAACACGCTGGTCCAATGAAACAATGACGGTAATGCATATAGTCCGCTTCGTGCCGTTGCTACCATAACATAACAAACTATCTTGTGTCTACAGCTGCAGTTTCTCGCTGCAATTTCTAATATTGAATATAAACAAAAGACGCAATTTATGCTGTAGTCTGCCAATGTCTAAATAAATAATACGGTCCATTTGAAGACAATATCGGGTGAGTTCGTTTAGTCTTTAAATCATTATGCTGAGAGAAATTGTTTTCTCAATTTAATCTCTAAATTGACTGTAAGCTTAGGGTTGTAACTAGTTAGCTGTTTCGTTGGTGACTTAGTTAATGCACTCGTCTTAACTATTGCTTGTATTTTTGCATAGACTGCGTTCTTGCTGTTCTTGTTTGTGTTAGTGTTAATCAGTTTAACCTACAGGGTCCAAGTTGAACTAACGGTTGTTCCCTGCACTTGGAACGGCATTTCTCTCTAGGGTTTTCGACACACTTGTTCCTGGTTATGGTTATACACTTTGTTGTACGTCACTCTGGATAAGAGCGTCTGCCAAATGCCTGTATTGTAATGGAATGTAATGTAATATTCCGTAGCAACAAGATAAACCCGACGTTAGCCCTAAAATATGCCAATATAGCAGTGAAAACGCTGCTCACTGAATAAGGAAATAAACGAGACAAAGTTTTTTAAAATTATGCCATGTCATTCTACATTCAATATCTGGGACTAAACATCGAATAAATATACAATCTTACCACTGGTTTTACGCGTAGAGATGTCCCTTTTGCGAATGAGTGGTCATATATTGTCTTGGACAATCCGTTTGCGAAATATACGCGCATCTGTGACGCCAGGGTCGGCTATCTTCAATAACAGCTGTGCGTAATACCACACCTGTTACTTACGGCGTTGTCGCCCTTTTTAGTGCAATTTGGCTTGATTGACAATTCATTTATTCAGTAGGTGAGAGTATAAGCTTTCTAACGATGTATAACATGTCTGATTTTGCTTTTGGAATAGCGTTTTATAGGTCAGCGTAACCAAAATTTATCTTATCTGCCAATGTCTAAATAAATAAAACGGTAGACTACTTTGCGCGCAGCAAGCAGATCACGAGTTGGTATTACGTCTTTTTTTCCGTTTTTTCTCAATGTCGTACTTATTATTTTAAATGTGCATTCATGTGTTATTATTCTATCTGTCTCTGTGGCACTCTGAAATGTGCATTCTCTGCTAAGCTGAGCAATGGATTGGAATATGTGTCTGACGCAGTGTTGCACGGTATACCAAAACTTCAGCACTTTCTCGGTACTTAAAAAAAAAGAAACTGTTCGGTATTAGAATATTCCGAAGTTCGGTAGTTTTGAGTCAAATGTAAAAGCAAGGGAAAATTGTCTCCCGCATTACTGATTGAGAGGATGAAAAGTGTAATTTGTCAGAATCTTCGCTGTAAGGCAGTAGCAACTATGGTTGCCAAGTGAGGTGACTTGCGCTTGTGCACTCAGCTTCTTGATACAGCGCAAGCTTTCACTCAGTTCACGTCAGTAGCAATAGGTGTTCCAATTTGCAAATATTTTATTATAGATAGATGCTGTATTGTTATTTAAATATGCAGTTTTAAAATCTATTTAAAGGTGAAAAACCTGTTTTAAAGATTATTTAGTTTACAACTGTTTACTTTTTGAAATATATTTGATATATTTCTCTGTTGTTCAGTGTTGTAACACTATAGGCCTATGCTTATTGATATGTTGAACAGGCTTCAACTCAAAGGTTGTTAATAAACCAGGTTTTTAATAATCCATGAATTCGAAAATGAGGTCAACCCTTGTGGACATTGAGTTTCTGATCTATTAAGGCAATTTCACTATCGTTAGGTACCGAGTATTGAATCAGTATCGTTTCAGTATTAATTATTGTGATACTAAACTTGGTATCGGTATCAAATTCAAAATTTTGGTATCGTGACAACACTAGTGTGATGCCTTTTTTTGTTACAGCATGGAAGCGCTGCAGCTGTACAAACACGCCAGGCCATATGTGCGTTACGACATGCCATCTAAGTGTTACGACATAGTAAAGGCCTTCACGGGAAGCGGCCAGGACACATCCATGGCGATGCAACTAAGTCATCCGACAGCGTCTCTTAGCACAAAATTGGCCATAAGTCATCAATATTTTATACGATCATCATGATATTCAGGAGATATGTTGGATGAAGGCATATGATCATGAGGAAAAAGCCATTTTAAAATCGCTCCGTAGGGGGCGCGATGGTGCCAATGCTTGGACCCCTCCCAACGCCGCTTGCGGCTTTAATTTATAATGTGGTGTTGCTGGCCTCTCCTGTTTGTGCCTCTGTCAACTGCAAAGCACCCTACACCTCTGCCACATTGATTGCTTATACAAGCATTCTCGTTGCAAAAATATGTATCCTTGGTGAAAGAGGCTTGGCGGTAGCATTTTAGTCCAAAACTTTTTTATTCTCCTTTAAGTTACCTCCTCTCTCTCCCTCCACCGTCTAGTTACTCACTCTCCTTTGGTATCTTGGGAAATCAGGCTGATCAATAGTCCCGGCTTTAGAGGAACAGCCAGGAGAGGGAATAATTTACAGGGGCCCTTCCCTTTGGCCGGAACCGAGACGTAATTTAAAGCGGTGGAAACGAGCTGCTGGAATTTAAAATACTGCCTGTGCTGGGTCAGCCTTTGTGTTTTTTGTCTTTTGCTCTTCGACGGGTCCCCTTTCTGTAGTGCTTCGTCCGTGGTCCTCTCTGGCTTGGCTGTGCGTGTGCGTTTGTTCACAGGCTACCAATCACAAGATTACTTGCCTCCATTTATCTTTAAAAAAAAAATAACATTCAAGGCCCATTAAGCTAAATAGCTTAATGTGCTTGTAACTGGCTAAACCCGGGCTGTTGGCACTGCATTACCAGGGAAATGTCTGGTGCCTGTGCCAAGGATTCTGGGTAGTGTCACAGAGGTTTTATTTTTTACCACAGCACGCATTTGGCTCCTGCTCCGGTGTGAGGTAAAGGCTCGCCCTGTGGCCTGATTTTCGGTCCCGACCGTGCCAGTGCTGACCGGGGTTGGCCGCCTCCCGCCATGTAATTGGCACCGTTGTCACCCAGGAAGGGAGAGTTTCCATGCGTGGCTGCATGAGCGAGCCCTGACCAATCGGACGCCTGCAGTGCACCTGGTCCAGATGCGCGTGAGGCGCGCTCCTCCGCAGACAGGAAGGAGGTGCCGGGTGGCAGGACGCTGCAGGGACAGGAGCGTGATCGTGATGTTGCAGATGGGAGAAAAGTAGGGGGTGAATTCTTTAAGTCTGCTGTCTCTGCCTTTGTTGAAGCTGCAGGTGTTCTGATGTGCTGCTTCATTATTCCTCATTAATGGGGCTGAATGACTGAACAAAGCTAATTTTTAGTTTAAAGGCACAGGCATCTCCCGTTAACTACATCCTTGTTTTGAAAGTATGGTCGATGTGAGGAATGTAGATTTGAATACCTATTCTGTAAATGTAGCATCTTTGATTTTTGATCTTTCTAGATGCACGATGGAAACAGTTCTTAGCCTTTAGCACTTAGAGTTCAATCTTTAATCCCATCTCTGTCTGTAACTCTGTCTCCTTTCCCCCTGTCTGAAGAAAGTGAATAAATGCCAGGCAGGAGGTCAGGACCACATGAAACAAATCCGTTTTCCTGAGGACTTAAAGCAGATGTCATTTTATTTCCTGCATAGATCTATATCTATGCCAATGTAAGAGAGGAAATGAAATGGGGCAACAAGAAAATGCTTCTCCTTAGTCTGTATTTGTTTCCCTAATTGAGAAAATTAAGCTGGAACAGATGTGAGGGTTTGATCCTGTAGTGCATGGGGGGGAGGGGGGGGGAGAAAAAAAAACAACAGAACAAATTTGCCATAAGGTTTTGACGGAGGATGAAAAAACTGAATTAGTTATTCCCGAATGTAGTTTGTTGTGTCTTTTTTGTACAGTTCCCTCATAGCTCAGGGATATTTTATAGTAATTTACCATCCATGCCTGACTGTTGGTGTTTACAAGCCAGATCAAACAGCCCCCCCCCCCCTTCCCCACATGATAATGGCTGAGAGCAGCCTGCTCCTGAATGGAGATAATCCCACTGCTCCATCCCCCACATTTTACAGTTTGGCCAACGCGTGAAATCTTTCTTGATCGTGGCCAAAGTTTGTCATCTTTAGGGAAATTAGTTGACCAAACACTACTCGCTGGTGCCACAATGTGGGCAATGCAAGTTAAACGCACTGAATTTGGCAACAAGCTTTTAAGGATGTCTTTATATGCTTTTCTCATATAACCTGCACTGTCAGACACAAATGCAGTCACATTTTCTAAATCAATATTGTAATCCAATAAGCAGTTCTTGATGCTTTCCACAACTGAGGAGTAATTCATGGCAGTTAGTTACACCGTCAGCAAGGATATCTTTGAGATCGGTTGTGAGGGATTTCCCTTGAAGAACATGTAAAGTATGTAAAACACAATTGTCTATGCCTGTTGTTCGTCCATCACCACAGATGCTATCAGTTGTTTCAGTCAGTTCTGAAATTTTTATTTTATGCAAAGGTGCGGTCTGCAGCACGTATTTCCGTCAAAGCTGTCGACCTGACCGAATTGCCCCACCCCCCCACCATTAATTGCATACTTGTTTTAAAATGGCACCAGTTTGAGATGGTCAACTTTTGCACTTAAGAATGCATCTGTTAAATCCTGAATGACATGTCGCCGCTCAAGGCTGTCTTATCCGCTGCTGACAGATGATTCCCCCTCAGTGTTGATCTCAGACCTCAGTTCATGCTTCTTCATTTTTAAATGTCAGTCTATTGTTAGCTTTTTGGGATGTACTGATGAACTGCAAGTTGTGCAAAATAAATTCAATCCGTCTGCATGCATGGTACCAGGTGGGCACTGCTTCACTCGTTCTCTCAAAGACATGTTTTTCGTAGCATTTAAACGTCCATCCATGTTCACTTTCCATCCTGACTCTCTTCTCATATGTGATCAACTCATTTTTTAAAATAAACTTTTCAATTAGAAACTATTTAACCATTGAAACAGAAGTTTCAATCTTTGCAGGTCACGTGGTGACGATAAACTGGTGGCCCTAATTATGTATCCGCAGGCACATTGTGATCCTGGAAGTGACTGAGGTGTCTGCCAGTCTGCCTGAGGACACACAGGTCTCTACGGCACAATTATTGGCCTGCTGATTGGTTAGGCACACATTCTGGTCTGCAGTCATGTTACTGTGAGGTCTTTGGGTTTGATGTCACCATTAAATCCTCTAAATCAACCAGGTGTCAGTGTCAGAGTCTGCTAGTGCTCATTGGGGCAGTGGGGGTGAAGTCTGGTTGTTCTGTGCCCCTGTTGCCTGAGAGTGGGGTTTATCATAACCTGCTTGTAAGTGTCTATAGATGAAGATCTGGATTCCCCAGAACCAGAATCTTTTTATTTCTCTGTCTCTTGCCTGAGGGATAATTCTGACACTCCCGTACATATCTAAGCCATTGATTTATTTATTTATTTATTTATTTATTTATTTATTTATTTGCGCGTGCGCACGCGTGTGTGTGGATTCTCTTTGCAGACTGAGGAGAGATGTCTCCCTCTTTCATTAACCTTGCTCCTCTCTATCTGTATCTCAGTACCTCTCTCACTCCCTCTCCTTCAGTCTCTCTCCTCTCTTTCTCTCCAGTCCTACTGCCTTTGAAAGGTTACATATTGCCTTTGTGTCTCTAATGATAACAAGCAGGTGTGAGGCGCTTGTTGGAATGGAAACAGAAAAAGGTACCTGGGCTGTAGTATCGATTGGTAACTATTGACTGTCAGCAGTGGGAGGCTGTTTGCATCAGCCAGTACTGTGACACACTGGAGCTATAGCACAGAGAGAAAGCCAGTTCAACGGTATTATACTGTGTGTGTGTGTGTGTGTGTGTGTGTGTGCGTGCGCACATGCTTGTGGGGGTATGTGTATGTGCATGCGTTTGTATATTTTGAGACCACACCATGGCTAAGAGCTGCGTGCACAGACAGCATGTCTTCCTATCATTGTTGGGGGTAGTGCTATAGAATGATGGGAAATGGCTGACCTCCCCCGGCCCTTGCTGGTCCTGGTGCGAAAGGACTTGATCAGGACTTGTTAGCAGCAGTATTCAAAGTGCTAAAGAACCAGTAGGTTCATTACCATGATTCAATCAGTCACACATTAATCTGCTGCTGTAGACTGAGGGATAAAACTTGGGTCTGACACACACACACACACACACACACACTCTCTCTCATACACAATCATGCATACACACCCGCATCTGCACATTAGCACTTGCTTGCATGCACATACAAATGCAAAAACACACACATCCGGGCCCACTCAGACTACCCTGCATGTCCTCAGTTCTACCAGCCGCTGCTAATTTTCCCTCCACGGTCCACCGGCTGAGCTGCGCAGTCTGTGCGTCTGGAGAGAGCGCTTCATGTGCAGGCAGACCTCGCGCGGGCACCCCATCACCCAGAGGAGTGCGAGGTTCGAGAGAACGAGTGGAACTGCACTCATTCCAAACCCCCTCTCAAACTGTGGGATGTTATCGGTAACCGCGGGTGACCCTGTGGGAGTCCTGGTGTAGTCACTCAGGATTCATTGGTGAGCCACAGGGGGTGTTACTGTACCCCAGGTTGCTTGAATCATAAGTGCGCCCCCCAGAGGGCGAAGCTGTGCTTTGCATGTGAGGGTATTGGAGGGCGGGGCGGGGCGGGGCGGGGCGGGACGGGGGGTTCGCCAGCAGACGATGGATTCAGGAGCCCAGAGCATCCTGGGCATTCACAGGAGGCGTTAGGTTTTCCCCCCATGATTTGTGACGAGCTTATGTGTGAATAATTAATGACAATTAATCCTTAATTAGGCCAATTAGGCAAGTCACAGGAAATTAGGCTGCATCTGGAGAAGGAGGGAGAGTGGGGCTTGGGATGAAGTTGGCAGGCTGTGACTGCAGAGGCGGGGCCATAGAGTTTGCTGCGCTGGGATTGGCTGGAGCAGTGTGGTACTGGACTGGAGCACAAAATTTACTATGAAAGTACTCTGGTTAAGTCTTCTTTGTCCCCAAAGGCAACAGTTCCAGTTGTTCCCATGTCACTGTGTAAAATACCACTGTGTCACATTTTGTAGTAACATTTGTACTACATTGTAGTAACATTTACCATTGCTACACGCTAACTAAAAACAACACATGGTGTGTGCTAATTCACTGGCCAAGTCTCCTCTCACCACAAAGAAGTGCCTTAACAGGATGAGCCACCCAGCAGCCCTCTTTAAGGTGAAGGGAGCATGAAAGCAGCTCCCAGCCCTGTGCAGCGGCCGGGGCTGGACGCCATGGGCACCCGCGACTGCCGCTAACAGCTTGAGGAAGATCCCAGCGGGGCTGTAAAGGCATCGACTTAACGGCCCCAGATCGCCTCCCACTAAAATAAAAGTACCGCTAACTGCCCCGTGGGGTGTTGAGGAAGGTGAAAGGTCAAACAAATAATTTTTTTTATGTTTGTGTGAAATGTGTTAAGTCAGCAGTTCTGGGTTCACTGCCGTAGTTCATTGTTAAATCAAATATGACAGAGAGAATATTACTCTGATAGAGACTGTTTGATCCCTCCTCGACTGATACTCGTATGAACTGTGTACATTCCTGCATTACTGGTTTATTAGCAGTGCTTTTTGTGTGTTCTCTTGAATTTCTGCAACGGTGTGTGGCAGCGTTCCCTCGACAACCAGTGTATTCTCATAACTCTTCCTCTTTTTTCTTTGATTTCTTCTCCAGTTCAAATCAGTTCAAATCAGTTACACTTTATTGCCAGGGCAGTATAAAGCTGTGTTGAAGTCATACACAATGGAAAATCATTTACAGTGGCGTGCACTACATTATCTGAGTACTGCATGATTCTTTCTTTCTGTATATAAAGAGTATCAGACCCCTCATTGAATAACAGCCTTCAGATAATCCACTAGCTGCTAAGTGACCTGCCAACGAAGACAGCCTGATTAATGCCATTCTGGAAGTTTTGTCCACTTTATCTGAACTGGCACAGGCTCCCTGTGGTTTGAGAGTTGTTTTAGTCTGAACCATGGCTCCTGGAGCTCAGAGCACAGATTAGAAAGGGTTGTTAAGATTAAGCAGGCACAGCAAATTAATAACGTGAAGCGACAGGTGTGCACCCTGACGATCTGCAGAGTTTGCTTTTAGTGACTTTTGGCAGGAGTTGCTAAATCAGTGTGTGTTTATGATGCTTCGTCACAAAAAATCTCAAAATCTGTGTTCTTGCCTGTCTGCAACACGTCTGTAATTACACTTTGCATATACAATTAATGTCAATTCTGAGACAAAATCAGCAGTCTTGTTTGCAGTCATTAAACCTGCCAGTGCCCTTTGATGTATTGGATCAATTAATGGGAGCAGGCGTAAAGGCAGTAATGGTGTTATAATGAGTGCAGTCTGCTCCTGGCCCCAGAGGACAGCTGCTGGTTTCTCTAAGATTTGCAGATATTCAAAGGGAGGCAAACTCTTCAGATGGTTTCAGGACGTGTGGCACTGGACGAGGCCTGAACAGAGAGAGGGAGAAAGGGACTGATGGAGGAATGGAGAGATGGAGGCATTCAGTTTGAATGAGAGGGGAAAGGGAGAGAATGCGGTATTTAATAACCTGGGTGAGAGCCGTTGAAGTTCGCTTTCTGGAAACAGCAGCAACTGGAGCAGCTGGTGACGAAGGGACAAGGACCGTCTGGGGGAAGTGAGTGGATTTAGTAGCCAGTGGCTCAGAGACGGATGGAAGATGTTCCGTACAGCCTTGACACGAACCCGCTCACTGGCCCGGAGGTGGAGTCGCGTGTTGGAGCCTCACGCAGAACAGCTCCAGAACGTAGCGTGGTGCTAATGGGGGAATGAGCGGTTCTGATGGACCAGACCCGGTCACGGCTGTAGCCCACAGGTGGCGCTGTGCAGGGCCAATCAGGATAAACAGCATGGGTAGTTTGTCTCAGGTTGAAGTATTTTTCAAGTCCTGACTGAGGAAAGGCTTTGACGGTAATATCATAGTGTTGTAGTAAATGTATAAATGGATGTAACTTATGTGTACAATGGCAGTGTTGTATATTACTCTGCAAAAGGACCTCACCTATGCTAACACCTTGTTTAATGCTTTGTGGGCATCGTGATTGTTCCGCCAAACCAACATAACTAAGAGTGCTCGTGTGGGGGTTCTGGTTGGTGAGGGGGAAACGCTGACGTCTGTAAAAGAGCGTGCACGGAGGCGAGAGTGTGTGCGTGCACGTGCATGCCCGTGCGAGTCTGTGTTCACGCATTTCATCCCGTACAGTGTAATACATGCATTTAGGTTCCTCATCTCTAGTCTGAATTCCAAATGTCTTATTCCTCAAAAAATAGGAAAGGCCTGCCCGCAGTCCTCTTTAATATTTAATTCAGCGACTTTTTAATCTGTCATTGTGCCGTGATGAAGTAAGCATCAAGTGTGGCGGAAGGAGATTAAATTATACTTGGAAATGGAGCTGAAGTGATTTAAAGGCGGGGGGGAGGGGGGTGTATTTATTTTGCGCCAGTAATAATGGAGGCTCGTGTGTTTCGCTTCCATCAGTGTGCTATTTATTTATGTATTCATACACATTTCCCCAGTGTTGAATATACCAGGGGGCTCGGGTGGTTGTGTATCCCATACTGCACTGCACGCTCCTTATTCAAACGGAGGAAAGTAACGGCGAGCGGGAGTGTGATTGACAGTCACTGTGGAGTTGTGCCCTCCCTCACTGTCTAACATGGGGTGGGGGGGGGGGGGGGGGCACACTCCTGGCAGCCTGCTTTTGTTTTGTGCCCCTCCACCCCCACCCCCCTCATTGGTTACTTTTTCTGTGCAGCTTTTTGCATTTATTTTAAGACCTTGCTAAACCAATGCAAACAAACCAAACACACTCACATTCACATGCACACATACACACACACACACACACACACACACACACACTGCACTACACATATTGTCTCAGAATGTTATAATATGGTGGTTATCGGGTGCAAGACTGGCCTGCATCAGTACCTGAGGTTGCGGGTTCGGATCCGCTGCTGTAAGCCCTGGCACCAAGTGCTGAGCTGCGCAGAGGTGAAAATAGCACTGGAGCGTGAGCTTACAATAACAGGCAAGTCCCGTTAAGCTAATGAATATTTAAAATGTGATGAAAAGCTTATTTAAAAAAGAGTGACATCAGAGTTCATTTATATTGCATGAGAGGAATTCTAAGCTGCTTGCAGTGAGCGACAGCGTTTGGGCTCTACAGGGAGACAATAAAAGCCTCTTGAATTCACAATGCATTCCCCTATTAGCCCCTGCAGAACTCAGAAAAAAACACACCACTTTTGACAGCAGTTTGGAGAGTTTTTTTTAACAAAAGTGCAAACTTTATTTGGATTTGTTCTGGACTTTCTCCAGGACACGAGACAACAAGTTTATCCTTTGTTATGGTACTGTGGTTCTTTCCAAGAGATAACAAACAACAGCTACACTCTGAATTTTTCTTCCGTCCAATTGAACAGCTTTGAAACCTTACATATTATGCTTTTTACTGAACAAAATAGTTTCAACTGAAGTTGTTTGCACAGTTAAAAGAAAAAACAATGTAATAGCACATCTAATTTTGTAAACATAATCAAGGTTTTGCCAACTTTTTTTTTTAAAATAAAATGCACTTGGTCAATACATTTTTATTTATAGATAGAATGTACTTTAAACAAAAAAAATTAAGATCATGTTAACCTAAAAATGTGTCATCCTCGTTGTAATTTGATCTTTGCTCTTAGCATTTTATTCCCCGATTAAATTTTAATTCAGTTTTCTTTGCATAGCGCTTTTTTACAGAGAGCTGCTACAGACGCTTTATAGAGTAGCAAGACAAAATACAGAGCGAACACCAGGCCTGAACCCCCAAATAGCAGGTACATAAGGTAAAAAAAACTCCCAGTGGGGAGAAAACCCTTAAACAGTGGCGAGAAAAAACTCCCCAATGGGAAGAAATCTTCCCACTGTGTGTTCTTGGTCCCCGTCCCTGGAAAGCCTTCTTAATGTCAGACATCAGATCCTCCTCGTAGTCGTTTTCTGCTAACTCTGCGTCTCGTGCTTTGACACTGAGGTAGGTTTCTGGGAAGAGGACACTCCTCCTCTTTCTCATAATCCACACGCTTTTTTCAATCTGTCTGCCTGTGTTTTTCACCTGTCTGTCTGACACTGCTTTGTTCCTCTCCTTTCTTCCCTTCTTCTGTCCATCTGCAACTGCTTTGTTTCTCTCCTTCCTACATTTCCTCTCACACCCTGTATTTCCTCTGCCTATCTGCGGTTTTGTTCTTTTTTCTACGTCTGGCTTTTCGTTCTCCGAAAACACTGGATGCTGCCTGAATGTTCTTAGCGTCCTTTCATGAAATTAGTCGTTCAATCCTTGCAGCTTTATCCTCCTCCGGATGAGAAGTTAAGGTGTTCCTTATTAGGGCATCTTTGGATTGATGGTAGTTTTAGCTGCTAAGGTCATAAGAAGCATTTTCAAGGTGGGGTGGACTAACTAATTGGAGGGGGGGGGATCTGGGGTCCTCCCCATGCATTGTTTATACAATATAAAGTCTTTTTCCTGGATTTATACGCCCTTTCTGGTGCATCTTTCCTATTCTTGCAGGCCGTATAGGGCAAGAGAATAACTAGTTATTTATAAATGTTGTTTTCCCCGAGACTGAGCAGCACAGCCTCGTGAAGGCCATACGCTGCCTGAACTGCTGGTGTCCTCACAGTCCATCTAGCTGGACAGAAGGGGTTCAGGGCTTTGACAGATGGCTGTTGGGGCTTCGCAATGTGTTAGAACAGTATTTCGTATTTGCCTGACTGACTATAGTGGCAGCCCAGTTTGACCTGTCTTCGGGCTATCGCTCGCGATGCAGGGAACAGCGCGTGCCATCTGTGACACTAAGTTTACACAGTGCGGGCCCCAGTGAACATATAAAGCAAGCGGCTGTAACTCCCGTACCCCGGCCTGCACTCTTTTACTGCTTCCTGGCGTATCTGCTGCTCCATCATGCATGTGTCCGTGGAGACCAGACAGTGGCAAACTCGAATGCAGCCACACATCTGTGGCTGTTTGCCAGATTTTTGCTCGTCGTGGAAGACACTTCATAAAACCCCAGGAAGACCTCATGGGGGGACCAAATCACGATCTGCATATCTGCTGCATATTGCTTCCTGCCCAGTGCCTGCAATATCCTGGTTTCAGTAATTTATTATGGAATATTGGAGCAGAGGCAACTTTTCAACTGTGGCGCTGGTGTCTCGAAGTATGCTGTTTGCCGTTAAACTCAGAATCTGGTTTTGCATTTGGGAGGATGTGCAGTCTTTACCACGTGTTCACAGCCATTTACGCAAGCCTGGATCCTCTTTGGCTCTAGCATTAAGCAACTGTCTGAGATTGCCATTATCAACCGGGCACCTCAGACCAAAATAAATGAGCAAATTTTTGTGTAGCTATTTTTTAATTTGTGTAATTTTCTACCTTTAGTCACAAATAGGGAAAAAAAACTTTCATTGGCTTATTTCCTTCATTTTGGGGAAGCACACTTGTGTACATGAATTGTGATGTTATGACATGGCTGAATAGGTCTACTCCAGGCATAGCACAAATATTCAGGTGCATAAACAAAAGGCTGCAGAGTCTCTAGACAGTAACGTATTAACAGGGCGCCTGAACTCCTGTTGCGGGAGCTGAACCGTGGCGGTTTCCGTCTGAACCTGCTATGCGTGCTGTTAGCGTCCCTCAGCGCGCACCAGCAGGCTGCGCTCCGCAGCTGAGCACCCCCCACACAGAGTGGCGCGTCCTCTGCGCTCAGCTGCCAGCTTTGACACCCCGACAACTTCATATTTTCTTCACAATTAAATCTGCCACTGTCAATTACTGCAAATGAGGAAATACCCCCCCCCCCCCCTCCCAGAACTGTTCACTACCAGTTTCTGCCTGGTTGCTGTAAAAATGGCAAATACAGAGCATGTTGCGTGTTTTCCGAACTGCAGAACCGGTCTTTGGGATTGGTAAGAACATTTGGTTTCGTTTTCATTTTCACATAAACTTTCTTTGAGTTGTGATGATGGGATTTCTCTAATTGTTTTCCCCAAAAGTAATATCCCCAAAAAGAAAAATCAGGAGCCAACGGGAACACCTGCATTAAATAACTTTAGAGTTATATATATATATGAAAGATGATACATTTATCCTGGTTAAACATGGTTTAACTTAGATCATTTTGAGATGCGGCCATTGTGGTTTGTTTTGAAATACATAACCAATTACACATGGACATCCTGCAGAACAGATGTCTGATATAACTTGGGGGAGAAATAATTATGTACTCCCCAGAAATATGAAATGTAATTAATGTGCAAATTAATATAACAGCCTGTGTCAGTATGAGCTTTTTTCCAAATAATCAGTACAGAAAAAAACAAATGTGCATAAACACATTCTGAAAAGAGTAATTAAGAAAATACACTGTTATGGTACACTGCTGAAAGCAAATGTCACATACACAGTGACCGATAATAGTGCAATAATGCTACTGCTAATAATAACTTGCGGAGCAACAGTACACTAATAAAAGTAACAAAAGGCCGGTTATGTATGAGTGAGTAAATGAGTAGTTTGTTATGAGCAGGTTCCTGAAGCAGCAGGTCACACCCGCCCAGGAATTTGACCAGGAACCAACAGAGCTGTGCTGAATTTCATTTTCAGCGAGTAAAATGTCTTCAGAATGTTGGTGTGTGCTGCCTCATCCTTTCTAAATTAGTTCTGTCTGGTTCATTTTGGACACTTATATTCAACTTGAAATATGAATTAGGCCATATAAATCCACAATTGCAACCAGTGGTTAGGTTATGTGTATAACCTGGGGGCTTTAATTAAACTGGAAGGGGTCTGTTAAATTATAAAATGTGTTGCGTGATGTTTCATTAATTTTTCTGTTTTGTTTCTAAATGAGGAAGCAAAACACAATGAATGAATCTTCTGTTTGTCTTTGTGCTGTCATGTCTGATTTATTAACAAATGAAAGGGGCTTCAGCAGTCCGAAGAGTTCAAATTGCCGTGGTACAAACCACACATACAAAATATCTCTTTCTCTGCTTGCACATATTAAACGTACACAAAAACGCATACGCATACACTGTACACACACCAGAAAACCAACGGAGGCAAGTCGCTACTGCGCGTTTAATCTTTCTGTGTGGAAGATAGGCTATATAACGTAGTCGCTCTGGCTGTGATGACGGGCCTGTGTGATAAACGGCAACCGTTTCCCTCCTCCGCTGTCCAGGAGCTGTCTGCGGCTCGCGCTATCTCCGCACCTCCGCAGACTGGTCCTTTGGTCTGCCGTGTAAACAGTTCATTCTCTACCAGCCACCGCGGCTCAGAAATGCCGGCGGGATTTTTCAGACGTTTTTTTTTATTAGCCTATTATATTAATCCGCTTGACATGTGCCCTAGTCGGAGTTTTGTATTAGTTTTTTTTTTTCCTGAAATGCAAGATTTCGCACGTCAGACACAGATTTTCCTGTTGGTTAAGAGGCGCAAGGAAAACAGTATTTCATTGCGGCTCAGTGCTTTGAACTGGCTACATAGCGCTGTCAGATTAAGCGGGAATATAATCAGACAAAATCCTTTTTTTCTTCTTGTGAACGCCTTTAAAGTTGTGAAATTTTTATTTGCCTTTTAATCTAAAATGTGATTAGCCACTTTTAAAAGGCCAATATTTTGCAGTCCTTTGTGAATGTACTGATAAACTCAATGAAATTCAGAAGAGAAAAAACTTAAGAACTCTTGTCGGAAGCATGACAGTTCAGTAGCTCTCTCTACTCTGATGGGAGTTAGAAATTAATCATGTTTAATTCCTTCTAAAGCCGTGAAAATGTCAGATTCTCTCGAGTTGCAGTTGGCCTGCTAAAATGTTGCCTGTACTGTAAGATGAGCACTCAGGGCAGGTTTTTACTCATTTATTGAAATACATTATAGGAATTTAAAAGTATTGAATATGAAATAAATGTCAATGTTGTACTTTTAATATTGTTGACTGTAGAACCAGTGGCTCTCACACATCCTAGGGAACCACTGCACGTGCTGGTTTTTGTAACTATAACTATGTTTTGTAACTAAAACATGGAACATGTTTCAGTTAAAAGTTTTCATGGATCTGCTTGACGGTTTTCAAAATGCAATGGCTTCTGAAGAGTTTGGAGCATTTAACAGATGTGTTTGACCCATGCCTGAATGGTGGATGTCTCTCAGCACACCTGTGGTAGAGATGGAGCTTTGGGGGAGTTTGTTCCCATCATTGTTCTGTTGATTCTCTTAATAGAAACGTGTTTGATAAAAATGGCCAGTGAAGTCGACCGGTCGGGGCTTCTAACAGGATTATATGTCACTGAAATGTCTCCCTCAGCTTTTTCAGAGCTGTGAATGCCCGCATTATTGCTAACAGGAAGCTCCCGATATTATATAGCTGGAGTCAAGTAGCTTTTTATTGCCCACGATCTCTGTTGAAAAGAAACTCTGATTTATGTCCATTATATTAAAAGGTCTGGTTAAATCACCCAGGTGTGTGTGCGCATGCATGTGTGTAGGTGTGTCTCATATTCAGTGCTGTGGGCATAGTGTAGGTGTGCTGTGGGTATAGTGTGGGCATGGTGTGGGTGTGCTGCGAGAATGATGTGGGTGTGCTGTGGGCATAGTGTGGGCATGGTGTGGGTGTGCTGTGGGCATAGTGTGGGCATGGTGTGGGTGTGCTGTGGGCATAGTGTGGACATGGTGCGGGTGTGCTGTGGGCATGGTGTGGGCATGGTGCGGGTGTGCTGTGGGCATGGTGCGGGTGTGCTGTGGGCATAGTGTGGGCATGGTGCGGGTGTGCTGTGGGCATAGTGTGGGCATGGTGCTGGTGTGCTGTGGGCATAGTGTGGGCATGGTGTGGGTGTGCTGTGGGCATGGTATGGGCATGGTGTGGGTGTGCTGTGGGCATAGTGTGGGCATGGTGTGGGTGTGCTCTAGGCATGGTGCGGGTGTGCTGTGGGCATAGTGTGGGCATGTTGTGGGTGTGCTGTGGGCATAGTGTGGGCATGGTGCGCCAGTGGACTGTGGCCCTGTGTGCCTGCACTGAGGGTAGGTGAATTAGGATCTGTTGAGACACTCGGCCTGTAGGTAAAGGAGAGAGATTGTTGGTCCACATCACTGCAACAAGAGCCCCTCTCTCCCCACGCAATGGAAATGCTGTCTCTGTTCTCAAGTTTCTGCACACCAGCCTTAATGAAATGTGCAGCGTGATTAAGAGGGTTGATTAACATCATGTGCAATATGGAGAGGGATTCATTATCCTACAGTATTCTTCAGAGTGGGAGAATGGTGTGGATAAGGACAGAGAGGGAGAGAGGGGGAAGGAAAGAAAGGAAGAGCAAAGCGAGGGAGAGGGAAGAGGGCAAGGAGAGAGAAAGGAAATACAATGCATGGGAAGAGAGGGGGATAGAGAAAGACAGCAGAAATGTGTCCGCAGTAACAGTACCCTCTGAATGGAACATTAACAGCTCAAAAGCTCTGGGGTTCATTATAAAAATGGCGTGAATGCACCAACATCCCTTCTGATTATGCTAGCCATGCTACCGATACCAACACAAGTGTAACAACAAAGTCGTTACACAAATGCAGCAGGCAAACAAGAGATTGAATGATAAAGAACATTGAGATGAACCGGCATGGCATCCCTGTGTTCAATCTCCCAGCATGCTTTGTGTCGCTGATGTTAAGGAAATGACGGTTGCCTATTGCCATTGGCTGTAGCTGGGGTGCTAGATGCAGGCCCTCTGTCTCTCGGGTCTGTTCTGCAGTTCTGATCGGTTCTGGCCTGCGGCTGGTCTGAGATCTCTGACCCTGAGCGTGGCTCTCTGTCGCCCCCTCCAGGCCTCAGTATCCGTGGCGCCCAGGAGGAGGACCCGCCGGACCCCCAGCTGATGCGGCTGGACAACATGCTGCTGGCGGAGGGCGTGTCCGGCCCTGAGAAAGGGGGCGGGGCCTCTGCGTCCGCCGCCGCCACCGCCGCCTCCGGGGTCGTCGCGGACAACTCCATCGAGCACTCGGACTACCGCGCCAAGCTCGGCCAGATCCGCCAGATCTACCACACCGAGCTGGAGAAGTACGAGCAGGTGAGGGCCGGGCGTGTCCCTTTCTCACACCTACAGCACCAAACCTGGGGAATTACAAACAGCCAAGTGGGGACATTGCAGGTAAGGTAATAGGTGTCCTAAAAAAAAACACAACAAACCTTTTTCATAGTGTAATAATCTCATATACACATTATACAGTGGAAGAAAAAATCTAACCAAGACCATGTTTTTTGTTCTTTCTACAAGAAAATATAGTGCTTCCCTGCTTTCACTTTTAAATTTGTCACCCTTTATTTAACGTACAAAAAACGAACAACGTTATCTGTCTTCAAATTAATAAGTAAATTTGATCCATAATACCCTGTAATATTTACAATATTTTACCACAGGCCATTATTCCAGAGTTAGCACTGCCCACTTTCCCAGAGTTCTGTGCGGCACAGCAAGAGTGAGAAGGAAATTACTAAATAAATGTTGAATTAGGCCTACACTTATTAACATTCATAAGTGTCACAGTAGTACATTGTTTTTAGGAATAGCCTTCATGTAGATAGTTGTTCAGCTGAGTGTGAATTAGCTCCATGGAGGAGTTTGCTGTGTGGATATGACTCCCCTTGCATTGCGCTTATTGAATAAGACGATACAAGTCCACATTATTGCAACTGTAAATAACAGTGGTGAAAATCTATCTTAAATTCATAGCATTATCAAAGGTTCTCTGCAAAGCACTCTCCCCGATTGATAACCAGAAAAGCACCGCAAGATGTCATTAAGTAAGATTTACAAATGGACCGCAGATATATGGCTTCTTTACCCACTTGGGGCCTCTTTAATCCTTCATTTTCTTTAAGATTTACTCCCGCCACCCTCCTCTCTCTCTGCCCCCGTCAGTAGATTCAGGCTCAAGCTGCTGAAATGTAAAAACCCCATTTATAGAGCCCTAAGTTCCCCTGAACTAGGGCATAAAATAAGCCTCTTATGATATAATATCATGCAAAATAGAACCAAAAAAAAAAAACACTGAGCCGACTGGAGGAGTATGGGGTCTGTCCTCCCAAGAGTTCTCCTATGCCACCTAGGGGCTTTTTTCACTGCCACTGTCACCCTTGTGTTTGTTTTTGGGTAAAAAGCCAGGATTGCATCTGTAAAATGCCCTATATAAATACGTTTAGATTTGACTCATTGGTCACATATGAACAGGCAGCGGCATGGTGACAGTTTGCACGTGATTGAATCTGTTTACCGTACAACACATCCCGTTTTCTTTACGATCATTCTGTTCAAAGGGATGAGTACTGTGCCGTATAACAGAAATGCAGGACTATGAAATCAACTGAGTAGTCCATTTAAAAACAAGTTGTCATAACCCAGTTAAAACGGAACAGTCGACTTCCGCAAAACCATTTGAGTAAAGTGAACCTTTTTTTTTTGTTATGGTGTGTATTACCATCTGAGCCAACTTTCCCAACCTGACGTTACGTGTGAGGAGAGTGGTCAGAACTTTTAATTGTTGTGAAGGTTTATAAAAGGAAGGCTAAAGTTGTGCTAAATAACGGAAATGAACACAGGAGGCGATATGCTAACAGTTTGCCTTGGCTTTGCTCTGACTCCTGGAGTCTGTCTTCGGGCGAAGGCGGGGCTGACCTGATTCTAATCATCTAAATGTGAATACTCAACGAATTTCGCTTCAGAGTAATGAGCAAAATGTACTCCTCGTAACTGATGTGCTAATTAATCATTAGCGAACTACCGATTTAACGGAAAGCTGTCACCCGGCGTTGGGCGGCGGCCAAAAGCCCCGAGCTGCCGTTTGTGTTGGAGGCGGACCGTCTATCCAGTCGCTGAAATGTCCGTCTGTCGAGCCAATACCGGGATTTGCGTTTCCGCGGCAGGAAGACAAAAAGCCGGAGAGAAACGGAGGTGAGCGGAAAAGATGGAGAGGGAGGAAAAGAATGCAGTCAGCCCACTCTCCGAATTTATCTCCACGCCAGTGAATTCATCCAGGTCACACCTGGTCTGCAGAACTGCTGATCATCTGATAGAGCTGCAGAGAACAGAAGCTCCCTCTGTTTCAAGGAGCCCTGCCTCACCTCTCAGTTATGATCATGGCAATATGTGTTGGACCCGAGAACTTCTGTAGTTAGTAACTCCACTAACTGCGTTTCTTTAGGGTACATTATTTGTTTAAGAGATGCCATTTTTCAAGGGAACTCACGTGGCCTCCTTTTATTTCTTATTTAAGACATACCATCCAGTTGTGCAGCTGGTTGTTTTTTAAATGAAACCATTCAGATCAAGATTTCTCAAGAGCTGTATCAAACTATGCAACCTGCTGCACTACACTACACAGACACCATATCAAAGCATTACAGTACCTCACTAAGCAAGGATAGAGCATATCATTCCCATCTCCTGTCTGACAGGGTGCAATTTAAACCTTCTAAACTGAGCCTGTCGGACTGGGAAATATTTATTTATAGTAACATGAAGAAGTAGAACAAAAACGACAACAAAAAGGTCATCATCATCATCACTGGTATTATAACTATCATCATCATCATCACCATTATTGTCATAGTGAATGGTCCATTAACTCTGGGATGAAGAGGATGGTTTCTGCTCCTCGTTGGTGCTTCAGAGTCCTCCAGGCTCTGATGTGCCTGTCCCATGTTTCCCTGCTCTCTCTAGGCCTGTAACGAGTTCACCACGCATGTGATGAACCTGCTGAGGGAGCAGTCTCGAACCCGGCCCATCTCGCCCAAGGAGATCGAGCGCATGGTGGGCATCATCCACCGCAAGTTCAGCTCCATACAGATGCAGCTCAAGCAGAGCACCTGCGAGGCCGTCATGATCCTGCGCTCCCGCTTCCTCGACGCCAGGTGTGTGTGTGTGTGTGTGTGTCTTTCTATCTGTGTGTGTGTGTGTGTGTGTGTGTGCAAACATTTACTGCTGTGTTTGCCTGTAGGGGTGGTAAAATACAATGAAAGGGGCATCAAAATATAATTTCTTCAACTGGGTGAATTTAAATCAAACTGACTCTGAAGATTTCTTTAATGACAAGGTGATACATTTCTTATTTTAAAAAAGTACATTTAGAGGCCTATTTAGTCGCATCATGCTAAAGGACTGTTTCTGAATATCTGCAGTCCTGAAGGACCGTAAGTGTCTGCCAGTGCTGGTGTGTAACCTGCCCATGCCTGTGCAACCCGTCTCAATGCTCACAAGCACCTGGTCTGCTTCATTTAGCACCTGCACCTGTGCACCTGCCTGCACAAATGAAACAACATTTCAGTTTTGAGGAAAATCTGTTTGTAAAAAAATAGAAGTTCTTTGGTCAATCCAGTCTTTTTTGTGTTGTTTGTTTTCCAGGCGAAAAAGGCGAAACTTCAGCAAGCAGGCGACGGAAATTTTGAACGAGTATTTCTACTCCCACCTGTCTAACCCCTACCCCAGCGAGGAAGCCAAAGAGGAGCTGGCCAAGAAGTGCAGCATCACCATGTCCCAGGTGAGTGTTTTACAACTGCCCTCCATTTATTGCCCCCTCTGCCCCTATAACCCCCACATCCCTTATTACCCCCTCTGCCCCTATAACCCCCACATGCCTTATTACCCCCTCTGCCCCTATAACCCCTGCATGCCTTATTACCCCCTCTACCCCTATAACCCCCGCATGCCTTATTACCCCCTCTGCCCCATAACCCCCACATCCCTTATTACCCCCTCTGCCCCAATAACCCCCACATCCCTTATGACCCCCTCTGCCCCTATAACCCCCACATCCCTTATTACCCCCTCTACCCCTATAACCCCCACATCCCTTATGACCCCCTCTGCCCCTATAACCCCCACATCCCTTATTACCCCCTCTATCCCTATAACCCCTACATCCCTTATTACCCCCTCTACCCCTATAACCCCCACATCCCTTATTACCCCCTCTACCCCTATAACCCCCACATCCCTTATTACCCCCTCTGCCCCTATAACCCCCACATCCCTTATTACCCCCTCTACCCCTATAACCCCCGCATGCCTTATTACCCCCTCTGCCCCTATAACCCCCACATCCCTTATTACCCCCTCTGCCCCTATAACCCCCACATCCCTTATTACCCCCTCTGCCCCCTCCTTCTGTCCCCATAAGCCCCACATCCCTTCTGACCCATCCCTCTGCCCCTGTAACCCTGTTATCCTTCTGCATGCCTCTACCCCTCCATTTCTCTTTCCTCACTGCTGCCAGCCCATAGGTGGCGCCACATGCCTTAAGGGGCATCGGTGGGGTGGTTCCTGCTTGAGATGGGGGAGTATGTTGTTGAATTTGGAGGTTGTGTTCCTGGTTAAGTGAGGGTGAGAGACAAGGCTAAGCAGGACTGTAGCACTTTTAGGTAGTCTGGTGTTTGGTCCTAATCCATGCAGCTGTTTGGCTCCCACCCCACACACCAGTCATCCCCCCTCCCTTCATTCCCATCATCCATACGTCTCCATGGTTGTCAAAACAGCTGTCCCACCATGGACTGCTATCCTAACAAAGCACCATGGATTTTTTGGGGGGTGGGGTGTTCCGTTACATCTTAGCTACTGTATTGTGGAAGGTGGCAGATGTCGGAAGATAATTTTTTCTGGGCGTGGTCATGGTGACTCAGTCTCTGTAAAAGATGTTCTTTTTTGCCCTTAGGGGGCGAGAACCACCTTCACTGTGTCACAGGTATGTCACAATTTCTCTCTCACACACCCACACACATGCATGTGCACACACACACACACATGCACGCAAGCACACACATACTCGCAACCTCACACACACATGCACTTACACACAAACGCACACACACACATGCACGCAAGCACACACATACTCGCAACCTCACACACACATGCACTCACACACAAACGCACACACACACACACGTACACACATACAAACACACATACTCAGACACATGCACGCACACACGCACTCAAACATACACACATGTACACACATGCAGACAAACACGCACAGACACAAAGACACACATGCACAAAATGTACAGTTTATCCATTTGGCAGTTTAACACCACTAGAGCTACAGATAGCAAAATTACTATCAAATAATTTCCACCATCAAGGTGATGCCATGGCTCAAGACCTGCAAGATAAAGGCAGAGAAGGGTTAGATTTTCATTTATTAGAAACTTTGTGGTATGAAAGGGTGGGTTTTTAGGTGGAAACAAGCTAAGATTTGGCCTTTGTGGCTGTTTGGGGAAGGACATTCCACCATCAGCAAATGAGAACAGAGAGGAGCTGGGTTGGGAGGAGCAGCTGCCAGGTGCTCAAAGACATGGGACAGCCAACTGGTTGCTGAAGGATGCTGAATGGAGAGGCTCAGATGGACCGTATGGTGTAATCACTCTCTGAAGATAAGAAGATGCAATATTATTCACAGCTTGGTATGCCAGAGTGAGTGGTTTGAAATGAAATGCGGGGCACTCAAGCTACAGTGTCAGCCAGGCATGCAGAGGCCTGAACTTGTTCTGAACCCTGATGTTCGAGGGAGAAAATGAGGAAAAGAGCATCGTCATCATAGCAGTATGACATGCCTTGAGGTAAATGATTTAGTGTAAAGTGAGAAGACGAGAGGACTGAGCACTGAGCCCTGTGGGACACCAGTGAAGAAGTGGGGTGGGGTGAGACCAGATCCCCTCCAGCCCACCTGGTAGGATTGGTCAGCAAGATATGAATGAAACCATGTGAGGGTGAAGCCTAAGATATCATCACATGAGATGTGGGAAGAATACGGTGGTTGATTTTTGTCAAATGCAGCTGACTGTTCAAGGAGGATGAGAACAGAGCTGTGTGACTTGGCTCTGAGTGGAACGTGATTGCATGCACATGCATGCACATGCACAGTGACAGCTTTGCCATCAGTAGAAGATCATATCGTTCATGGAAGGTGGATGAGCAGCCTGTTTTTCCAGCAGAAATCAAGGGACCTTTTTGAGACCTCAGCCTCAGAAATATTTTGAACATTTATAGAATGGAATAAAACTGGCTGAAAATGTTGAAATAGATCAGCCTATTAATACCTACTAATATATTAGGGTTTATGATATTCTGAACTACATCCAAAAATAACAATCCATGTTTCTTTCAAGAACTGGCTTACAAGTGAATAGCTCTTGTGAATTTGTATGTAAAAAATCATTTTTGTTCAAAACATTTGTTCCACGTTTTCCTTCATTAAATCAAATACTTCATGAACATTATTTTTGTTGTTCTGTCACATGAATATGTGCTGTCCTTTCTGTCCATTCTTGAGAATAAACTATCAGTTAAATATCTATTACTTTGTTTTGCTAAGGGGAATTGTGGTCCTCACAAACAAAGAGCACTGTTTTTGGTTTGTTTGTTTATTGGGTATACAAAAACAATGAATTACATACTTGAGCATGTCTTGAGCATCCCTCATATTGAATAATGCAAGCGTGTGATGCTAGGAGGGGGAGGAGAGCAGAGATGGCTGCTTGGATGCTTTAAGCTGCTGTCAGAGGTTCAAACAAGCTTCTCCAAAAGCCTTTGAGGGACAGGGACAGCCTCAGCTCCAGGCAGCACAGCTGAGGCAGATCGTTCAGCCCCGTTGTTGTTTGCAGCCTTTTTTTAGGCCTATTATATCGCCTGCTGATTGGCTGGAGCTGTGCACCCACAATTTGTGAGTTGCTGCTAATTATTTGTCTGTAACTGTAGAACTCCAGTGTGCTGATGTAGCTACTGGCACCCGTATTTGTTTGTTTGCACTGTGTTGGTGTGAACTCTCACCTGTCAATTCAGATTTTACCTCGTTAAAATGCTGTAAAGTCAATAATTCCTTCGCAGGGGGCATTCCTGCCATTGTTTCTCATTGCAGGGGAGAGACAAGTTCCAAGCCCCACTTGTTCACAGTTTGAATGAATGTAACTTTCTTTTATTATGGCTGTTGTGCATTTAGCAGAACAGTAACTGAGGTAAATGTGTGGTTGCAATGCACCTGGCACCACTGAGATGAACTCTGGTGCTTCGTTTAAAATGGAACCTGAAGTAGGCTGTGGTTCCCAATCAATGGGACGGAATGCCCGTTGGGCTGTGGAATTGATTTGAAAATTGTGAAATTGGGTTTATGTATATAAATGCATTTCATTTTACATTCACTATAGTTATAGTATATAGTACGTGAGACGTGTAATTTAAAATTTCACTGCAATAGTTAGAGCAAGGAAGCCTATAAAAAGTCTGAGGTTACAGTGTATGTATACCTGTTTTGACATAGTCTATGTTAACATTTTAATTGCATATGTGTATGTGCATATGCTGCATTATAATAAGGGGTGTGCCATGGAAAATTTATTTACTTGTCAAATTTGTTACGGGCTCAGAAAGTTTGGGAACCCCTGGTTTACGGGTCTCCATAGCTGCCATTATCAGATTTTGTGGTGCTGAACTCATCTGCATGGTGCCCTCTGCAGTGAGTCACAGAGAATGTCCTTGCTGTCTAGTTTTTATGAGTCATGAACACAACACTGATTAGTGACCCTTTATGACATCACAGAGGCCAGAGTCTCCAGTCATGAGTTTGGCTGTCACCACAGATTCTCTAGATGGGACTGGATGGTCTGGCTTCTGTGACTTGCTGAATGGGTTCTTGTGAATCAAGAAGGCCTTGCCGTTGTTAGACAAACCAGCTAATGAGCACTGTATTCTCTAACATTGAAAGTTATGAAACACTTTACTGTATGCCTTTTAGAGGATGTGGCACAGAGTCCCTCAGGGATTTTAACCCATGATCTTATGGTAACTAGTGTATTTCTGGTTATAATTTTCTTACCAGTAGTCTAGTGTTGCTTGATTGTTTGGCTATAGTGTGTATGTGTTTGAGGAAGAGGCTGGTTGAAGTGAACCTGGGATGTGTTGCAGTGAGTGCATTTATAGTACTGCTGTGAACCTACCAGTCTGTGGGCTGAGCTGAGCTGAGCTTGCAACACCATACAGTGGTGAAGTGCTGTAATTACAGTGGAGAGGAATATTCATGTTGCACCATGAGACTGGTCCAATGAGGTCCTCTGCCCATTTTCTCAGTGGTTGTTCAAAGACTAGAAACAATTCTGATTGGATTACAGTCTGGTTCAGAATTGTGATCAGCATGGTTCAGGTCTTGTTTCAGGGGCCAAGTTCCAAACCAAAGAGGTCAATTTCTGCGCCTAGCCCAGGAGCAATTTAAGGAAAATCTGTTTTCGCGGCAGCTCTTGGCAACTGACCACTGCACTACCTTTAATACAGTCTTATCATTATACTGCAGGGGTCTCCAATCTTATCCGAAAATGGCTTGCGTGCGTGCAGATTTTTGTATTAGCCCAGCAATAAGACACCTGGTTCTACTTATTAAGGTCTTGATTGATGACTGTGATTAGTTAATTAGTTGAATCAGGTGTCGTAGTGCTGGGCTAAAACAAAAACTTGCACTCACACCGACCCTTTTCAGATAAGACTGCAGACCCCTGTTATACTGCCTATACTGGCAGTGACAGTCTGAGTGACTTAAGAGGTGCATAAATGTTTCACCCTTTTACGTAAACAGCAGTTTTTGTGTTGAGTCCCCCATTCCCAGCTGTACTCATATCACACACGTCGCATTGGCATGCACGCGTGTGCGGTGGTTACATATTACCATCATATGTCCAGCTTCTGTTACAAATCTGTCAGTAAAACCTCCATAATTAGCTTCGGCAGTCTGGAGCTGCCAGCTTGTCTCACCAATAGCAGGGCGTCCACACTTGCATTTATTTTTATTCCGACCTAATTTACTGAAATCTGCCGATTCTATTATTATCTACCCGGAGGTTTAAGATTACCATCTCACAGCGTGTTTGAGATAAGACATCTTCTATTTCGATGCCAAAGAAACCGCACGTCGTTCATGCATTCTCAGAGGTCACGTGATCCAAACGGTAGGATCACAGCTGAGAGCTGAACGCCCCTGCCGCCGTCCCCGTGAATCCTGTCAGTAACTTTAACCGCTCCTGTCAGGGATTCGGGCTCTGTCCCACGCGCCGTCCCACGGGAACGCTGGTGTGACGGGCTGTACCTGCGCGGTCCCGCGCTGACTGACAGCCGCGCGCGGAGGACGCAGGGGGCGCTGCGACACGTAGCCTTCACATCCGCGCCCGCGTCTGACAGGGAAAAACCACAACGGAAGAAAATGCTCTTTTCAGGTTGTTTGATGTATATTTAGACGGCTAACACACTGCTGTGCTGCGGGTGTTTTCTTGTGTGTATCTGAATATTTCCTAGAATGTGAAGGTGTAAGGCATCCAGACTGATATCTACAGCATGTCAAAATTAAAAAGGAAGCATATATACCCAGTATATGGTTTTTTTGTGGTAACGGAAAATGTCTCCTGACTTGTCTAATCACCTGGATAGAATGGCTCTGTATTTATTTATTTTTCTACAGGATATACGATTACAGGATACATATTTTCAAAGATATATTTTGTGTGCATTCAGTTTTAATTGTTATATTTATACTGTACTGCGCTATGATTACTGGTATAACCCATAATTAACAATATCAGGATATCATAAATACATTGAAAGGAATTATATTATAAACTGAAAATCTGGTTGGTAATGGCGGTGTGTGTGTGTTTTCTGTATTTTGAAAATACACGTTCTGAGGATTGCTAACGACCATTTCACCCTGTACCATTCTCATGTAAAACTGCTGAAGCTAAGCAGTCATACCACCCCGTACCATTCTCATGTAAAACTGCTGAAGCTAAGCAGCCATACCACCCTGTACCATTCTCATGTAAAACTGCTGAAGCTAAGCAGTCATACCACCCTGTACCATTCTCATGTAAAACTGCTGAAGCTAAGCAGTCATACCACCCCGTACCATTCTCATGTAAAACTGCTGAAGCTAAGCAGTCATACCACCCTGTACCATTCTCATGTAAAACTGCTGAAGCTAAGCAGCCATACTGCCCTGTACCATTCTCATGTAAAACTGCTGAAGCTAAGCAGTCATACCACCCTGTACCCTTCTCATGTAAAACTGCTGAAGCTAAGCAGCCATACTGCCCTGTACCATTCTCATGTAAAACTGCTGAAGCTAAGCAGCCATACCGCCCTGTACCCTTCTCATGTAAAACTGCTGAAGCTAAGCAGCCATATTGCCCTGTACCCGTCTCATGTAAAACTGCTGAAGCTAAGCAGCCATACTGCCCTGTACCCTTCTCATGTAAAACTGCTGAAGCTAAGCAGCCGTATTGCCCTGTACCATTCTCATGTAAAACTGCTGAAGCTAAGCAGTCATACCACCCTGTACCATTCTCATGTAAAACTGCTGAAGCTAAGCAGCCATACTGCCCTGTACCATTCTCATGTAAAACTGCTGAAGCTAAGCAGTCATACCACCCTGTACCATTCTCATGTAAAACTGCTGAAGCTAAGCAGTCATACCACCCTGTACCATTCTCATGTAAAACTGCTGAAGCTAAGCAGTCATACCACCCTGTACCCTTCTCATGTAAAACTGCTGAAGCTAAGCAGCCATACCACCCTGTACCATTCTCATGTAAAACTGCTGAAGCTAAGCAGTCATACCACCCTGTACCCTTCTCATGTAAAACTACTGAAGCTAAGCAGCCATACTGCCCTGTACCATTTTAATGTAAAACTGCTGAAGCTAAGCAGTCATACCGCCCTTCTCTTGTCAAATGGCTGAAGCAGCATATTGGCCAATCACAAATACTGTTTTATTAGTCACGGTTCTTTGGGGATGTCACTGCCAAAGATTGAGCAGCCCCCTGCAAAAGATGTGAATATCGAAGCAGTGACACTACATGCAACACATGTCTCCTTTCATGTCTGATTCCTTCACTTCTTTCTTTGCTCCTCCCTTTGCCCCCCCCCCCCCCCCCCGGAACCCTGTGCCAGGTGTCTAACTGGTTTGGTAACAAGAGGATCCGGTACAAGAAGAACATCGGAAAGTTCCAGGAGGAAGCCAACCTCTACGCCGCCAAAACAGCAGTGACTGCTGCTCATGCAGTGGCTGCAGCAGTACAGAACAGCCAGACCAACTCCCCTGCCACGCCCAATTCTGGTAGGCCCTCCCACACCGCTCTTACGTGCATGCACAGACTCACACACCATGGAAGAAATGCATACCTCTCTGGAAGAAATATATGTTATGTGCACACACATACCACTAAAACATCATTAAATCTCACACATGCACCCTGCACTATTTTCTGTGTTGTCATGTGATCAGCCATTTCCTGTTTATCCCTGTGATCGGCCATTGTCTGTGTGATCATCCATTTCCTGTGCTGTCCTAGTGATCTGCCATTTCCTCTGCTTCCCATATGATGAGCCATTTCCTGTGCTGTCGTCTCGCTTGCAGGGTTCCAGATGAAGGATGAGGACTTTCAGCTGGACTCCACAGACAGCAAAAGCAACCTCTTATCCAGCATGTTCACAGGTAAGCAGTCTCCCTCTAACCTTTGCCACAGCTTATCCGCCTTTTAAATCTCCATTTATTTGTTACACCCTTTCTTAATTTAGGAGGCAACCAACAACCAGCAGAACAACATCAACAGTGATAAGTGGATTCATTCTGGCTATAAGTCGGGTCGCCCTGTAGGTCTCCAGAAAGTAGCAATCTCCATTTCATACCAATGAAGTGATCTCACAACTGTTCTTATCCATGTTGGGGGAATGAAAGCTTTGAGGCCTGTTCTCCCATTGGCTGGCTGGTCTGATGGGTGTGGCCACCCTCTCCCGCTGTCTTCCCTTCCAGGTGCGTACCCCACAGCATGCTTTCAGCCGGATGGCAGGATACAGTGACAGCCTGCAGGGGGCGCTATTCTGTGTGGTCCACACAACTCAAATGTGAGTTTGACTATGGTCATTATCGATATTCATCCATGTGAATATAGATTATATTGTTTCTTAATTCCAGTTAAACAAAAACAGACAAGGCTGACATTTGCATTAGTGTTGTATATGAGCATCAGTGAAATTGTTTTACCATGCAACTACTGTTGTTATTGCACAGTTGCTTGTTTTCTCGTTATCCCTTTATCTGATTTTATGTCTTTGTGTTTATCTTAATTGTAAAAAAAAATAAAAAATAAATAAAAGTTATACTACAGATAATTGAGAGGCTAAAATGTAATTTTCTGAGCTGTTGGAAAAATGAGCAGCCTATTCCACACCCTGCCAATATCCCCCTCATCACCGGGATTAATAGCTGGGCTGATCTCCTGGGCTCACAGCGCCTCCATTCAGCGGGGGCGCCTGCGTGATTGAGCTACTTCTAGCCGGAGAAAACGCGTGACAGGAGGGATAAAGCACAGACCTGGCTACGCCTGCCTTCCCTAACATCAAAGGATAGAAATATCAGCTCGTACGAACTCACACTAGGCGAGAGAGAGAGAGAGAGAGAGAGAGAGAGAGAGAGAGAGAGAGATGTAAATGAAAACACCCCGGCAGATTTTCATTTTACGGGCGTTTTCATTATTGCAGACTGTGAACGAGGCTGACTTTGAGAAAGGGGGCCTTTAGTCGCATATCCGCGTTTTCGATTAACGGCTTTGGGGAGCTTCGGAGGATCGGCTGTACCCTCGTCTGCGGTGATGAAATATGAAACAGAGGCTGCCTGTGGTCTCTAACAGACACGCAGGAGTCCGATAAGACTCTTTCATATACGGCGGAGCGCAATCTGAACCTGCCGGGGGAAAGATTAAATGTATTAGAGAGAAATACATAAATACATATAGCGAGAAATGTCTATATACCGAGAAATATAAAGAGATATGAGGAAGAGAGAAATTGAGCGAAATAAAAATATTCAAATAGAGATAAAAGGCATGGCTTATAACATTTCCATGTTATGATCTGTTGGCATTTGCGATGCTCCTCACTAATGGGTATGAAATCGGTTTTTGCACGTGTGTGCATCATGAACACATCTAAATGTTACACATTTTATGTTGCTGCGGTTTGTTGATCTGTAGCAAAGTTCTGTGCTTTGACAGAGTTTACTTCTTTTTTGTGTCTTTTTTGTGTTTGACTGAATTCAAGCAGACAAAAAAACAGGAAAAGAGGAGAGAAAAACAATTAAAAAAAGAACAGGACAGAAGGAAGGAGAATGTGACAGAAAGAGAATCTGAATCCTTCCTTCTGATAAAATCAGAAAATGGGATATATATGTGCCTTGGCTGTCTCTCATGGCTCAGATACCCATAATGCCTTGCGTGGTATCCCTTTCTCACAAAAGCATTCTCCCCTGTCTTCGTGGAGGGATACTTTACAACCCTTTTATTTTTGCATTTTAGAACGTCTCATTCCCTTCATCCATTTTCCCCCAAAAAATATTCTCATTCCATGTTTTATATCCAGACATGGTCTCCTTTTTCAATAGTTTGCTAATTTCAAAGAAATGCAAATATCATTAGTAATATTAACAATGTCAGATTAAAAATTTGCGATGTTTAACTTATGTATGCTAAAGAGTGAATCATAACTTGTACAATGAAGGCAATGCGCACGGATGACAGTGTAGATACATCAGCTATATTTCACCATAGATTGTGATTGCTTTGATCATGAATAAATGAATCATTTTGTGGTATTAAAATAAAAAAATGATGTGATACTGAAATGTTGAAATAATTAAATGAGTTTAAGATATATTAAAACACAACGCCTGATGAGAATATGTTATGTACTGCCAATTTATGTATTGCCAATATGCATATATATATACACATTAGAAGTGTAATGTTGAATTAATTATTCATAATATTTTACGTGACGCTGTATACTGGAACCGCACTTAAGGAAAACACGCAAATAAATGGCCTGATATATGCAATACATCTTGATATCCATATGTCAAAAAATATTGTGTTTTAAGTGAGAAATATATTGATAAAATGTGTTTTTTCTCCCCTGTAGGAGGTGATGGTTAGTGATAGATCCTTCCTTTAAACACCTTTCTCAGTTCTCTGATGTGGTGCTGTAAATGGAGAGGTTTTTGTGGGGTTTACCCATAAAATGAAGATGGGAGCGTAGAGCATCACAAACCCTACAATAGGCTGGCGCTCCTGTAATTTCACTTGTCTGACCAAATCGTGACTTGGCATTCTGCAGAAAGAGGCTTTTATCGGTTCAGATCAGTAAGCTGTACCTCGTTTGTAGTTTAATAATACTCATTCTCCCATCAGCCCCTTCTCTGCTGACCAGGGCTGAGATTTAGGACCACTGACCTGGGATCAGGCGTCCCAATTTCATGTCCTAACCTAATTAGTTATGAGCAAACGGGCAAAGCTGATCACAGACCTGTGCTCCTCCTCAGATGCTTGATGAATACAAGCCCAAGTTTGGACTACTAGAAAGTCATTGTTAAAGGGTTCACTGGCTCTGAGAATTTACCATGGACGTCAGCCATGAAATGGCCCTCAGAAAACACTGTGACAGTGTTGATATCACAGAAATCCAAAGGCTGCAGATGTGTTGGGTTGTCTGTGAGCGAACAAGGATTGGCTCCAAGTAATCTCATTGATTAAATTGTGTATTTAATGGATTCAGCAAACAATAAACTGGTAAACAAATACGTGGGAAAATGAAAACATACAAGACAGGAAAGCACCACGTTATTAGGGTTCCACCAATATGGTGTCACTTTGGTTTTTATTACGTAATTTTTTTTTTTTTTTTTTACAGAGTTTAACCCAGGTCGGCTAATCATGTTACTCTATAGCTGTAGAAATATCTAAATTGCTCTTTTGTTGTGAAGAATAAACTATGATGATCTCTGTGTGAGATGTGTATGCTGTAGCTTCAATTCACTGTTTTTTCTGCCCTTTGCCTCCTTAGGCTTAGGCTAGCAGGGGTGTGGCATGGCACAACCAATCAGACGCTGCAGAAGGAGGCGGGAGCACCAATACCTCAGAACTTCTTCTTCCCTGTGGCATTCTCTCCCCAAGCAGTAGGGCACTGACTAGCATTTACTGACCAATCAGGGAGGCCACATCTTTAACATAGTATCCCCTTCTGACTCTGGAACCTTGACCCTGTCCTATAGAGCTTATCCACCCCTTTGGACCCTGCTGTTTCTGGAACTTTCCGTGGAGGGACCTCATTCCGCCTCCGTTGCCATTTTCTCCTGAACTCTGCATATTTTTTCAGAAAGGCATTTTTTTATACATGTACCTAAATGGATATAAAGGTGTACATCTATATATTGGTATATGAAACTGTCAGGACTGGCTCTGCTTTTCATTTTGAAGGTGTCATTCGTGTAGATTATTCGATGAAAATCTGTGACAAAGAGAAATATCCATAGCAAAGGCACTGGCCCTGAAACACTTGTCCTTCCATTGGGTTAACGCTCTGTCATGTCGACCTTTTTTGACAACAAATCCTCACATTCTCTGGTTATAAAATAACTGTATGGTCCTACTCACCTTGTTCTATGGGTCAGGGGCCTGCAGCACCGGTCCTGAAGAGCTGAGAGGTCTGCTGGTTTATGTTTTATTACGTTTTTATTTAACTGATTAATTAAAGCAGCTGATTACATAATTTTGACCCAGCTCATTTCCTTTCTTGGGCTGTAATTGGTTTCTGATTTTAAAGTGACAACAAAATCCTGCAGACCATGTGGCTCTCTGGCACATTGACTTGGGATCCATTCTTTAAATGATATGTTACATACCGTTACTGTTATTTCACACCTGGTTTGATTGCTACATATGTACTGGGAATGGCTAGTTTATTTACCGAAGTGGTTTTAAGAGTTGTTATTTTAACTAGCACCTGCTTTTTGGAAAATATCAATGCACAAGGACAGCTTCCTGATACTCTGTGATAGTTTGTGCATTTAGAGCACTACAATATTACTATTACTGGCAGCTTTGATAAACATGTATCAAATGACTTTTTTTATATATGCCTTGTAGTCACTGGTTTGCAATATGTCAGGCTCACTTAGGTCCTTGAGAAATCCTTCTGAATTCAGCTTGACTTGACTCCGTACATTACATGAAATAATCTTTTTAATGTTATGTTTCAGTTTCAGTTATATTATTGTCAAAAGATAAAAATAGTAATAAATATTAGTAAAAAGAAGTAATGATTTTACTTTGTCCTCTTGTTGACTGAAGACACAGATCTCACTTGGCTCTTGTATGAAATGCAGCTTAAGAGTAAATATCCCCCCAATCAAAACACCCCTTTATTACCTCATGCAGTAATATTATAAACCAATAGAATTTCAACATGACCTATAGCCTGGAGTGCTCACTTTTTCTAGCTACCTCTAAACAATATCACTACCCTTATTTTTTTGTATCAGTTAAATTTTTTTATTTTTCTTTAGCTTTATTTTTTGGCATCTTATAAGCTGTTCTGTGTATACTTTCATATAATCTAATGTATATTTGAATCCTTTTTCATAAGAATTATTGCGATTTTTAAATGGAAAAACAAGACCGCGGTGAAAAGGGCGGGCTGTATTTGCCGTAGGGACAGAGGAAAGAGAGGAAGATATTGGTCATAAAACACCAAACAGTAGAAACTGTTGTAAATATCAATGAATGTTTGCCGAACTTGTAACTAATCCATAGAAATCTGTTACTGGAGAGAGAAGCATAGTCAGTTTCAGTGTTTGGAACTGTATATTTCAGGCCCTGTGTGACGGGGAGAGCGATCTCTTGCTTCTTTTTTGTATTGTATGCAATTCTCAAATTTATTAAGTCCTAAGAAGATGATTTGTGAAAGTGATTCTAATGTATTAAAACCTGTTTTCAAGTTTGTTTCTAAGCGGACTACACCCTGGACTGAGAAGTCTTCCTTGTGGTACAGTAGCTATGTGCGGTTTCCAACATGAATAAATAATGTTTTTTTTTTTTTTTTGTGCTTTCATGATAGGTGCATATTCCTTTGGAAAGGCTTCAGCTGTGCACTCAAATCTGTGTTAGCCTGTAAGATTACTCCACATGTGCTGTGTTCAGGAGTTTTGCTGTAAATGTACACTGTGCTGTACTTTGGCATGAACCCTGATGAAGGCTATGCGCCACTTCAGGCCCAACTGCCAGTTTTCTGCCACTGTAGATGCCTGTGGGTGAGGCTGTCGCTGTCCGTGGTCCTGAAAATAATCTCAGGCTTTTGACAGGGGTTTAGAGTGAAGGATCAGCCCTCTCTGTTCAGGAACCACTCCCCCTACATTTTACCCATACCCAGCCTGACTGGCATCCAACCAAGCAGCACTGGCTGAGGTTCGCGAGCATTATCAAACTTTATTCAGGTCAGCAAATAAAGTCTGTGAATTACCAGTCTGAGAAGCCCGTGTGCAGCTAACAACAATAGCTGTTAAAGGGGGACGGCCTGTGGGAGGAGTGAACGGGTAAGTTGGCATTGGCTATTATAATTTACTTTCATGAAGGTGATATTCATGTAAGATCAGGACTCAGTGGGAGGGTGTCTGTACACCCTCAGCCAGGAATAGGGTGCTGATGAAATGTGGCTGACCTATCAGATGCCTGTGATTCCGCGTTCTCACTCTGGTGAGCTGCCTTTTCGCACTGGTCACTGGTTATCCATTAAATATGGAAATTTCATTTAGCCAGCCAATTAGAGTGGGCCATGCTCTGCGAGTTCAGCTGAGGATAAATACTATTCGTTTAAGTGAGCCACACAGGATGCACCGTGCATTGAGAAACGCGTGTTCTACTTCAAATCTAATAACATATGAGCATAATGGTCCTTCACTTCAGTGTACAAATATCAACAGGGACAAAAGCTAAATGCAAACAGGAAGGCTTGTATTCATTTCTCCTTTCCTCTAATGGGGAAGCGTAATTGTGCTGTAAAAAAAGGACGACAGACATACATTTACATAAGTACCCATTCACACACACACACTAATGCACGTCAAAACACTGCGGTTGCTGCACCAGGATTAAAATTTTGGCCGGGTTCGTTAATTGCAGAAAGAAGGCTAACTGTTTGCAAGCCCCAAGTCCTTTATTTCATTTACAGTAGGTGTTATGGCTCTATCGTGCCAAATATGCACCATTTGCCATTATTGTGCTGCTTTTGTCATAAGCAGCTGATCCGCGTTCTAAACCATAGACACCTGCATTCTACACAGCTTTGAAGCTGATGTGTTGATATAGCAATATAGAACACTGGGTAAAAAAACGAACGGTTTCTGAGCAACGTAACACTGCAGAGCCATTCCAGGTTAACTGTAGCAAGTCTGAAGCCTGCAAAAGAACAAACGCGGCTTTATTTAACTAGTCCAGGATTCCCAATGCAGTCATATGCACCTTGGGATATGCAACTATTCCTTTCTGTTTCAGTCAGCAAAAGAATTTCAAGAAGACCTTTACAATACAGATACGTTAATGGTCCTTTAGGAAGAGGAGTACAATAACTCAAAGGTTAATTAAAGACATTCTTGCATGATAACGCATGCCATTAATTATGGAAATTCCTAATTATGTTAGCTATCTGCCGGATCAGACCTGGCACCAATTAAATAAATGGAAGATACCGTTCGTGAGGACAGAGGTCATATGCTGAGAAATATCAAATGTAATTTTCTGCCGGGCTTGATGTATTTACCGTTTCTGTGTTCAAAGGGCCATGTTGGATTGCAATAGAGGAATCGTTTGAGCATTAACATTTTCAACATTTTGTCATTGCTTTTCTGTGCCCCTTCCAAATTAAATAGCTTTGACTTAAAGCCAATTTAACAATAAACAAAATTGATGGCGGCAAAAGGAGAAAGACAAAAAATGTTTTGCTGTTAGTGTGGCCATTTTTGTGTTTTTTTTTCATGTTACATTGCGCCACAAAGCTCCAATACTCTCTCTTTGCAAATTCTGGATGTGAAAGGGGGAAAAATTGTTTAAAACTTTTTGGTGTGTGTGCAGTTGTTCCTCAAGGAAATTGAGTTCAGCTAATTTTCTACAACTTTGAACTGACTTAAGTTACATGAAGTGTATTGATACGCTGTAAAAATGTCTGAATTTTATAGTGATAGTCGAAAATAGTGAAGATCCAGATAATAAACGACTGGAATGTAAGTAATTGTATTTTTTATGGTGAACCACAGTAATACATTTAACATTTGTTAGATATACATCCTGATGCCATTTGCTTTACATATTGTTACTATTATTAATATGATATTATTAATAAGTTATGGCAACCCAGTTGCTAATATTTTACTGTAAAAATTAACCTTTTTTTAGTGTATAGAAAGTGTTCTCCTTGCTCCAGCTCACCTGATACTCGCTCTTTGCCGCATTTCCAGTTTAACGGCTTTGTGCTGCCTGTCACATTAGGCCCAGCCGCCGCCAGCGAGGTCACATGACCCAGTGTCACAGACCGCACTCCGTGTTCTCGCGGGGCGGCCATTAATCAGGACAGCTGGAGGCCGCCGCGATACAGACAGGAAATGGAGACTGGAGCAAATACACCCCGTGTGCTCGGACAGAAACTGCTGCGTGCTGCTTTTCAACCGCCAGACGGGTTTTTCTGTGCTGTGCCGCGTCAGAGTGTGTGTGCGCGCGTGTCTGCGTGGTGTGTGTGTTTCAAGAGCACTCCTGGTACGGTGACAGTATTGACCAATGGGTTAATATTATTAGAAATCAATCAGTCTTTATTTGGTATTTGACAATCTCATTTTCACTGCGCTTTTACAGAGCGATTCCCCGCTGTTAGAACAAGGGGGTGAGAAGCTGATTTGACATCGGGTATAAAGCACACACACAAAGCTCCCTCATGCAATAACACACCCGTCTAGGATCCAGTGGAATGTGTGAATTGCTGAGCTTTGCACTTCAGTCTTGATACTTCTGGCCTGTTGGGAGTTCTAACGTGTGTGTTGCAGGTGGCGTCAGACGCGAATCCAGGTGTGTACCTCCTCCAGGTGTGTACCTACTGGACAAAGCGTCAGCACATTCCTCATTTAATTCTTCTGTCTCTCTCTCTAACTTCACACCTTTAAAACGTGTAAACTGGTGCATGTGCAGTAGATTAATCAACATTTGTCCATAACTTTGAATAACGTGTAAATGCAAGCCTTAGACTTTGCCTTCACAAAGTCACTTTGGCAAGTTACGGTTAAGAGTCAGTGAAGTTCACTTGCCAAACCATGTTCGTGATGGAAAAATGCTATTCTTGCTTTTAGCTGATTGTCAAAATGAAGGGCAAGTGTTGACTGATTCCCAGCCTGGGTTTTTTTTTTCCTGCAAAGCAGTTCCACTGGTCACAGAGTGCATCCATTAAAAACGCCTGAGATAAATCTAAACTGAATTTCCCCCCTTTGCCTTCACAGAGCATGGTCTTTATGGGCGATACAGATACGGGTCAGAGACCCCTCGCGGACATGCACCTCTGAGCATCTTTTACGGAAGCTGGAGGGACAACTGCAGCAGGGTGGACATGAGGAATAGCACTTGGACCCTGACCCAGACCTGCTCTCAGGGCCCTTATTAACCTGGTCTGGAGAATGTTCTGGAAGGTTAATAGCCTGGCTTCCAAAGGCAGACCAGTGGGAGGCTGGAAGAGAGAGGACAAAGAGAGGGGTGGTCAGGACAGTGTTTTGGCAGTTCAGCACTCTTCATGCCATGCTAGTCTTGGGAATAAATGGTTGGACAGTCAGGAATTTTTTCCCCCTGCTTAAATTTATGCCTATATTCAGGCTCTATTAGCATTACAGAAGAGAAAGTTTTGTGTGAAAACAGAAATGAATACAAACTGTACATCAGGGGGTTGAAAATGGGGGAAAGCATTTTAAACAAGGCATAGAAATGTTGTGACCATAACGCAGTTTTGAGAATCTCAATAATTTTTTGTATTGCATTTGTATATTAGAATAATTTACTGGTCAACCAGACATTCAGCTAACTGTTCAACCGTTAGTCTTTATCCCAACAAATAACAAAGATCCGTTCACTCCTTTGCCACATTACGGGAAGAAAAATGATAAGCAAAGATTTAGCCGCTTCATTAATTTGTTTCGCTGGGTGCCTCGACACTGACAAAACGAAAGCGCTTAACTGGGTAAATCAGATGGATATAAATACAAATGAATAAACACAGGCAACAAAGGAGATTAGCCTGCTTTAATGAGGAAGTCGAGGCTAATTTGATGCTTTTTCTGTTTTCGCAGAAATTGCTGCCGCACATCCGTCTCTGCTAATTACCTCGACTAGGCCAGCGCAGATTAATTAAGAACCGTGACTGTCACTGAACACACCCGTGAGAGTAGGCTAATGTGTGAAAAACAATTAATGAAAAGGAAATATATTTTATTGTGTTACTTGGCTGGCTCACTGACAGTATAAAACGTTTGTTTTTTGTTTTACATTTTATTACTTTTTAAAAATCTATTTACGAGGTTTTTACAAAGTACTTATAGAACTCAGGGACAGCTGAACGCGCGGGGGGGGGGGGGGGGGGGGGGCACTTTGAGATCATCTTGTCCCGGGCACGAGCGAGACACACGCTCCTAATTCGGTTTCATAAATCGTGAGCCTTTGCTGTTGTTCATTTAATGTAGTTAATGCTGATTCGGGCGATTTTGCTTTTGTTGTATAGCTCGGTTTAATGTTCAATAGGGTGCCTGACAGGTCTTACCAGTCCACTGTTGTGTCTGTTGGGACTATACTTTTACTTTTAAATAATGTGTTAGCGTTGTAAATCGCTCTGGCTAAGAGCGTGCGCTGAATGCTAGTAACGGAAAGGATGGTCAGGACACTGCTAGTTGTTCTGACCAGCACTAGCATACACGTTGTCATCCGATTTACTGATCAAAAATCATTAATAATTAAAACCAGGGTGCGGTAAATCTCACGTCAATCCCGACGAACCTGGACACACTTACATATATCAAAAAGATTGCTCAGGATTTTTTTATTTTTTAAATCTGACATCAAACTGTCTGGCTAACTGATGGTTTTTTTGTTGATCCCTGAGACTGCTATGTGATTAATCTGCGATGCATCAAGAAATGTCGGCAAAGAAGGGGGCAATCTCTCAAACAACCTCACTTTGCCGAAGTGTTGATTTTTTTCATTTTATTTTTTATGAAGGGAGATGTCTGTCTATCCGTGCGCTGCTTTGCGAAGGGGTCTATCTGTGTGTATTTGCGCGAGTGTGTGAAAGGAGGAGTCGGTCTGTCTGCGCTCGCGCTGGTGTGTGAAGGTAGAGATCAGTCAGAATCGACTCACCACTCGTGATTCCTCTGTGTGAGAACAGGTGGACACACAGGTGATTCATAACCGTGAGGTGGGATGCAGATGACAGAGCTGGCATTAGGAGAACATGGAACTTCTCAACATTAAGGAATCATTTTGTATTCAAAACCCTCATCATGCATTTCAAACCCGAAGCACTGATCTCTGATCAGTCTTGTATTTTAGCTTATAATGGATAGAGTTAGGATAGGGCCTGGGCAAAGCTGCTCCTATAACAGCACATCTTCTCTGAGATTTTGTCTTTCAGTTGATCAAAGAAGGTTAGGAAATTGGCAGGGTAAACCTGATCATATTCTAGCATCCCAACACTGAAACATACGTATTTGGGCCCTAATCTGTGATCTCAGAGATAATGCAAAGTGTGGGCATGTATTACTTGTTAATGGTCTCTATCTATATTGTGCTGGAAATGCGGCTTCATAAGGACACAAATTGAGGATCAGGATTGTCCTGCGGGTTGACATGGACGCGTCGATTAAGACGCCCCCCCCCCCCCCCCCCCCCACGACCCCGTACCATCATCAATTCTCCCTCTGCCTTTCGGTGACGGACTCCCTGAGGACCATCCGCGCGGGCGTATCGATCACCTTTCAACCGCCATCAGACCCCAGACGGCAGGTTAAGTGAGGGGCTGATTGATTGTGATGCTCCTCCCACAACCCCTCCCGCCCCCCTGGCACCCCAGAGCAGTAGCATGTCATCAGCGTTCACCTCCGTCCCCGTTACGTCCAGCTCAAGAGGAACGTGCGAACCGCGCGGTCGCTCGCAATTAAACCGTTCGCCCCGATCGCGAGAACGAAGGAAAGATCAGACGAGGGATGAGACGGAAAGAATGAGATGGAAAGAGAGAAGGGGAGGAGGAAAGAGGGAGTTCTTTGCAGGGTGTTTGAGGGCATCAGTAAGGCGATCTGTCCTGTCAGCGTGGGTCCCTGATGACGCGTCTGAGCGGCTCTCTTGGTTTAAGTTGCTACTGTGTGATGCGTGTAATATCGTCTGTTAGAACTGGATCATCCAGGAGGTCAAGGTCAGGCGAGGACGGAGGAGACAAGGGTGGATAAAATGAGCGATTACAAATTACACCTCCTAATTACTCCGCCTACTCATTAACGCTCATTCTGCACGTTCTTGAGTGCCGCTATCTCGTGAAAGGGTTGTCCCAGACCTGAGTGAGCCTAATTTCAGCGAGGGGGAGTGGCTGTTCGGCCCGCCGAGGCTCCCTCAATCATGAGGAAATTAAAGCGCTGGTTTAAAAGCCAGTGCTGACCCAGCATGCATTGCGTTGCTTAATGCCCTTACCAGAGTCGTTAAAGCATGGCCGAGCTAACCACATTCAAACCTAAGTTAACTGCCATGTCATACCTTTTCAACAGACGGTTATCATGGTCATCGCAGTTCTGTATTTTGTCTCAACTAAAGCAAATTCTGCTGATTAAAGTGTTCTGATAATACCAATCTAAACTGCAGTCATAATTATTTGTAATGCAAATGTGGCGGTTCAAAGTAGCTCACTGTGCCCAACGGTTAAGTGATATTCTTTAAAGTGGTGATGATTTATTATTGATGATGACTCATTATTTCTAAATTCTGATCAGGGAGGCCGAAGCAGACCAGGAGTGTGTCCCACACACAAGCTGCTTTTCACGCTCTCTATGGCTCTATAGCCTCGATGCTTGCCCCCACCCTCGCTTGTGAGTGGCCCTCACATTAGTGACACATCGTCAAGTGTGACTCAGAATAAGAGAGGGAGCCATTGGGAGGTGAATTTGGACTGGGGGGAGACAAACAGACAAGGAGAGAGAAACAAAGTGACACTGTAGGGGAGACAGATGGCCAGAGGCATCAAACCTTCATATTGCTGCGATTTTATGGTTATTACTGTGTTATATGTGAGTAATATCCTCATTTTGCTGCGATTCTATGGTTATTACTGTGTTATATGTGAGTAATACTCTCATATTGTTGTGATTTTGTAATTATGTGTAATATGCTTGCAATACCTTCAGAGTGGTGCCATTGGAGATTTTACTTTTAAACTTATCTTTTTAAACTTAGTAAAAACTTTTAACTTTAAACTTTTAATTTGTATCAGTGAGCTTTGCAGATGTATGAATGTGTGTGTGTGTGTGTGTGTGTGTAAGAGAGAGATAAAACAGAGAGGAGTACGATTAATAAAGTATATTGCACACAATGGTTTATAGTGCAGGTTATGGAGGTGATAAAAACTGTTATACCTCCATAGAAAACAAATTGTTGTATTTTCAACTGAAGTTAATGAGCATAATTTGTTGTTTGAGGTGAGGGTTTACAGATTGACAAATTACACACAAGGCTAAAGGCAGTATTATTGTCACGTTGCATGTACTCCCACTTCTACGGTGTATATCAATATTATAACCTAATGCAGTTTTCTCAATCTGGCTGCTCCCTCTTTTTCACAACAAACGCGTATTACTGTTGACTGACCATCAACGTCGTATTATAAATGATGAATAATGTATTAGGGATTTATATCTACTGTATATGCACTGCATTCCTAAGTGTCAGGTGAGAGGCCTGTTAAGTGATTGGGTTTAATGTGTGATTTACAGCCTGTTTAATCTGCAGCCCTGTCTCACGGGGTGGAAGGCTGCTGCTCCTGGTGCTCAGCCAATGGCTGCCTCCGAATTCACCCCTCCGAAGTCTCTCGGCACTAAGTGTGATTGTGCCCGGGCTGGCCGTCCATCACGGAGCCTGTAGAATCTTTCAGGAAGGATCATTAAGGATATTTAATTATCTCCTTATTGCCAAGGTCAGTTTGTTCATATTTCTACTTTATGACTGCCGTGGGGGTGGAAAGGTTGGGTAGGGGTGGGGGCGCGGGGGGGGGGGGGGGGGGCGCACCATCATTGTGTTTATGATGGAGCGGAGAACATCCACACTAGGAATGATGGGAAATCGATTCCAGGCCCCGCTCATCAATATCAGCTGCAATTTTCACAAACGGCAAGAAAGGGGGGGGGGGGGGGGGTCATATAAGTGTGTAAGAAGCCAGGGGGAGAGGGAGGAAAACAATAAGGAAAGCGAGGATAATGTGCTTTGTGTTGCACAACACACCAAGGTTGAAAGTGTAGGTAGGTCCTAGGTGGATTGTTTAATTAATCTCATTGTAGCTGTGTCCATTATAGACTAAAAGAAAATATGTGCTCTGTAATGCTCCATGGTTCTCTGCCCTGACAGCTCTTGTTTTCTACAGATGTTACAGTAAAAATGGCCTGAGAGTAATGGCATACATTAACTGCATCTGTGTCTGTGTCTGTGTATCTGTGTCTATGCCTGTGTCTGTGACTGTACCTGTGCATGTGTGTCTGTGTCTATGCCTGTGACTGTGCCTGTGCCTGTGCCTAGGGGGTGGGGGGAAATTGGCTTCTCAAGAACAGCAAGAAAACTGATATTTTTCAATCCACCAGCATGCCATTCGAGTTTAGTACTGTAGAGATTTTAGTACTGTAGAGATTTCAGCCAACTTTATCAGCTTTATCAGCTGCTTGTTGAGTTATGAAACCTTGACAGTGCACAGAGATGGATGAGAACGAGTTGACAAGACCCGAGACATCATTTCATCACGACACTGATTACATACATATTCATTTTTGAAACGCTGTGTTTGAAAGGCATGTGCAGCTGCCAGCATCTCTTTAATGGGAAGAATTAAGGGTATGGGGAAGAATCATTATTACAGGCTATTATATACAGTAATAGGTAATGGGTGGATAGAACTGAAGGAGCGCACAGCATTTCACAAGCTTTCCACTGTTGCTCAGTGTGGAAGAGGGAGCGAGAGATACAGTATAGCCCTGGGCTATATGAAAATGATAAGCTATTAAACTGCTGAAGCTTCTGGGAAATGGAGTGCATTCAATAAGGTTTTGGAACCTGGCCCATAATGCTAATAGCACTGCTACCAGTACTACTGCTACTGTCAGTACTATCACTACATTTCACAGCTAGTAATAATGCATTGAAAAATATATAATAGTCATCATGCACACATGTTGGAGGGAAACTGACATTTCATATGAAAGAATAGCTGGCTTGTGAGTTTTAACATTGGACTGTGCAAGACTAGGTGGTCCAGCAGTGTGTCTTCCCCAAAGCTGAAATCAAACCTAAGCCAATGATAATAATCATCATCATCATCATAGCTTGAATCTTACTTCAGTCACAGCCAAAGCGTGGCTCGTCTCCAGGGAGACGCACGCTAGCCTTTATCGCACCCCTCACACACCGGCCAAGGTGGGGGGAGAGACGGAGATGAGGGGCTTTAGGAGGAGGCGCGACGCGATGCGTTTCACTGGCCAGAGGCCAATACAGGAAGGCCCCTAACGGCACTGACGCTGTGCTGATTCTGCACTGGCGGCGTGTGACCCAATGACCTCCAGATTTATAGGTGGCAAGACCTGCCTCTGACAGTAATCATGAGGATGATTATTGGATGTAGTAGTAATACGACTCAGTAATAATAATAATAATAATAATAATAATAATAAAAATAAAAGCAATAATAAGCTGTTCTCCTCACTATCGTCATGAGCATCATCATCCTCATAAGCGATTCGAGGCGGGGGGTTTGGGGTGTAGGAGGTGATTTGAAGGCCAATGCAGCGTGGGGTTTTGGGGACAGCTTTGAGGTTCGGGGGTGCTGGTGTGAAATATGCATCCTACTCCGTAACTAGTGTTGATCTCATAAATTACCCCCCCGAGGCCCCGCCCCCCCGAGGCTCGCACGGTCGCCTTATTAACACTCCCTGATGCATGTTAATGGCTTATTGACCATATATGGAGTAATGAGTGCTGTGGAGCATGGGTCGGTGATGATCGATGGTCTCCATGGTGCGCATGTGACCTATTTTTAATGTCACAGCGCAGATGGGGATATGACAGTGCCTTTCAGGTCCCAGTGTGCGCCTGCTGACCTTACATACGCACACAGAGTGTGTGCTTTTATCTGTGTGTGTTTGTGTGTGTGTGCATGTGTGTGTGTGGGTGCATGCGTGCGTGCGTGTGTGTGTGTGTGTGTGCATGTGTGTGATTGCATGTGTGTGTGTGTGTGTGTGTGTGCATGCATGTATGTAGACGTGTGTGTGTGTGTGCGTGCGTGCATATGTGTGTGTGTGTGTGTGTGTGTGTATGATTTAGGCTCTCCCTTTGGGACTGTGTACAGGGAGCAGGACTGTAGTTTATGGTGTGCTGTGTTGTGCAGAGTCAGCAGCAGTCGGACGGAGGCCGGCCGCTGGATTTATAGTGCTGGAGTGACCTGCCCCTGTGTCCCATTGCCAGGGTCCCCACACCGCGTGAGCACAGCTCTGACACACACGTTTGTCATCTGCTCAATTTGGATGATACTGAAAGGCATCAAGCTGGCTGTATTTTTCCTCTGACAAGCATCTCTCTCTCTCTCTCTCTCTCTACCTCTTCCTGCCCTGCTCCTGCTTTTTCAGCGCTTAAAAGGATGATGTCAGATCCAGCTCTGCCCTATACAGAACACCACATTGTGATTCCTTCATCTCTCCTGCTCCAACTAGGGCCACACACTTAGAAAAACAGTGACACCTGCTGGAGCTTTTGAGCAACTGCAGTATGGATCATTTCAAGCCTGGCAAATGCAAAAGGCCCTGAAATTTTCCAGAAACAGACCCAATCTCGGAGCGTGTGTGTGGGGGGGTGTGTGTGCGTGTATGTGTATGCATGCATACATGTATGCGTTTCTGCGTACACCCAACTGTGGGTGTGCATATATATGTTGGTGTTGGTGTGTTTATGCATGTTTGCGTGTACGCGTGTGTTTTGGTGCATGCAGAAGGAAAACAAAGACCTAAATTTCTTGAAGCTATGCCGGCTCAGGTTGCTGTTGGCAATACATTCATAATTTCTTTGAATTTTTGAATGTGGTTTCAGTGCTTGATAATTAGCTGGCACTAAAAAAAGACAACTAAAAAGTGGCTTAATTAGGAACCCCTTTCACTGTACAATAATACCTTTTTAATTGCTGTAACATATCTCTCTCTCTCTACCTCAGCTGGTGTGTGATATCTTGTCTGGTGTTAAATGGCCACCGTGCTTCACTCTGGTGGGGGCTACACGTGTTGGCTGAGGTAAGTCATCCTCCTTCGGTCGTAATGTACTTTGAGTCCCTGGGAGTTAAACTTTCCATCAATGTTTTGAGATGTTTATTACTAAAGTTAACACCAGACCTGGGTCAAATACACATTTGTTTTGGATTCAAATACTTTTCTGTGATCTGTTGATCTTGCCTGGTGTAATTGAGCCTGGCAATATGACCAGAAGGCGGGGTTTGCACTTTTTGAGAGTATTTTCATTCGTTCCAGTACACCAGACAAGATCAGGAAAGCGTAGAAAAGTATTTGTATTCAAAACAAATACGTATTTTACCCAGGTCTGGTTAACACAATATATCACAAGAAGCGTGGATATGCAGGGAGACATGCATGTATGACTGCGGCTTGCCAGAAGAGGCACTTCCAGAGGCTTACTGGGTGTGCTTTTTTGGATAATTTTATGATGCAAATATAAATATCTCCAAGACAAAAAAAATAGTGTTTTATGAACAAAGAAACATCAGTTAGCTCGACTTCCAGACAATACGAGATGCATCTTTGAATATGCGTGCATAATTTCTAATGAAATGACACGCATTAAAATTATCCTACGACTTAATTAGTGAATCTGAGACTCTCCTAATTGTGGCCATTTACATGTGAAGCTCGCAATTATTTTTCTTACACCTTGCATAAATACTTCCATATTAATCCGACCCAATTAAAATACATAAAGACATAAACAAGACATTTTAATGTGTTGAAGTCAGTTTAATATTGATGTATATTTCTGGTTAAAAATGAAAAAGTGTGTTTGATAATTTGAATGCCTGAGCATATGTTTTTGGAAACTGAAGTGTTTCAAACAATCAAACAATTCTGTGATATTTATAAAAAAATGTGTTATTTTTGAAAGTATTTTTTTTAACAAATTGTCCATTTCTATTTAATGTAATGAATGCCATTTATTGAATTTATATAATATTAAACCTCAGGATTCTAATCATTCTGGACCATTTGTAATTGACTGCTTTGACTGCTTTCTAATGCAGCAAAAAAACTGCACTACCTTGTGTAGGAAACATACAGAAGGCCAGAAGTGTCGTTGTTTCCTAATGGTCGATCCAGGCAATAATGTACACAGCAAAATGTCCAGTGTTAAATCAAGTGCGGAGTACATTTTACCCAGAGATAGAGAGAGCATTCTGTCCCCACAGGAGACATATACATTCTATTAGAGCTGATTTAACACTGGACATTTTGCCCTGGTGCAGGAGCCTTCATGTAATCTATGACCAGCCAGTATATTGCACTGGCGATGAGATGGATCGGCTTGTGTTGCTTCAGGTATGATTGGACAGGCTAGTCCATAGCTCCTCACGTCTGATTGGACTAATTGAAAGTAGTGCCTACTGTAGTCATTGGATCTACCTTCCAGTATTCCTTCAAATGGACAGATTAGATTGTGGTACCTCTATGATTGGACATATTAACCTGTCGTTTCTGACATGCAGGTGATTGGACGGATCGCCCTGAACCACATTATATTTTACTGGATGTTGTTTTGTATGGAAGGAACAGTCCTTCATCACTCAATGTACGCCCTGCCCATGCACCACCTGGCCCAATCTCACCATCCTGTATTCATCTTTCACATGCGTAAAACATCCAATGCTAAAGCATTTTAAGGAGAAAGTCATTATGTTTGTGATGATGGTGACATTGTTCTGATGATGTAATTGTTTTTAATCTGAAAAACTGAGACTATTGACCATTATTATTATTATTTTATTATTGGTATTATTATTGTTGTTGTTGTTGTTGTTGTCATTGCACAGCATTATATATTCCTTTGCTTATTTTACTATTATGAAAAGCATTGACCGCATCAAGCAGGAACACAAAAAGAGATATGAGCAGGCCATAGGCAGACTTACTCTTCCGTCTTCACCTCTCTCCTCTTCCTCACGTGCAGCTTCTTTGCAAAGGTCCCTGGGTGTGGGGGGGTTGGGACTCGTGTTTTTACCCACATCAGAGATCATGCAGCGGCACAGGGACCAGAGCTCCTCTTTAATATTTAAGACCCATTACTACACTGGGCAGGGAGATTTGACCCCCGAGCAGGTTGGGTCAGTGAGGATGGTGAGTAATTACTGCTGGCTGGTCATGTTAATCACCAGTTCTGTGGCAGAAAGATGGCCGAGAGGCACTGATATTTGTGATGCGATTTTCTTCAGCGGTTTTTGTATCCATTCTCTGTGTGTACGTGTGTATATATATTTGTATGTTGTTTGTGGGTTTGCGTGAGTGTTTGTCTGTGTGTGTGTGTGTACCTGTAGTCTTTAATAATAAAACAATAGAGGAGATTCAAACCACCTTTAACCACCTCGTTTGGTCGCAGTGCTCTCTCGAGGTCTTTATGTAGTAGCACATCTACCTCTTTCCTACTTCATCTATTCACACAATCATAGATAACATTCAGAATATTAGTTTAAACAATAAATAAAATAAACATTGCCTTATGTATTACGTTCATTTAACTTCTCACATGATGTCTCATTAAATTATATGGCTGGCACCAGTAAAAGAACATAACGTACGAAGCAATTAGGTTAGAGTGCTCTTCCCTAATGAAGAGCAGGGGTATCTGAAACCTCCTGCCTCTGTGCATTTTGCCCTGTGTTTGTGACAGCACCTGAGGTGTAATTTCATGGGTAACGGTGGCAGAAAAGCTGTTGGCTTTACCAGCCTGGGCTGACAAGCTACAATTAGAAAAAGCAGAGACCGTGCATTTATTTATCATTTTCCTGAGCTTGTTTGTCACAGTTCTAGGCGATTAACGAGCTGTACCAATTAATGTTAGGTTTTCTCTTCACCGGCTTAATTCCTCCCCCCAAACCCCCCCCCCCCCCACACACACACCCCTTTATTGCATCTATTAATGTGTTACCTTTGTGCTCTCTGCTTTGTGAAGAGACTTTAATGAGAAGAAACACCATTTTTGTTATAATTAAAATGATTTACATTTGACACGATTAGCGGGAACAATGAAGCAATAAAAAAAAAAATCATCTGCAAGCTTGCCAAACACAACAAAGAGACGAAATAGTTCAGTTCCTAAATAATACATTTGGCGGTATTATTCCCTGCCGGGGTGTTAACTAAGAAATATTCAGGACTGGAAAAGGCTCCTTCCCAGCCAAACTACACCAGGGTGGTGTGAGACTCCAGACAGGGAGGGGCACACTCCAAATATCACACTCCTTTACGTGCAGTACCAGCCTGTCTCAGCTCCAAAAACATATCATTCCCACACAAATATTAAAAGTTACATTAAAACTATACACTTAAGGGTCGTAGCATCATAAATAATGAATATAAATGTTTGTTGCACAGTCACACAGATTAAATACATGCTAAAAGTTCATTTTGGTGTCTGACAGGAGGTCTTGTTGGAATAGAGAGGGGGCCAGTTGTGTCTCAGGCTGTGCTGGGTTAGGCTAAACTAGACTAGGTCTGCACTGAAATTATTTATTTCTCTCTCTCTCTCTCTCTCTCTCTCTCTCTCTCTCCCCCCCTTTGCCTGCTGTTTCTCTTGAATGAATGAACAAGGCGCAATGTAAGATCTTTGCAATCACAAAATGTTCCCATCCCATGTACTGTCCTGATTGCTCCTCTCCTGTGAGTTGTCTGTATTAGTGCAGATTCATCAGTTAAATTCAATGGATTTTAATCATCCAAAATCCACCTGATTGGTCTTGTGGTTAGCGCTCACTCTGTGGATAGGTGCTCCTGGCTGATGAATTGGCTCTGTGGTCTGACCACCTGATGCCGCGAGTGTAACCGTACGGTTACAGTAGGGGGTCAGACAGATCTAGCGTCCAAAACCCATCTCCTTCAAGGCTTTTAAGAGTGTGTGAGCTTTCTGCTGAGCACGTTGTCTGTTTAGAGTTCTTTCTAAGCACACTGAAGCCATGTAAGTTCCAGCTGTGGCCTGGTAAGACACAGTGAGCATCACTGCATCCTCTGACCTTCCGAGATGAGCCCTACCGCCATCGTAATTTCAACTGTGTAGAGACCATTTTATTCATAATAAAAATACTATCTGATTTATTTTTCTCAAGCGAAAGAATTTCGTTTAATTTCGTCAGCCTCTATGATGAGGCGGCGAGTGCTTGCGTTTCTTTTCCTCCCCCTCAACGTTCGGTACGAATCTCAAATAAACGCTTTCCCCGCATTTCCGAGGGGGAGTTCCTCGCGCTCAGAGAAACAGACTCTGAAGAGCCGCCCGGATGAATCGAGTCGGCAAACGCCATTTACGGCACGCGGCGCGCGCATCGCTTCGACTGGGAAAGATAAAGCAAAAACAGGATCAGACTTGAAAGGATACTCTAAAGGAGCAGACCTCATATAAAATTTATGTAAAGCGTTCAAAACGTACGGGCAAATACGAGGGCGACAGAATCTGAACATTTCGATACAGCAGGGATGCTCAAGTAGCATAAAATAAGCAGTAAAAAGTAATGAAGAAGCCGCAGCTACTCACTCCAGCGCTTTAGTCCCGTGAGCACAGTATAGGCACAGCCTACCCAGCATGCAACTGTGTGTTACCGTGGTGCTAAACTGGCCTTGCTAGCCTCCTTTAGATTTTGCACAGAAAACAACCGAAATTACGTGTGCATGCTAAACGTTTGCCATTAAACAGATGTTGCTCTTTTCCTTTAATTGTCCCCACCCCCTCTCCATTTTGTGTTGGGCCGCTGTCTCTTTGTACTCTGCTGGAGATGGGTGACCAGTCGGGGTCGATGTGAAAGCCCGATCAGTCACTGCGCAGTGGGGCTGATCTGTGACTTATGTGTGGGGATAGATGTGGTGTCCTGTCCCCATCGCTCACGGTCCAGATAGCAGACACCCCACCCCCTCCCCCAGCCATGACTCACATCTATTGTCTGAATCTCAGCCTGGTCAGAGAGAGGGCAGGAGGAGGGGCCCAAGGGGATAGTGTGTATCTGTGTGTGCGTGTGTATCTGTGCGTGTGTGTGTATGTGTGTGTATCTGTGTGCGTGTGTGTGTTTGTGTCTGTGTATCTGTGTGTGTGTGTATTTGTGCGTGTGTGTGTGTGTGTATCTGTGTGCGCGTGTGTGTTTGTGTCTGTGTATCTGTGTGTGTGTGTATTTGTGCGTGTGTGTGTGTGTGTGTATCTGTGTGTGCGTGTGTGTATGTGTGTGTATCTGTGTGCGTGTGTGTGTTTGTGTCTGTGTATCTGTGTGTGTGTATTTGTGCGTGTGTGTGTGTGTGTATCTGTGTGTGCGTGTGTGTCTGTTTGAATGTTTCTCAACATGAGGGGATTGGACCCTTATCCCTATAAATGCATCCCTTTTTCAGATGGGACAAAACACCTTTGTATATCTTATCATCTCACTATTTTTTAGCAGAGCAGGCACCCTTATCCAGAGCTATTTTTGTTTACATCATTATGTACTCAGTACCCATTCAAATATGGGTGTTTGGATGTGTATTGTGCAGTCTCACACACTATAGAGAGAGTGAGCCTGTACAATAATGTAAGTCAGAACAGAATTTCATAGTGGTGGAGTCGACTGGGGTTGAGAAGTTCAAATCAGACAGCTGGTTGTTTGATTGTCCCCAGATCAATTTCAGATTTACAGTGATGAAGTGGCAGAGACAGGCTGGGAGAGGGGGGGTGAAAAAGAAAGAAAGAGAGATAGAGAAGGCAGAAGTGTGAAATAGACAATGAGATGGTGTGTGTGTGCGTGTGTGTGTCTGTTTGTGTGTGTGTGTGTGTGTGTGTGTGTGTGTGTATGTATGAGAGACAGAGAGAAAGAGAGACTGACCTTTGAAATCCCTCTATTTACCAAAGTCTATGTTGACTCTCTACGCAAGGGTATGGTGGAATAGCAAGCTATTTACATATTAAACTGTGAGTCAACCAACACCGACAAACCCAGCAGCATCGCACCAGCATGGAAAGACCAATCAGGGATAAAATTCCTCAGCCTGTTTGTTTCAATTCTCCTTTTTCTCCTTCACGCAATATCTCAATACTTTCCTCTTTACTACCAGACTCCAATATGTCATCATTCGGACTGGAAAGGAACCATATTTAACTGAGAAATTAGCAGTATTCTAAGCAATCCCGAAGCCTCTTTTGAAGACAGAGAAGCTTTTTGTTGCAGATTGGAGCAGATACTCCTCAATGTTATTCTTCTTCTTAAAATACGCTGAAATTATGTGGTATCAGAGTGCATTTGCATATGTACACACACACACACTCTGCACATCAATGTGTCTGCTAGGAAATCACTTAATTTCTCTCATAAGATTGAAATGCTACATCTGAAGTTTATTTATTAACCTGCTTACCTGTGACAATATCAAATACATTTAAAAAAAAATCAATATGGCTACGAAACAAACAAAAAAATCCCAATGATGTCCAATGAATCACATTTCCTCTCCTGTCAGACCCCCTGCTCTCCCTGGGCTCTCCTGCCAGTCTCCTTTAATATCGCAACGCTGGAAGATGCGTTGGGGAGCGATTTTCAATTTATTTCCAATCAAGCTTTATCCCACGTTCGCTCGACAGGCTGGGCAATTAAAGAGCGAGAGCGCCGGAAATCGCCCCGGCTCACATTCCTCTCCTCTCCCTCTCCCGCCGCGTGTTCGCGCAGACGCGATTTCATTTAAAAGAGGAGCGCGCTGATGAGCTCAGGGTCATTCGAAAATCACATTTCATTAGCGCTTTCTGCATCTCATTAGCTGCGGGGAGCTGATATGAGACTCGCCGCTTTTTAAAAAAAATAATCCTTGATTTGTTATTTATAGCACCGAAAGCGCTCAGACCGGAGCCCTGAGAATGCTAATGTGGGACTAAGCCAGGCAACGGGTCTACCGAATTCGAGCTGTTACCTGTGCCGGCGATGACTTGCACTTTGCAGGTTTATGCGCTGCACTGATAAACAGTCACGAGGAATACTGGCCCTAAATTGCGTGTGTTCATGGATTTTAGGTACATTTGGAAAACCAATTTGGCAAAGCGCTGTGACTAATTGTGAGATTAAGGGACAATAGCATGTATTTAATGAATCTGCGCAGCAAACAGGTTGTAGTTATGTTCATGATTCTAAATGAAGTCAGAAACAATTTCTCTGTGAATTCCTGTACCATTGTGTTTCGGCACAACTACCCATTTATATGGATACCTTTCTCGGGCAGCTGTACATTTAGAAGATTGATCTGTGACTGAGATCGCCTGGAAGAGAAAGTGCCAAAGGAGGGAGAGGAAGAGATATTTTATTTGTGTAGCAGTCAGAATGGGGTTACACACACCAATTGCCCAAAGAGAAGGGACCTTAGAAACAATGTCAAGAGAACAGGCCATTGTCAGCTTGTCCCCTGCAACACCTTTGCCTGGGATACCACTGTCACTTCTCATGGAGTACCTTATTGACTGTGAAACTGGAGATCCTCAGACTGGTGGTTGAGACCAGGCTTGGCAAAGAGCTGGATGTCCTTCAGACCAGAGGTCTCCGATCTTATCCCACAATGACTGGTCTGGGTCCAGGTTCACTTCTGCACTGAAACAACTGCTGAACTGATCAAGGTATTGAAGACCATGGTTGGTTGATTAAGTTGAGAGGTGAGCTGGAAAATGCATGCACCCGCACCATCTGTAGAACATCAGTGCATTAGGTCACAATCACTTAGCAGATGCTCTTGTCCAGAGTGACTTACAAAAGTAGAGAATATCAAAAGTAAGACTGGAGACCCCTGGTGTAAAGTTCATCCAGCGCTTTGTCAAGCCTGGTCTTCAACTCTTGAACAATTTCACATTTAAAAAGGCATTCCATGCAGCCATGACACTATGTAGGACAGAAATACTGCACAGTAAATTACGAACCTTTTTCTGGAATATAAAGAATAGAGATTGTGAAAGAGCTGTGAATTGATGGAGGTCCTTCCTCAATTATGAATTTGGAGAAGACAATTCTTTAATTTTTGTGTGTGTGTGTGTTTTCAGTAATAGTTTCATCTTAATCACTACAGAGGCCTGAAAAACAGAATTTTTCAGAGTTAGCGAGTTTTCTGCATCATTGGCTGTTCTCTCTGACCTTTAAAACTGTTGGTCTAAACAGGTAACATTTGATCAGCTCTTGTTAAGGAGGTACAGCGTATGGGTGTGTGAGTCCACTGGGCTTCTGAATCCCGCAGACTGCGATACTGACCAATTTATTATATGCAGGAAAACATCAAAAAGTAAGCACTCTTACATGGCAAAATATGTATTTCAAAAGAAGAAATATACCTTGCGCACAGTTAAAAGTGAGTTTATTAATCGCACCACAGAGAATGCCTTTCAACTAGGCTGGTCTTCATCAAGTGTCAATTTATGATATTTGCGCTTAATCTCTTTTCTTTTAATGAAATAAACGGCACCTTTGCGTCTCTCCGATTTTTCCGCGGATGCGCGGCGTAGATGAAGCGACACCGCCCCGTCGTTGCGACACAACGCTGGTTCGCGGGTTATGGCTGCTTTCCTAGCGAACGTGTCCTAGCAGAGCGACCAGCCAGTTCCGCGGGGTGCTGATTTGCAGTCAGAGTTTTTGCTCACTTCCCAGCGCGCGAGGAATTGCCGGTGAATTCTGGGAGCTGTTAGTCGAGCTCGTTTGTCTCACCTCAAAGCGCAAAAAAAAAACAATGCAGAGAGGAACGGTTGGAAGTTGCAGTTATTCCTGAATATCACCACGGTGACCATGTGTACCTGTGATCGGTTTTCTGCAATCCTCTCTGGGCCAATGAGGCTGGAACCAAAATCAAAAGTAAACATTTATATTTTCCCTTATTACTTTTCTCCTCTCTTTCCTCTACCTCTCAACAAACCCCCACCCCTACTCCTCTTTTCCTCTCTTATGCTCTTCTTCTACTTTATTCTAAGCTCTTGATGTGAAGTCTTGTCAACACAGATCTGCTCTTGCAGCGGTATTATATTATAATGACTTGACTTTATTCAACAAGTCAATAAAAGGCACAACATCATGCCACATCTTTAGATCAACATCTCAGATCCAGGGCAACGTTCTTTTTATGCACAATCCAATTTATACAGCTGGATATGCACTTTTAAAAATTCTAGTTAAATTGCATAAGGACACAATGGTACTGCTACAGTAGGAATTGCACCTGCAACCACACAGCTATAAACGCATTTTTCTAACCACTACACTGATGTGGAAAAAGTTACAGATTGACAGCACTTGTAGCTGAGCAATGTTGGTTCACAAAGCATCACCAGTCAAATGAATGGTGTTTAAACATTGCACAGTAGTTGTGAAAATTTAAAGAAAAACTTTTTTTTTTTTTTAAACATAGTCTTTACCATCCATAGGTTCAGAGAGACATCAGGTTTGTTTGATCCCCAGTAACTATTGATTTTCCAGTCACTTGTTTGCTGTCAGCTGTTTTATTTATCGCTGGAATACATAATGCCCTAAATCCTTGGGAACACTTGTATTGTTTTGTCTTGGAAACAATAAAGATGCCACAGGCACTCTGAGTGTAGAAACCTGTCTGACCAGTGAAGTTGCAGCTGACATAGAGATAATTAGGGTTCTTTGACGTCTGGTATGAGGACCATGAAGTGGGGTGCTTCAAATCAGAATGTCCTGTAGTGTTTAATCAATATTTATTTAGGTAAATATTTTCATTAAATCCTCTACGGCCTTCGGAACGTCGCTGCACGATTTGTGCATTGTCTGTAAACTGTGACACACCTGCTGCGTTCACGGCAAATATAGCGCTAAAATTGGGAGCCGCGGAGAGAGAGAACATGTGCGACAGCAGGCGAGGCGCGAGAGCAGCACCCGCCGAGCGATGAGAAGCAACATGCCCGCTCGGGCGTCTATTTATAATGCCTGACTGGAGGAACAAACAAGTCGCCCGCTCGGGCGTCTATTTAAAATGCCTGACTGGTGGAACAAACAAGTCGCCCGCTTGGGCATCTATTTATAATGCCTGACTGCAGGAACAAATGCCTGACTGGAGGAACGACTACAGTAAAATGTTCAGCATTAAATTAATCCTGGCAGAGTTTATCTGAGGCCAACAGTTCGTCCTACCAACCAGTGTGGCAACTATTTTGCACCCACCTAACAAAAGATTATCCATCTGGGTAAATACCATATCTCATCTTACCACTTCTTATAATACACTACATACAAATAAACAGCTGTACTCCTGACAACCTCAGAAGACCTACACTGACTTTGTTATCATTGTGCTTATAATCGAAAGGACCACGCATAGCAAGCAGTGGGCTTAACGAGACAATAGTGTAAGAATGTAAACTGTGCTTTTATGTTTTTTTAGCTGTTTTTATTTTCTTGATGCGATGACTTTAGATTACATTTCAGCTCAGTTGTAACATTTTGAGCCGACCATTCATCGCAATGAGTGGCTGTTGTTGCTAAAGGCAACATGGCACTGACATAGCTAACTAGCTTGCTAGCAGCTAACATTAGTAAATCTGTCAATTTGTGTTAGTGACATTTATGACCGTACTAAAAAAGTAACATAAAATGGTAGCTCAGCCAGGCAACCGGGTAGAAAAAAGGTAGGCAAAACTGTTCATTTGTAATGGATTGGTAGGCCAGGGCTAGTTGTAAATTTAGCCTGTAAGTTGGGGACGTATGGAGAGAATGGAAATATGAATAATGAATTTCTAACTGAAGCGGTGGGAAACTCAGAATTCCTGGGTACCTCATTCCAGAATTGGAGTTTCTCTGTAGGATTGGATGCCTATGGCCCAGGGCTATATGCCTTTTCTGTGAATAAGAAGAAAAAGAAGAAGAAGAAAAAAGAAGAAATAAGATGTATATACATATTTCATTCTTATTATCTTAATCAGTTTTTTTGATCGAATACCAACTGGCCCTAAAGGGATGTTAATGGAAGCTGATGAGAGAGGCCTGAAGCCTTAGGTCATTCCTAAGGGCCCTGGAGGTGATAGGACGGGGGTTATAGAAGAATGGAGGAATGCTTTTAAGGGAAGAGGGGTCAAACAGAGGGGTAAAGTGTGTCGGACGGGCTCTCTCCTCAATGCCCTGCGGCGCATTAGTGTTTCCCTGCCGCAGGCTTCCTGTCGTAAGGCTAACAGGGTCATTTCCTGGAGAGATGTTAATTTGGGAGACGGCGCTTCATGGAAGAGACGTGCCCCATCAACCTCAACAGTGTTCCAAGAGAGAGATTGCCAACAGACCCAAAGTACCTGCTATGTTTGACAAATAGCATTAAGTTTGCATGAGGCTGCTTTAAACCACCTTTGGGGGTCACATATTGTGTTAATTGTTGAGCATGACCCCCCACTCCCAAATATAATAGTTTTGTTATGAATATTGGTGAAAATGGATGCTTCTTTTAAAATTGTCAGTAATCTACAGGGATTTTATTGGTGACTAAAGGGTAAATTATTTTAAATGACTATTTCAGTTAACCATCTGACAATTATGTGCTGTGCTGTAGGGCCAGCAGTTTTCCCACGTGACAGACTAAACTGATGAAAATACTTTAACGAGCCAAAAAACAGCACTGTTACATCAGACCTGGTCATTCTGAAGCTTTATCTCAAAACTACACTGCAGACAGGACCCTATAGATAGAACCCTGAAACAGTTCTGAATGAATGATGCTGTGTGTCATTTATAAAACTGTGTTCGCATTTGTCGTCTGAACTAGCCAGAAGTCTTATATAGACCGAAAGACTTACGAACACTACAATGCCCACTCCTCACTTACTTTTAACAGAGAGGAATTTGTCCAGGATTCCTTTGTAAAAGGTAACATAATGATTAGATTTTTTTCCATCCACGTAAGCAGAGATGGAAATTTTTTTGAGAAAAATCCATTACTTCCTCTTCATTTATCCTGACATAAATGATCACTTCCCTGCAAGGCCATTAACTCTCATTAATGGCCTATGGGTCAAGAACCCAGACATGGGGCTCAGAAACACCATCTGAAGGCTCTTTGTAAAAGTCCTTCTTATGAAGGTGTTTAAGCTTAAAAGCAGCCATTATATGCAGATGCAGTCGTGAAGACAGAAGCAATCAAATCGGAGCATCCTAAGTGATGGTTGTTTCGCATCAGTTGGTCCTGTGGCTGTAGCTGAGGTCAGTGGAATCATTAACTTCCTGCAAGCACAAAGATATTTTGGGGCAACCTGGTATTACCTCCTCCATAGGATGCTCAGACTTGCCGGGCAATGGATCTTTCCAAACAATAATAATCCCATCCTCAACATCGACCCACAAAATGCTTAACTGGCCACACAATTACTGTAATACGATGGACATTTCAGTCACATGGCCTAAACTTGCTTTATTATGTTTGGTTTGAATTGCATGAGGAAGTGTAAAACAGCTAGCATCACCATATACTCCTTGTCTGAACTTTGACAGCCCAGCAGAAAGCAACTCAAACTCCAATCATAAACTTAAAGCCAAGTGGAAACTAGTTGTTGTGTTGGGTGTCTCTGTTTGAGAAAGTGTGTACATTTCACAAAGAAATTAAGCATATTGTGGACCTGACAATGAAGGCACTAAGAGGCCTGCAGGTATGTGCGCCGCCCCCCCCCCCCCCTTAAAAAAAATAAAATAATGAATTAATAATAATTCAATAATAATTAAATAAATAAATAAATAAATGCAATCATTTTGCAAGTAGTGACTATGTATTCCTTCTTTCAACTTTGATTGAAATAAGCAGCATACGTGATCTGGTTTATTCATCTTCACCATGTTTCTCCAACTTAAAAAGGCACATCCTTAAGATTTATAATTCAATGGTCTAGTCCGAATGATGAAGAGACCAACACATCAAAGTGAAACATGCTCTTTGTAGCTTATCACCATGTCATTCTTATCGGGGTGGGGTGAAGGGGTTACACTTAAAATATTACAATACATTTTTTAAAAATTCTTTAAATGTTTTCCTTTTCTAATGACGTAGCTACCAAAGGCAAGAAAAATTGTGTTATTCTTTTCTTTCATCTTCCCTGTTATGGACCCTTAATAATTAATTTATTACAATTTTCTCCTTTTAATATTATATCTAATTTGCCTTATATTTGTGTGAAATACTGCATAAATATGGTGCTATGCAGGTGAAGTTGCATATTTGTGGTACAATTTTTTTCCACATAACCTGAGCACGTATCATGAAAACCCACACTCCCCCCGATCCAGTTATTTTACACCTAATGTTTTTAGTACCTGCAAAGCAAACAGAGTTAAAACGGACATAAAGGTCCCTCGGCCTCTTTAATTAAGATGGCACAGCAGTGGCTAATTACTGTATTAATTACTGCATTAATTAAATGACATAATTGCCTTTCAAAGTAATGACTCCTGTGGTCTCACAGAGGCAAAGGGTTAATTTACTATGGAACCAGGCATCCATTATTTACACTGAGTAATGAATAATGCATTTTGGGAGTAGGCTAATAAATTTGTGGATGCAAATCAGGCGTTGATTTAAATACGCATCTCTGGTGAATATTACTTTTGTTATGTAGATGGCAATCTCTTTATGTTTTTGCACCACCATCTTACAAAAACACATGGAAAATCATGTGCTCTCACGCATACAGGGAAAGTAAACACAATGACTGTAATGCATATGTCAGTGTGGCATACGGACATGGTGCAGGAATGTGAACAGAACAGTTTGTGAAGAAATATTTTATCTTGTAGTTACAGCGGCTGTGTTCATCTCTACGGTGTCTCTGAGCTGCAGAGGCACTTTGTAAAGTTTCCTCAGAAAACTAGTTTCTCTGCAGCTCGGAAAGTTCTGCTACCTTGTTCTGTTTTCATGTGATTTCATCAGCAAGTGGTTTTACCCGTTTATTTACACCCAAAAAGCGGCTAAAAACTAAAAAATGGGGGGGGGAAGCGTATTACTTCAAAATTGTTCTGTACGGAGCAACAGTCAAATTCCATACACAAGACACTGGATTTTTTAATGCCAAAAACACTTGTGTTTATGAGCTAAGGTTAAAGATAAATTTTGAAAGGAAAATGCAGGCCACAGCCATGTTTGATTGACATGCAGTGTATACCAACTGGTATAGTGCTTGAAATTAAATTATTCTTATTATCTTATTTTTATTGAGCTTCCCTCTTTCCCGGGTCTCCCTTATAACACACATTGTACATCAGAGTGGAACTCCCTGGTTAAAAGAAAGCTAAATAAAATAATGAAGAGAATTGCATTTGTATGTAAATCGAACTTAAGGATGTTAATTGAATCTGCGTGTAACGCTGTGTATTGTTACCGACCTGAAGAACAAGTCATATTTCTTCTACAAAGTAAAAAATGAGATGAAGGACACATTGACAGTCTCAATCCTTTGCTGACAGCAGATGTTTGAATTAAAAAGGATTCAAACTGACCCTGACTAAACCAGGCAAGCTCAAACCAAGCCAAAATAAATTGCCCCCCGTGCGATGTAAACTGCACAAACAGACTGTCTATGTTAAATGTAAATGATTTCACCCGCGGAAAATGTTCTCGGTACATGAGTAATGCCAGCCATCAGGAGGGAGTCTTCCTCGACATTAATTACCCAGAATGATGAGGGAGCAGACAGGGAGGCAGGCTAATTATCTTAGAACATATTCACAAGTTCGCAATCTGTGGGACGAGATGGACTCTGGGCAAATGAATCGCCCCTCTCCCCACCCCCCCCCCCCACCCCCCACCCCTCTTCTGTCCCTCTCTTTCTCTTTGTGTGAAACCCAGGCGCTTCTCCTGGTGTTAACGGGGCCTGTGGAGTCACTCTGTGCTTGCCACCCAGCTGTGGCTCTGGAATGTTTTGGAATGTTCCGGAAACTCTGGTTGGCATTTAAGAAGGATCAGGGCGTGTAATGTGCACTCCATCACCGGGGATCGCCTAACAAGCCCACGTTCAGTAATCTGGCTTCGTCCTGCGGTCCTGCGCTCAGCTCTGAGTCTTCCTCGGGGGTCTCACAGGAAAGACGGTCGTTAAAGAGGTGTCAAAATCCTCTGCGAGAAATATGGCGGAGTCCGCAGGGTGTTCAGCTCTTCCGTCGTCCCCCTGCACGAGCTGACATTCGTTTTAAATAAAGTGATGATTTTAAGTAGTGGAAGAATGATAAATATATTATATATATATATATTATATATATATATATATATAATATTATAATATATCAAGATATGGAAACACTTCACAATACTGCATAGAGACAAACATACAAGTCATTATGTGCAATAGTTTTCAGTTGCTTTTTTCTTATTCTGATAATATATTGTGGTATTTTCTATTTTCCAGACTGTAGCTTATCTGCAGCCCTGGAGGGAGGCATGTCTCATTCCTCTGTTTGAGTGCCACAACTGAACTTTGACCCGGAGGAGATTCTGTCAAAGGAAGTCAATCATTAATATTAAGTTTACTGTCATTCTGCACACCATGTTTCGATTCCTTTGATCTCCTCACCATTATCAGTTCTGCAAATGAAGAAATAAAATTCCTCAACCCTGCATCCTGGCACGTTGCCTTTAGATTCATTAGCTTGCCATCAAATGAACAGAAGCAAACCAAATTCATTACCCTGTTCATTACTTTACCCAAGGAAGCCCAATTCATTATCCTAAAGTGTCACTATCTTACTCTTTATGATAACGAATTATGCAAACTAAATTGGTTGGCCTAAAGTTTCATAATTTATCCAAAGACAATCAAATTTGTTATCCTAAAATTTCATTATCTTACCCAAAGTAAACCAAGTCTGTTATTATAAATATCCATTATACCTGCCAAAGTAAGACAATCAAATGCATCTTTTTTATGGCAGAATATGCATTTTCTCAATAAAGTCAGTGATTGGAGTATGGGCACAATGTGCGATGCTATGTCTTCCATTTTTGCTAAAAACTAATTAATCACATAGCTTTTGAGCGGGAGTTTGTCTGCAGTGTAAATTAGCCACATTTTATTTGTACCAAAAGCCTGTGCAATCTGCAGGTAGTCAGTCTGGAGATAGCTGAGGCAGAAATGTAATATGTCATGCTAAATTAGTTCAGAGAGAGCACTATACTTTTGGGCGGAGAGGCTAAGTGTTACTGGAAGAAGCTGCTTTATCTCCTGTTCTCCCACTCTCTGTCTTTAATTACATTTCACAGATCGTACTGCTACAATGGCTGCCTGTAACCTTTATAGGGCTCACTTTTTAATAAATGCAAAGCACACATTTTCCTATCTATTCTTTCAAAAGGCTGTTCCCATTAATTCAGCGAACATAATGAAACAAAGGCTGCGGGCGATGCACAGCTTTGCTGAGAGGGCATTGTGGGAATGTATGTGAACACGGCTATGGATGTGTGCATGTGTTGTATGTATCTGTGTGTGTATGTGTGCGGTTGTGTTTGTTTGAGTACGTGTGTGTATCTGTTCCAGTTTGTGTGTGTGTGTGTGAATGTGTGATTGATTATGTGTGTGTGTTTGAGTACATGTGTATGTGTGTTTGTGTCTGTTTCTGTGTGTGTGTTTGGGGAAATGTACAGGTCCTTGAATAGGGCCTTGCTGTTCATAGGTAGGTATTTCCTATACATTTTTCATCATTGAAGCAGAAACACTTTGTTTAATTATGAAACTTATCAATTTAGCTTTAGTGGTTATATTTACACTTCATGAGTCAAATTTACATTCACATTTTAGAGTGTAGAAAGTGTTAGTGTCAAGCCAGTTTAAAAGAGTTAAATGAAAACTAAAAGCTCTTCACTTTCGGCAGGTGCTTCCAGCAGATTTATCAATAGCTCAGATGCCTGTAGAGGGGCTAGACCACATAATGGCACAAAGGTATTCACAAGTACCTTAAAATCAGTTCTAAAAGCAACAGGCAGACAGCATGAGGAGGTAAGGTGTATGAAAAGAGGAGAAAGAAAAGAGATAGGAGGGATAGAAAACAGAAGGAATGAGAGACTGAACAGAGGAAGTAAAAAGCATCCTTCAGCAGTAGAGGGAAGTTGTAGCAGAGTTTTGTTATTCGAAGGTGGAGGGTTTTTAGAACCTCATTTGAAATGTTACTCTCTCTGTTCAGAGTTATGGGAATCTTTCGTTTTTCTGCTAACGATCAGCGAGGAGCAGAGAGGCAGACTATCGTAGCTTCGGGAAGGAAGAGGAAATCAGAGAAAGTGAGCAAAAAAGAAATGTTTATTTTGGGAGGGGCTAATCTTCTTTGGCAATGACTTTGAAGGGGAAGCCAGTGAAGTGAAAAAGAGAAATACAATATAGTTGTTACAGGTACTTTTCAGCTTTATTATGACAGCTGCGAGTAGGTCTTTTAGCTGAATTGAATTAAATTGAGAGAAAAGGTGATACTGTGAGAGAGAATGTGTGTGTGTGAAAGAGAGGGAATAAGAAGAGAGAGATTTTAGGGAAAAAAGCCTCCTCTAGGATCCCTTTAATTGCCCTCTGAAATTATGTGAATCCATGAGTCGGGCTCAACATTATAGTTCTGTACCCTCTCCTTAAATCCTGCTAATGTCTGACAAAAGACAGCTGGCTGTCATTTGGTGGGAAAAAAGGGTTCTGTGAATGAGAATTAATTTTTGTTCCAAATTTTCATTTTTCCTCTGTGACAAAAGGTAACTAGCAAATCACATTATCCATTCCACATTCCAGTTCAGACTTCAGCACAAGGTGGGGGGGGGGGGGTTTGGCGGGGGGCACATGCATCATGAACCATAGGAGACTAAATTTTTCACATCAATCTCTTTACCTGTGTATAATAACATGGAAAATGATAATGGTTATATTATCGCTTATAGACACTGATGTGAACAGTAGTTTTTTATTGGATATTAGACTGAGCAGAGCTAAGTGTTCCCAACCATTGGGTGACTACTCATGCTCTCCAAGAAATAAGTGTTTTAATATTGAGTAAAGACAATTACACGGTACCATTAAGTCATGATTGACATCTACCCAGAGGTGGAAAGTCCAGGGGTCAGAAAGTAGAAGTCCTGCCATCCACCCATTAACTCAGCCAGCTGATTTCACTAATTAGTTCTGCCTTCTGGCTGAAGAATAGTGCTTATTGGCAAATCCAGGTGATTGGAACAAAATACTGGGGAGGACACCTACTTTCTGAACCTGGATTTTCCAACTCTGCATCTACCCTGCCTTATTAAAGGTATGGGCACACCAAATTATGAATGGGAAAATGTGCCCCCATGACATCGTAGAACACCAGAAGCCTTAATTGCTAGAAAATTGTTGCCATTTTGTTCACTACTTGCATATAGAAGACAATGTTTTAAATATATTTCTTTCATATACTATTACAATTCTGACATTGGAAATAATATTTTGTATATATATATTAACTTACGTGCCATGATGTGAACAGTAGTGCATGAATTATTTGTATATCGTTTATTGGCCCGGGTTAGAGACAGGACCTAGCCTAGCTCCCATGGGATTAGCTTCAATACTGTCCTCTGGAGGTACTGTAGAGCAATGCAAGAATGGGAAATCGATTGTATGGGATTCACTGGGGTGAAATTAAATTGAATGGAATAAAACTACCGGAATAAATATCACGGAGCTGCTGTAGGGTCTATGGAACGGAAAATGTTAATGCACTACAGCAATAATGTCTCCAATCTCAGAGAGAAAACAAGCCCCAATCAAAGACTGGAATGAAATGTAAATAACTCAGAAAATGGCACATAAAATTATTTCCTAGCTCCATAATTCACAAAACGAGCGATGTTTTGTGCTTGAAGACTCATATACATAGTACAGTGTGCTCTTCTGGATGCAGATGTTTGGGAGTACATAGGATGTGTACCTCAACTCATTATTTAACAGTAGGTTTAATGTATATATGAATATATACATTTAGAATATTTATGAACAACAAATGCAGGACAATACGCAGAAAAGCGGATGTGATTATCTTATTCTAGCAACACAGAAGACTATTATGGCTCTTTCAATTGCTGTGCAGAACAAAATGTATGTATTTCTTATTTAATTACATTGAAATGTTTCAATCTGTATTGAACACGTCGAAGTGTAAATTTCACAGCTTAATTATTTTCGTGTAGGCATTTAAAAATAGATGTGTACATATGAATTGAAATTCTGGCAGGCTGAACAGGCATCTCCCACTGCCACCGCCATCGTGCCGTATGTCGGAAAAAAAACGTTAAGTGTAGGCGGCACGCGGGCGCGACCGACGCGGCTTCATGGAAGTTCGGCGGCAGCGTTCGCACCTCTGAAGTGAGAACGTGAGGAGCTGCTTTCAGGGTTTAACACCTCCCATTTTGGAGGTATTAGATAAAATGGAAGTTTAAGTTTTGCAACAAAGTTACTTTTATTTATGTACTTTATGATTACTGCGTAGACGCCTTCGTTTTGGAGAGAACATCCCCTAATATTCCAAGTATTGTGTGATTGGCACGTGTCGTGATTTTTAAATGTCTCCACCACAACCTCGTTTTTTTCCCTTTCTCCTCAGGTAGGAATCTGCTGAAGGTTGCAGGTGCGTGTCATGATGTCTTGATTCATAACAGCCATGAAATAGCCTGGTGTTTGTGGTTTGCGTCGACATTAATGGCATCATTAATCAGCAGCATCTGTAAATGGTGCACCCTCACCCGCCCCGTGCCACAGGTAAAATGTCACCGTGTCACGCAGCTGTCTTCCCTGACCTGCTTCATGTCGTTCCGGTGAGCAGGTAAGTGCCCTTCCTTGTTAGCAGATGGCGAATATCTGGCTACACAACCGCACAGCAGCAGCAGGAGATTGATGTTTTTATTTTATTTTATTTTATTTATTGTACAAAGAACATTAACCTTATATAAAACAAGGAAAGATGTAATGTACCGGGTTATAGCAATTTGCTAATTTCCACCCGTAGTCCCTGGGCAGGTAAGTAAGAAAGGAATTAAAGAAAGGAATCAACCAAGTGAGCTAAAGTCTTTTTCGGGTTGAGTTCTTTTACCAGAACACGGGGAGTTGTGCGGAATAGCTTCACCAGTCGTTGAGTAGAGGCGGAAGCCCAGATGGTGTTCCGTTCCAGGGTGGAGGCAGTGCTGGGTGCTCTAGTCTGCAAGTAAATGGGGACCCTATAGATGGGCTGAATGGTCTGTTCTTGCCCTCATTTATTCTTGGGTCTTTATGGACTCAACACATGAGGAAAGCTGAATGAACTCTACACAGCTGGAGCTGTATGGAGGTGCCAGGCTGGTCTGGAATCACAGTGGTCATGTGTGTTCAGGCCGTTTCAGCATCCTGCTGATGGTGTTTCGGGCACACCTCGCATTCCTTAAGTCTGTTTCAGTGTGCTGTTACAGCATTAGGACAATGGAAACATGCAAAAGGTAAAACAGAAATTGCAGTGGATTGCACTGTCACTTCACGGCATGAAGGTGCCCAGTTCTAATCTTAGACCCTGCTGCGTGGAGTTTACGTGTTCTCCCACATGCATGGGATTCCTCCCACAATTCAGAGACATACAGGTTAGGTCAATCGGAAAATCTAAATTGCCTATAGTTATGAGTGTGTGAGTGAAGGGTATGTGTGCCCTGTGATGGATTGGTGACATGTCCAGGATGTATTCCTGCCTCTCACGCAATGCATGCTGGCATAGGCACCAGCTCCCTCTTCCATTCCCTAGCCAAGATAATTAGATGATGGATGGATGGATAGATACAGAAAGTGTTTGCACGTGTGTGTGGGGGTGAGTGAATCAAAAAAGGGAATACAGGAGGGAGGAGTGTGTGTCTTATTTGAAGTCATACCCAGATAAAGAACAAGAGCAGAACAAAGTGGGGGAAGAATAAGACTTGCCCAGTCGGGAGATCATTGCACAGCGACAGAGAAGGAAGGAACACATGTCAGAATGGAAGAGGCTTTGTAACAGATTTTAAAGTGATTGGTGCAAATTAAGCATCGCTCATAAATCACTTTTTTATCAGGGGACCGGGGGATAGTTTAACAACCTGAGTGTGGAGAACTGAGAACAGCTGAGCAACGGATGTGCTGTGAGGTCAGGAGACATGACAGAGGGAATTGAAATAACAGGGCTGGACTGGGAAACCCCCCTACATCCATCAGCTTTCTGTCACTGCGCTGGCGTCCCACGGCGACGAACTGCCGGCCGCCGCTTTCAAGGCTTCCCGTCGCGCGCTCCTGGCAGGGCTGTGAAAGCCGCGGAGCCTAACGCAATGAGACGTGTCGTAATGATGGGGAGAAGCCCGTCCGGTGTCACGGTCGGATAGATTAGTTCGTCATCGCAAAGTGACTCCCGAAACGCATTCGTTGAAGGCTGCGCGCGGGGCTGACTAGGTCAGTTGAAGAGAATGCAAATCTTTTGCATCCCCTTTTCCTTTCTTTTCTCTTCAGTTTAAACGATCGATAATATCACTGTTTTGCTTTTCAACAATTTGATGACTTTACTTTGTTTTTCGTACTTAATTGAATCTTTGTGTGCTATAAATAATTGTTCAAAACTATAGAGGTTCCCAAATTTGGTTGTATAATTGCCTATCATAATTCCTTCCTCATTTTAGCTACTTTTTTAATGAATCAGTTCATTGTACAACGAAGATCATTAATACTATTTGATGGTCTAGTAGGGATATGAATATATCTGATATTTGTGCCGGGTTATGAGTCATTTTTTAAAAATCCATCTAAAAGTAATTAGATATTACCCCTCTACATGCTGTCTGTCCTTTGTGTTTTTGTACCGTGGGCAGCTTGTATGCTAGGAGAGGCTCCAGATTCAGTTTTACATCCACTTATGTAAATCCTTATATGCTTTAATATACAAGCCAATTTGTGCTCCTGTCCAAGGCCTTAGACCTCAATTATATCAAAGGAGGTAACTTGAGACCCAAATCACTTGCATGAGCTCTAGCTTTATTTGTTGTGTCGATGCTGCCCCCTGGTGGTAGAAAACAGCGATCTACAACTAATCTAGAGGATGATTTTGGGATGGGACAGTAATACAATTTCAATTGGGCTTTCTGATAAAATTAGCGAAAAAAAGTTGACATAAATTAATAAATATATATATTTGGGAGCCATGTTAATTTTTTGAAAAATGTAAACATTTAAAATTCAAACAGTTTTTTTTTAACTGACAGGGAACTTTCTCTCAGTTCTCTCAATTTGTCTCTCAGAGCTGAAGGTTGTATTTCTTGGGTACAATGTTGTCAGCAGGAAGCACCATTCTGGGGACAGGTGAGAGGAGTTTGGCATTAAGAGAGGGTGTCAGGACACAGGGTGCAGTAGCAGGTAGACAGGTCACTGTAGTGGACACACCTAGGAGGAGATACAGCATGGGTTTGTTTCCTGCAGAACCACATGCTCTCCAACCAGTGATTCCAATCTGTGAGTCATTTACAGAAGCTATCAATAAAGGAGTGGAGGAACACCTGGAGCTTCTCAGCAGCAGGGTCTGGACACACACTTTAAGGTTGTTTGCCTCGGGGGTGTGTCCTAAAGACACTTCCACTGAGCAGCATACCAGAGCTGGAGGAAGACCTGAGGAGAGAGTGAGGAGGAAAAGGGAAGGGAAAAGAGAAAAGAGGGAGAGAGAGAGGAGAGACAAGGCACTCAGGCAGCGCTACAGAGTTCCCTGAACATTGATGCTGTAGTACTGGGGGAAGAAATAGGCGCCAAGGCAGGGGCTCTGAGACAGCTGCAGGAACTGCCATTGGGACAGTAGCAGGAGCTCAGCTGGGGGCTCTAACGGTAGGAAGGGAGAGAGATGGAGTGAAGAGGAGAGAGGACAAGTCCAGAAAGAATCCACACCAGTCAGGCGCATGAATAGTATGGAATTTGTGCCTTAAAACTTTTGTGTGATTGCTGCTGCATGACAGATACTGTAATTTACCATAGAGCTGTGAGGCATGGTTTTCCTTTTTTTTCTTCTTAAATATGTGTTTCATCAACGTTGTGATTGAAGACCATGATTAGTTGATTAGTTCACTAAGGAGTCACTGTGGCAGGCAATAATAACAGCTTGAAGAGTCCGTATCAAACTGGCCATTGTTAGGCCACAGTTTACCTCCTGCCAGCTGAGTGGGCACGCGCATGCGGTGCTCAGTGCTGATCGTGATTACTGATGATTCCCTCCCTGGGTTTAAAAGCTTGTTGCTCTTTGCTTGCCGCGCAGGGGCTAATTGCTTCGCTAATGTAATTTAGGGGAAATTAGGACGTCCGGACGGAGCGCCAGATGGTGGCGTTTCACAGACGAGTGAGCCGAGAGGAGCCGGAGCGGGGCGGCGGTCGCCGGTCGGTCAGAGTGGCCCGGTGTTCTCTGGGTTCTGGGACAGGGTGGAGCGTGGGAAGGAGGGGAGGAGGGAAAGAGGGGAGGAGGGGGGTCCCGACTTTACAGTGGGTCCCTGAAATACTTTCAGGTCCTGTCTAAATGCTCTAAAATAACATGCTCCCTTTCCCTCAGATTAAACTAGGTAATTGCACGTCGTAACAGATGCTTACGTTTCTAACAATGAAGATGGAGAATCCTCATTCATGACGTATAGGCCTTGGGTGAATACTCTGAAGTAGCAATCAGTCAACCAATAAATCAATCAACCAGTCCATAGATCGTTATTTTACCCAAGGGGCAATTTGGTCGCAGCCAAGTTAAATCACATACTCAAAAGTAAATAAATAGCACACAACCCAAAGACAGGAAAGAATAAAATTTAAAATACTAAAAAGGAATACAGCCTCAAAGGACACTGGATATTTAACATTCTTTTTCACAAGCAGGCTGTTATTTTCACAGGTGGAACTGTTAAGAGCAGGGCATTGGCGAATGAGAGACTCTGTTAATGCTGGGTGGGGAGCACATATCACTTACATTCTGACGTTGTGGCTATCTGTCATCTGTGGCTGGAGTGATGTCAGCATATAGCATGGCTGTTATTAAAAAAAAGAGTTGAACATGAACAATAATAAAAAACTTTTTATTTGGGGGGGGGGGGGGGGGTAGTTATCATTGCTCACTTCAAGTTCTTTAAATCCAATGTCCTCCTTGCAAAAGCTGTCTTGAGCATGATTCTTGTTGAGAATTGGGTGTATGCATATATTAGTGTGTGCACACATGCAAATTAATTGCCTAGGCATACTAAGAGAGGAGGCAAAACATGATCCAGCTTCTCAGTGTTGGACTAAGTGAGGAGCAAACAAATCAACACAGGGTTTTCTTTGTGGATCTAAATTAAACATGTGCCTTATATTTAAGTGGAGGTATTATTTATTTATTTATTGATTTATTTATTTATTTATATTTGTTATTATAAGTAGTATTATGGTACCACAGTGTCATTCTTAAAAATTGTATTCGTTTTTCTCGTCTGTGGTTAATATTGCGACGTCTTTTTTTTTTTTTTTCTTTTCCTTTATCAACACAGCAAAACATATTAGCTGACGTAGGAGCCCCACACCGCAAATCAACCCTGATTTCTGTGGAAGCAACACAAGAAGGCCGTAATTCCGATAATACACCATAGAGGTCTCTCTCTTTCAACAAGCTTATGTTGCTCGGATGCCCAAATGTCACTTATTCGGAATCGCGTTAATTGCCGACCAGCGAGCGACCCAAATGGTCTGTAAATAGAGTCAAACGTAGGAATTAAAGAAGAGATGTGGAGCCTGCGGCTGTGACTGGGGGGAAGGAGGAGATAAGAAGATACGCGAGGGGTCCGTTAAATAAGCAGAACTTGTTTTTGTGAAATTACATTTTTGACTTCACTGGGTAAGGAACTGATGCTCAGTTAGCTGGCTGGCTAGTGCACTGCTTTTCCCCGCTGCTACCTCCCTGCTTACCCTGTATCTCCTGTAGCGTGACTTGACTTCCCCTACAGGCCGCCGTCCTTGTCGCTTCTGTCCGCTGCGGCCTCTAAGCGAGTCCGAGGCCTCCATTGTCGCGGCTACTCTGGTCATGAAAAGCTGCTTTTGTCTGAGAAGGAAGGACGAAGTGCTTCGAGCAACAGTTAAGTGGTTGGGATACATTAAAAAACTCGTAATTAATTAAATATTAAACGAGACTGTTGGATTTGAATATGTGTGTTTTAGGATGTTTTGGGGAGCCTGCAGTTTTAACATTTAATTTTTTTGTTTTATTCTTCTTGTCCAATGCTAACGTTGTGGAATGCTAACACCATGCTAGCCAAGTAATTTCTCCGCAGTTGCCGATTAGCTAGCCAATTACTCGCTAGTCTTCTAGCTAGATCGTTAATGGTTTTTAAATTTGGTAGCGTGCTACTGATGGCCTGGTTATCATGCGTTTTATGGTTTTGATATTCATTGAATGAACATGAACATTAGCTAGCCAAGTTAAAGGGAGTGTTTGTAAGACTGCGACCAAACAGCTTTGATGATTGGCAGTCAACAATCAAGCTTTGCCTAACAAGTGTTTCTAGCTAGCGTTACCTTCGCCGTTTTAAAGTTCGTTGGACAGTTTTATTACGCTTGTTTATTTTGGATTGTTTGCTGTTTTTATGATGTAGTGCATGCCAAATTGACACAGCGAAATATCTGATCGGTAGATTGACTAGGTAAGTTAACCAAGTAGTGTAAGCAATTTGCAATGAACGCTACACATGCAGTTGATGTATGTCTAGCGAGCAGGCTTGTTAGCTTGTAGAGTCGTTTTAGTTCCTTATCTGATTTACTAAGCCTATTGATATGTTGCTAGTTGTTCTTAATGTTTTTTTCTTGCTCCGTAACACCGAAAACATTTTGTGGATATAGTTAGGTAACCAGTTGAGTATCCAACTAACTGACGCAATCTTGCTAGTTTATTCGTTGATAAGAAGCGAGAGTTGATTAGCTGGAGTAACTAACTAGGTAGATAGACTGAGGTAAAGAGTAGTTGGCAGCGGTGGTGAGTCTTTACAGCTTGTGGTCTCAGGAAACATATGCTTCACATCTGTGTTTCATGCCTTTGGAAGTGTAACTTTGGCTGTGTTTTGTCAACAAGTTCCACCTGGCATGGAATGTGTTGTGTGCATGTGAGTGATCTGTTCAGCCGCAATCCTGGTATCTTCAACAGGGTAAATAAAACCTTGGGTATAAGTTTGGAGACTATTGCGGTAAGGATTTGCAGAGAATGAACAATCCACAGATTAGTGTCAAATGGTCGTTTTGTTTTAAGTGATGGTGCCTGTTGAAAAGTGATGGGCATTTCACGTTGGAGGGTGTGTCGGTGATTGTAAGCTGTTCCTCATTTTGAGGCTACAGGAAATGAGAGGGCACTCGTGCAAAGTTCACTTTAAGTACTGCAGAGTTTACAGTTGCCTAGGACACGGGCTGGAATTTTTTTTAAGGATTTACAGGATTCCGGGATGAGTGAGCCTGCATGCCCTCATTGCTGCATTCAGAATTTCCAAATGAAAGACCGCTTTCAACCGACAGGCTTCACTTTAGGGGACATCGGCACTTATTAGTGCGCAAAGCGAACGGCAGAAAGAGGGGATTGTCTCTCTGCAAGCGAGTTGACATACCCTGCGTTTATTCAATAAGCCTCGGTCATCGCCTGAAAAGAAAGAAGAAAGCTACCGCAACGAATCCGTCAATTCAATAAACATAATTGTAATGGATATGCTGACCGTTTAGCGTGAAGGACATAACCAAGCGTTTACTCAAGTCAACGCTGCAGTGAAACTGCCGGGAAGCTCTTCCAGGGAGAGGGAACTCGCTGTGGAATCGAAGGCAAAAAAAAAACAGGTCTGTAGTTTGCATCTGGTTAATAAATGAAAATCCTTGCTTGTATAACACGTTAAGCACGCGGGCAGATGCGTTTCTGGAGTGCTCTAGAGTTTAGGGCTCCGTTGGATTTCTCCTTGTCATTTTCATGTATGTCCTCAAAAGGCATATGTTGTTGTTTAACTATTTGTTTTCAAAATTGTTTACCTATGCAGATAGTTTATCTTCAGTAGTTTTAAGTAGTCAGCTGGAAAGTACTGCAGATACACTGTACTACTTTGGTGTAGCAATCTTGAAAGTGGTCACATGGTATTAGCCTATGGGGTATTCACATTGCACTGGAAAAAAAAACGTTCAAGATGATCAACAGATGGTCTGGTCGGGGGAAAAAATGTTGCTATGTAGAAATACTTGCTAGTCTTGGCAAAAATGGTTTAAAAATGTGTGTTTCAACATTTTGTCGTCAGGTCTTCATCAAGGCAATGCCTGATGACTTGTCATTCTAACAGACTCCCGGGAAGACTGGTAACCCAGGTAGAATGGATAGGTGCAGGTGTCCCTTTACCGTGCCCAATTGCACTCTGAGCCCACAGTAAGCCTTAAGGGAGTGCTCAATTTCACCCCCTCCTAAGGTCACAACAGCTTTAGCACTTAGCTAATTACGTGCGTTAGTCATTCAGAATGCCTTATTGGAAAACGCACTGCAGCTGATGTAAACTGCACCCTGATTGGACACGCTGATGTAGCATATGTTTTGAGGTACATTTGGGTCCATTTGGCAAGAGAGAGTTGAGATGAGAATCAGGCTTCTGCAAACCGCTGAATGGGCGGAGCTAGCACGTCCTGTCAATCGCTGGCACGAGCCAATCGGCCACGAGCTAGACGCCGATAATAGTTTGGCTTCATTTGTTTTGGACTCGACGAAGCCATGCCCTCTTGTCGCTAGCAGAGCAGGGGGACTTTTACCCCCCCCCCCCTTCTAGAAGGTTCTCTGTTTTCCGAGTCTGTCGAAGGCCGACTTCCTGGGGTGAGGCCGAAACGGCGTTCAGTGACACTGAGGAAACAGACGTTCTGCCTGCAGGTCACAGCAGGCCACGGGGGCCCTGTCCAAATGGTCGGCCGCTCGCGCACGGAGCTCTCGCGCTTCTAAACAACCCCAAGGAAGCAAGCGGCCATCTTCACGGTCATTCCTTAATGTAATGGTCCTCTTGGACTGTTCTAAAACTGTTGCTTAATTCATTCCTGCATTAATACTGTTTTAAACAAAAGTCTTGTATGACTTTATTCTTTATTTTTGCCTGTCATAAACAAATTGAGAATAAGTCATTTTTTAATGATTCATAAACCCAGCTGTTTCTGGGCGTGACAGTATTTTTAAATCCTTTCATTGTCTTTACATAAAAAATGGCATCAAATTCTGACACCGATATCTTTACTGTTAAATAAAACGGTAATTTCTGAACAAAACGAAAGTGTCAGCAACCAAAAGGAAAAATCATATTTCTAGAGAAAAAGCCCTTTATTTTTGTTCATCTTTTAATAAAGAGCCACATATTCATGATTCCTGTGGTCTCATACAGTATAGATGGGCAGTAAAAAGTATAGCGTTAATGCGGAAGGTTGCCAGTGCGGCCATTTGCTTTTTGAATGGTGAAGCGGTCTCCACACCAACACAGTCTTCCCCAGTGCGCCTGCCCCCTGCCCGCGGCCGGGCCTGCTTTGTGACGCGGTCCCCGGTTGTCTCTGTGTGTCCGGCTCCGGTTCTGACCGGATCCGCGCATTAGCGACTCTCTCTTGGCTTCCTGCCTCTTTATAAAAGTCTCCTCGCGGGAGGAATTTTAATCCGCCGCTGCTCTGAAGGGTCGCTTAGCCCAGCACCGCCTTGTTAGCCAGCACCACGCGCGAAGGAGCTTCCTTTAGTGTGAGTGGTGGGATGAGGGCATGCTGTACTGGATAGAGTATGTGAGTGTGTGAGTGTGTGAGTGTGAGAGTATGTGAGTGCGTGAGTATGTGAGTGTGAGAGTAGTGAGTATGAGTAGTGTGTGTCTTTTGAGGTGATGGACCGCTGTAAGCTAAGTGCATTTTCGTGTCTGCACACATGTGCTTGTGCGCTGCGTGTCGCGTGCGTGCACACCTGTGTTTATTTGTGCAGTGGCTCTGTACGCTGAAGGCCTCGCTCGCTGTGCAGGTCGTGCTAAAGCTCCTCTGTTGACAGCCGTTCACGGCTTTCTCCCAAACGCACCTGCGTCTGTTTTCCCCGTCGTTTCCACGCTGCATCTGCTGCCAGTGATGTCAGAGGCTGTTCCCAAGCCTGTGTTGTTTGTCCAACGTGTTGCTCGTCAGGCTTTCTTTTGAACACAAATGTACAGCAGACCTGCTGTAAGAGGTCTGTGAGAGAACAACAGTTTCTGGGTTAGAATGGATCTCCTGTAAGAGCTCTGTGAGCGAACAACAGTTTCAGAAAGGATCTCCTGTAAGAGCTCTGTGACTGAGCAAAGGTTTAACTCCAGTCTCAGCGAGCCACAGTACCTACAGGTTTAACTCCAGTCTCAGCGAGCCACAGTACCTACAGCTTTAACTCCAGTCTCAGAGCCACAGTACCTACAGGTTTAACTCCAGTCTCAGCGAGCCACAGTACCTACAGCTTTAACTCCAGTCTCAGAGCCACAGAACCTACAGCTTTAACTCCAGTCTCAGAGCCACAGTACCTACAGGTTTAACTCCATTCTCAGCACCTCAGTACCTACTGGCTTTTGTGTTTTTTTTTTTGTTTTGTTTTTTTTTGGCCAGCATAGATATCTGTAACAAGATCTGTGGGTTCTCTTGCCAATGCGTGGCTTATATTAAGCACATCAGTGCCGAAACTCACCGCAAACCCTCCAGGCCTGGAGTTTGGCATCCCTGAGGCTGTTGCCGTGGCAGCACTACAGAGTTCACGCGTGTGGGGGGCGTGTTTAGGTTTAAGCCCCTCAGTCACATGCTTCACGCTTCAGGGCTGCTTGGGCGGCGCAGTTCGGCTGACACCGAGCCGCCGGTTGCCCATGGAGACGGGGGTGGTAGTGAAGAGCCCCCGGCCGGGAGGTCCCCATCGCCATGGCAACCGCTAGTGTGCGGCCTGCCTTTGTTGGAAGTGGGTCTCTCCCCCTCTTTAGTATTCCACCATCTCATCATTCAGCCTGCAGAAGTCCCAGAGATCTCCATGAAGAAGGGACAAAGTGTCCATCCTGGAAAACTGTCCCCCGGGCTTTTAAAAACACTTTTTTAACATGCTTTGCCCCTTTATAAAAAATGTTTGTCTCACAGTGTGGAATCTATCCCAGTGTGCAGTGTAGTCGCATTGCTCTGACGTATTTTATTGGTGTTGGAGAGCCCAGACCTTCCCTCTGCAGTCCATCAGCTGTGCTGCCCAGTCACAGTCAGAAGCTTTGAGTGGAGCTGGCACAGCACACTGCAGACATGCACTGAGACTTGGACACTCCTCCTACTGGAACCCTCCCTCCCTCTCTAGTTAAAACTACAGTGGATAAAAAAAACAAGAACTACAGCTGTCCGTGGGCCACCACAGATGTCCTGGGCTAGGCTAGATAGCCCACTCCTGTGCTCCTTTTCTTCCCCTCTCGTTTAACTGGGAGATTTTCATTGGCAGCTGGAGTTTATGGTGCTATACTGCAGTACAGGACATCAGTTGCCACAGTCCTGTCCTTGGTGATGACTCTTTAATGGATTTTCAGAAGATTTGTCTGATTTAAATGTCTCAGTATCAGCAGAAGTGAGACTGAACCTTCCAGCGTTAGGACTACACAGCATAGCCCAAGCAGGACAAGCCACCTGCTCCAGGCCCTGCTCCGTCTGAGAGAGCCTCTCCCAGAGTCGGCTACCAGCCCTGCTCTGTCTGAGAGAGCCTCTCCCAGAGTCAGCTCCAGGCCCTGCTCTGTCTGAGAGAGCCTCTCCCAGAGTCAGCTACCAGCCCTGCTCTGTCTGAGAGAGCCTCTCCCAGAGTCAGCTCCAGGCCCTGCTCTGTCTGAGAGAGCCTCTCCCAGAGTCAGCTCCAGGCCCTGCTCTGTCTGAGAGAGCCTCTCCCAGAGTCAGCTCCAGGCCCTGCTCTGTCTGAGAGAGCCTCTCCCAGAGTCAGCTCCAGGCCCTGCTCTGTCTGAGAGAGCCTCCCCCAGAGTCAGCTCCCAGCCCTGCTCTGTCTGAGAGAGCCTCTCCCAGAGTCCGCTCCAGGCCCTGCTCTGTCTGAGAGAGCCTCTCCCAGAGTCCGCTCCCAGCCCTGCTCTGTCTGAGAGAGCCTCTCCCAGAGTCCGCTCCAGGCCCACGTCCACCGCCCTGGTGCACTGCAAGACCTGTAGCCCCATGCTGTGTTTGGAGAAGAGTGACAAGGGTTTATTTTTAGAGTGTTGAGACCAGTAAAGGGTCTCATTTTTTAAAGAGAAGGATATTGTGTTAATACTGGTAATATTATGGGAATGATAATGACCCTGAAGTCCTGTGCTTGCCATTGTAAACTGGGTGAGGGTGGGGGTGCGGTTTTGTTTTTGGAAACTGCTCCTCCATGGGGACCAGGCTTTAATATTTTAGTTCCCAGGAAATCTGTGTTCTTCCAGGAATTCCATGTTCTTTTGGAAAAACTCTGGAAGTGGATTTTGATATTAAGTGCATTTTAATGGTGAATTGCTTGGGGAAATCAAACATGCTCTCTTGTATACCGAATATGGGGGCGTTATAGTTGCTATAGACAGGCTGCTATTTATTTTTGTGTCACGAATGACGTCGCTTATTAGCCTGCGATCGCTAACGCGATGGAGGAGTGAGGCGAGGACAAAGCATGCATTCAGAGCCCAGCGTCAGAGGTGGCTGACATATTCACACACGCTGCCCCAGACCGTCAGCGCTGCATTCTTAGGATTTCACTCTGATAATGAACATGTGTTTGGGGCAGCGTAATCCTGGCGGTATTGGCGTGAAGCAGCGCGGCGTGCACCCCCCCCCCCCGTACGCCAGAGCCGCGGTGTAGCCTAGCGATGCTGTACGCAGCTGCGGAGGGCGACGCGGTTTAGCGGGTTCTGAAACTCAGCCGGCGAATTATCTTGATCGCTGGCCTGCGTAAAACGGCGCTCTTTGAAGCCGAGCTGGAAACCTTTAAACTCGCTCTTCAACAGTTGGGAATAATTTTTTCCCCAGCGTATTAAAAGTAATGAAGGACAGGTTGTGCTTGTTGCTCCTCCACCCCCAAACTTCCAGGCACTTTTTTCAAGCCCTGTGCAATCAAATGTAACTTTTGGAAGGCTTTGTAACAATACTCCAAGGATTTGTGGGGAAAGAAAACAATGGTAGTGTAATTTTCTTTGTGAAGAGAACTTTGGGGGATTGATCTTGTCGGTGGGCGTGTTTTGTGCCTGAGTAAAATCAAAGCCGATTGCTTTCACATGCAGTAATTAGCCAATCTGCTGCTCTGTTGCTGTGTCCTGTCTGCTGCTGCTTCAACGCTCAAGCTGTTCAGTGTTTTAAGTGTTTAGCGGCTTCTTGCGACAAATGGCCATCCATGTTTGCTGCCTCTGTCATTAATCATCTGAAGGTTTTCGGGGTCTGCAACTCTGGTCCTAAGAGTCGCAGGGATCTGCTGGGTTAAATCGGCAGTGATTGACTTGATCAGCTGACTGTGATCAGCTGCTCTGATTCGTCAGTGAGGTGCCGAGCAACAGCGGAATCCAGCACACCCTGCGCATCTCCAGGACCACGGTTGCAGATCCTTGCTCTGCGAGTCCTGCTGTGCCGTAGGTTGGTGCAGTTGAAGTACCGGAGGGTGCTGGCAGGGGGCGCTGAACCTGTCGACGGTGTGTTGCAGAACTCTCCCGTGATGCCAGAGGTGCGGGACCTGTCGGAAGCCCTGCCGGACCTGCCCATGGACCCCATCACCGGGGTGGGCGTGGTGGCCTCCCGGAACCGGGCGCCCACTGGCTACGACGTGGTGAGTACCGCCCCGATCCGCCATCGACCCGCCAGGATTAGCACAGGAGGAGCGACATCTGGCTCCCGTGTGACTTTTAGAATGGGTACAGCTAATTTCAAACGTTAGCTTACGCGCATGCTCCTAGCATGTTACCAGCAGTGCCACAACCTCGGCACTGAAAACAGCTGTAGTCTTTTATAATTTACATGTACTGCTCTGCGTGCCTCTGCAATTTACCCTCGGGGACAAATAAAGTGATTTGAATTTGAATTTGAATTTGCCTCACCTTCGTGTAACCTGCTTGGTCAATGGAGAACTCTGTAGCAATGACCTTGGGAGTCAGAGTGGGTAGGGAGTGCCAGGGATTGTGTAGCCAGTCAGATGGTGCGGGGGTGTAGGTGGCCTGAGGTAGAGAGTCGGCACTGTTGGATTTTAACCATGACGCCGGCGTTGGCGTCATTCAGTATTTTAGAGTATTGATTGTCAAGGGCAGGCGGTAATGGAGCGGCGTCCATTTTGAACGAGCCGATTTTTGTTGCCTTTATTTTCTCTTCTGCTTGTGTACCGAAGAGACGTGGGAAGTGAAGTGAAACTGTTATAGAAAGCGCAGATGGGGCACAGAGAAGTGAGATTGCCTCACCTCAGACTGGCACAGAGGCGAGGGGCTTGTCTCAGACGGCCCCAGTGCACAGCAATTCCACTGGAACGCTGCTTTTGCCTCCCAAGGGACGTCGTTGCATCATTAAACCCAGATAGTTAGCTTGTTAGCCGGTGAATGGTTAGATAATTGTGCTGTTTGTTTTAGCTTGGTTCTGACTTGCAACATTGGCTGTGCTTGAAACCCTTTCCCCCCCACTTTGAGTCTGTTAGCTTAGCATAGCGAAAGTGTTGCCACTGCCTCGTTCTTCTGTCTCCGATCCACACACAAACTCACACACCGTGCACACACACAAACGCACAGTCTCGCTCACACTCAGACACACACTTCACAAACAGTGCAGAAGAGGCTCACAGTCAGTGCTGAAGAGCCCGTCAGAGGCCTGCGGGCGGGGGGGGGGGGGGGGTGAGAGCGACAAAGCCCTCTCTGTGGTTTGGGTGGAGAGAGAATGAAAGGGAGAAAGGGGGGGGGGACATGGGAGGGGACTGATTCTGATTATAAATCTATTCACGTTTGTGTTCCTGTATAAATGCACTGTACTGTACTCTACTGTTTATTTTTAGTCCTGCCAAAAATGCATGCATAAAAATTTAACTTTAAAATTAAAGAGAGAAAAGAAAGAGAGAGACAGAAAAGGATGGTTTGAGAGGGAACAGAAAAGCAGGGATTGAGAGAGAGCGAGAGAGAAAAGGCAGGGTTGAGAGAGAGAGAGAAAAGGAGTGGTTGAGAGAGATACTGAAAGGTGGTTTGAGTGAAAGAGGGCCTAGTCTGTGGGCCTGCTTTGACCCTTCTCTCTCTCTCTCTCTCTCTCTCTCTCTCTCTCTCTCTCTCTCTCTCTCTCTCTCTCTCTCTCTCTCTCTCTCTCTCTCTCTCTCTCTCTCTCAAATTCAAATTCAAATTGCTTTATTGGCAGGAAATACATAGGTACATATTGCCAAAGCATCATAAATCAATTCAAAATACATATTTACAGTGGAATATTAATAATGAACATTCTATTAAAAATAAAAATTAAAAATTAAAAATAGAATAACAATAATAAAAAAAAAAAATAATAATAAAATAAAAAAAAAAAATAAAAAAAAAAATAAAAAAAAAAATAAAAAAAAATAAAAAATAAAAAAAAAATAAAAAAAATAAAATAAAAAAAATAGAATAATAACAATAATTAAAAGAAGAAAAAAATAATAATAATAAAATAAATAAATAGATAATTATAATTATATATGAAGGTCACTCAGTGTCCCTCAGGTTGTGGCAAGCTGAGATATATCGAGCCGCAATTGGGGCTGTTGGTCCTTGTCCTAATAGGACTGCACATTTTTCAATGTTTGGTAAAGAATGGAAGTTTTTTATGATTTCTGAAAATTTTTGGTAATATTTTTTTCTAATATTTGTATATTTTGTACAGTTTAGGAGGAAGTGCATCTCTGTCTCAACCTCTCCTGTCTTACAGTGACCACATATACGTTGTTCTTTTGGTAACCATGTATTCCGGTGTCTGCCTTTTTCAATTGCAAGTGCGTGGTCACTGAGCCTGTACTTGGTCAGGATCTGCCTCTGCTTTGTATCTCTGACAGAGAAGAGATACTCAGCCAATTTGTAGTCTCTTTTTAGGGTCCGATAGCAATCTAGTTTGTTTTGTGTTTTGGTTACATTATCCCAATATTCCAGATAAGAGATTTTGGTCTGTTTCATTACTTGGTTTACTTTGATTTGTTGGTAAGCAGTGCTGGTATGAAGCTGGTCTGTGATTTGTGTTAGTTGGGTTAATGGGTTAGTCAGCTTCATTACCAGCTGACTGAGGGGACTCTTTTCATGACTGAGCTCTTGGGCTTTCATTGCCTTAAATTGCAATGTGTTTTGAGGACTTGAATTGAGGTGCATCCAGAATTTTAATGCTCTTTTTTGGATGTGAATCATTAATGGATAATGGCCTAATTCTGCCCTGCATGCATTATTTGGTGTTTTCCTTTGTACTTGTAGGATGTTTCTACAAAATTCTACATGCAGGGTCTCTATTGGATGCTTGTCCCATTTGGAATAGTTCTGCTGGCTGAGTGGACCCCATACCTCACTTCCATACAGTGCAATGGGCTGAATAACACTATCAAATATTTTTAACCAGATTTTAATTGGTATAACAATTTTTTGAAGTTTTCTTTTTATAGCATAGAGTGCTCTTCGAGCTTTATCTTTTAAAGCATTCACTGCCATGTTAAAGCTCCCTGATGCTGTAATTGTCAGACCAAGGTAAGTATAATTTAGAGTGTGATCTAGGGCGGTGTTGCCTAGAAAAAACTGGAACCTGTTTTCCTGACATCTGGCTTTTTTCTGGAAGATCATTATTTTTGTCTTTTTTAAGTTTACTGTCAGTGCCCAGTTCTGACAGAAATCCTCCACCAGAGCTAGGTTCTGCTGTAACCCTTCTTCAGTGGGAGAGAGCAGAACCAGGTCATCTGCGTAGAGTAAGAATTTTACTTCCGTGTCATGTAGGAGGAGGCCCGGGGCTGTAGACTGTTCCAACTGCACCGCTAACTCATTGATGTAAATATTGAACAGTGTTGGACTCAGGCTACAGCCCTGCCTTACTCCCTGTTTTGGTGTGAAGAACTCTGTTCTTTGGTCGCCAATTTTCACTCCACATTTATTTTCTGAGTACATTGATTTAATTATATCATAAACTTTACCCCCTACACCACTTTGGAGAATTTTGTAGTATAATCCGTCATGCCAAATTGAGTCAAATGCTTTCTTGAAATCAATGAAGCATGCAAAGATTTTTCCATTTTTTGTTTTGTGGACGTGTTTATTTATTAGGGTGTGTAGGGTGTAAATATGATCGGTGGTACGATGATTAGGGAGAAATCCAATTTGACTTTTACTCAGGACATTGTGTTCGTTAAGGAAGGTTACAATTCTTGAATTGATGATACTACAAAATACCTTCCCCAGATTACTGCTTACACAAATGCCTCTGTAATTATTGGGGTCTAATTTGTCTCCACTTTTATAAATTGGGGATATAAGCCCCCGGTTCCAAATGTCAGGAAAGCATCCTGAACTCAGTACTTGGTTGAACAATTTAAGCAGAGCTTCATGCATTTCTGGGGTGCTATTTTTGAGCATTTCATTTCTAATTCCATCAAGACCACATGATTTTCTTGATTTTAGAGACTGGAGCTTTTCGATCAGTTCTTTGTGGGTAATTGGTTTATCCAGTGGATTTTGATTATCCTTGATGGTTGATTCCAATTTGTTTAGTTGTTCATTAATCATAGTATGGTGTGTTTTTTGACTGATTTCACAGTATAGATTTTCAAAATATTGTTTCCAAGTGGCTCCATCACTAATGGCTAATTCGTGTTGCTTTGCTGTGCTTAAATTGTTCCACAAATCCCAAAACTGGTTTTGATTAACTGATTCTTCAATATCATTCAGAGTTTTATTTATGTATTTTTGTTTTTTCTGTTTTAGGGTGTTTTTATATTCTTTAAGAGTTTGACAATACCTGAGGCGTAAATCAGAGTTGTATGGTTGGTTATGTTTTTGGTTTGATAATTTTCTTAGGTTTTTTCGAATATTTTTGCATTCAATATCAAACCAATTTTCATTTTTGTTCAGCTTCCTTTTATTATGAACTTTTAGTTTAGCTTTATTTGCTGTTTTCTGGAAAATATAATTGATATTAGTAACAGCCAGATTTAAGCCTTCTCTGTTATTTTGGTAAGGAGTATTGATGAACGTGTTAATAGAGTTAGTTAATTCAGCTGATCTCATTGCTTTTGTGAATTCATCTGTGCTTGTTTCAGCCCATCTGTACGATTGATTAAGTTTATACAGCTTACAGGGCTGTGTGTATGAGTTTCTGGATTTTCCAAATCTTTTCAGAAACACACTGATTTGATTATGGTCTGAAAGGGGGGTTTGTTGCCTGACAGTGAATGCACTAAAGGAGGAAGGGTCCATGTCAGTGACAGCATAGTCCACAACACTAGTCCCAAGAGCTGAGCAGTACGTGAACCTTCCTAAAGAGTCCCCTCTGATCCTGCCATTAAGGATGTACAGGCCTAAGGCTTGACAGAGATGCACTAACTCCCTACCATTTTTATTTATTATATTGTCCGGGTTATTTCTTTTTGTAGTGGTTGGTATAATGTACAAAGGGGTGTTTCCAAATACATGATTGTTTCCTTGGGGATCGATACAGTCGGGTTCTGTTCCTGTTCTGGCGTTAAGGTCGCCACACAGTAGCACATTTCCCTGGGCCTGGAAATGGCATATTTCTGTATGCAGAGCGTTGAAGAATTCCTCATTATAATAGGGGGATTCATGTGGGGCAGCGTAAGCTGCACACAGGAATATATCTTTTTCCCAATCTGCAATTTCTTTGTTCAATTTTAACCATAAGTGGGATTGTTCTTTTTTGGTTACTGTGATGTATCTAGCCAGTTCCTCTTTGTACCAAACCAGTATCCCTCCGGAGTCTCTGCCATGTCGCACTGTTTTTAATTTTATAGAGGGCACTATAATTTCGCCATAACCTGAGGGGCAGTGGGTGACGGTATCTTCTCGGCACCAAGTTTCAACAAAAATTAAAATGTCAGCATTAGAAATGTTTTTGAGGAATTCAGGGTCTGTGCTTTTCAGCCCAAACACAGAAGACCACAGACCCTGTATGTTCCAACAGCTTACACAGAATGAACTCATTTTAATCATTCACAGCATTTTGAGTGAAACAAAATACATAGTTGATAATAAACTACTGTCTTTTTTTTTTTTTTTTTTTTAGTATTTAGTAACTTAGCATTTGTATAGTATACTGTATAACTGGTTTATACTGTATACTCGCATATTAGATTATATATATTCACATCACATATATATTCACAGATATGAATTCATATTAGTTTAGCAACCTATCACACAGCACACTGAGCAGGTGTTTGATCTCACCTAGCTCAGAAGGAGGGGCAGGTGGGACAGGGGCCATTGTGAGGGCTGCAGCGTAGCTGGGCTGGTGTTGGTGGGGGTGCGCCCTGGGGGGCGGGGGCCTTATGGGGGGCTGCGGGGTGCTGGGTGGGCGCAGGGTGTTGGAGTGATGACCGCTGCTGTCAGGCCGATGTGGGGCCCGAGGACGGTGACCGATGGCGTGGGGGGGCTGATGCCTGAGATGGGGCCTGTTGATGGTGGAGGCGGGGCTGGATGGATTGCGTCCCAGTGCCACGTCTTTTAGCGTTTTAGCAAAGACTTTGATACCTTCCTTGTCTAGATGCAATCCATCGTAGAGGTACCAGGGGCCGATGGTGGGGTGGCGAGCCAGGTGCACATTGGGCAGTGCAGCGCAGCCTCTGGCGATCTCCGCATTAATGTCCCTGATGACATGGGGGGGGACATCAGTCCGTGGCAGCAGTGTGGAGATGACCACGCGAGATTCAGGGAACTCTCGGGAGGCTTTCTCTGCCATCCTCCTCACTGCGTGGGCGGTGTTTTGGCGCAGGCGGGGCAGGTCGTTGGTGCCGGTGTGCAGTATAATATAGTGAGGGCTTCCCAGCGTGTCCCGTTTGAGCAGCTCCAGGGCGCGGGCTGTGTTACTGCAGCGGGTCGCCTTTACCTGCTTACCAGGAAAAAGCTTATTAGGGTCAATAAACTTCCCATTTGAGTCCATGAGAAGGACCACTTGTGGATCAGGTGTTCTGCTGGTGGGGGGCTGTGTTGCAGAAAGGGGCTGTGCCTTGGGGGTGGGCTGTGCGTCAGGGAGGGGGGGAGTGTCTGAGGGGGTGTTGGTCTGTGTGCTGGGGGGGCTTTCTGGCTCTGGTGAATGTTGTGAGTCAGGGGGGGCATCAGTATGAGCCTGCAGGTGAGCTGGGGGGTGGGCTGTGGTTTGGAGGGGAGTGGAGTGTTTGTCAGTATCTGTGTTTGAATGGGCAGTACAGGGTGTGCATGTGTGTGTCTGTAGCTGCTCTCTCAGATCCTGTAGCTCCATGATGAAAGATCTTTCCCTGCGCTGCGTCTCCTCTTTCACAGAGGCCAGCTGGGTTTTCAGGGCCTGGTTGTCCTGCCTCAGTTCTGCGGTCTCTGCTCTCAGGGCAGCGATGGCTGTGCTGATCTCTCTGCTCTGCTGGTTCTGCTCATCCTGCTGCTGCAGAGGGAGATATGCCTCGGAGAGCCTGGCCATAGTGAGCTCTCTGAACTCTGCAAACTCCAGCTCGAGCAAGGCCAGGGTCTCCCTCATGTGCTGGGTGTCAGTTCGGGGAGAAGCGGGGGCAGCACAGGGTAGGTTAGGTACAGTGGTGGGTGTGGTTTCCTCTGAATCCGAATCCTCTAGCTCTGTGGGGAGCGTGAGGGGACACTTTTCCTTCCCTGCCTCCTCTTTCAGGGCAGGGAAGTGTTTCTCAAAAGCATCCAGGTTGGCCTCAGTAGCACTTTGTATGAGAATAGTCCCATTTGTGTAAATGTTCACATTTAGCACTATACTGTCCAAATGTTCGTCTTCACAAACTGTTATTTTGCTCCCCTTTCCTATCCCTCCCTTCTGAATATGAGGGTAGTGCTTGCATACAACACTGTGCCAGGCCTTGGTGTTATTTGTGAAAAAAATTAAATTGTTTTTAACCTTATTGTTTGCCTTTTCAGCAAAGTCCACATATAGGGTTTCGGGGTTGTTTCTCATAACAGTTAGTTTATGTTTCTTCTTAGCCTTTGCATTTCTCAGCTTAGGAGGGTACGGAATCTCCACAGCAGCGTGCTTGGTTACCATGGTGACAGCTCAGAAAATTGATACTTTTCAACAGCTTTAACTGCCACTCCTTCTAGCCTTGGGTTGAGCTATTGAGCTATGCTAATGCTATCAGATCAGATTTTTTTTTTTTTACTGTATTAAATACTATATTATTACTTTTAATTAAAGAAAATATGTATATATTTATCCAAATGTTCTAATTTATGACTAATTTATACAGTTTCTCCCAAGGCTTACCTTTGCCTTTTATTTCCTTTAACTTTGGCTTATGTCTTAGCTTTGCTCCTAGCTTTCTCCTAGCTTTGTGTCTTCCCTTGTTATGTCCGTATTTAATTTATTTCCTTTTCTTCTTTTGTTTTTTATTGTATTCCCTCCTTCCGTGTTCTTCTTCTTTAATTTAATTCTGCTTTTTATCGATTATATGTATTTTGTTTCACATCTAAACACTGTATTTGTTTGATATTTTTAAGAGCTCATTCTTTAAGCAGCCACTCTCTAAGCAGTCTCTCTCTCTCTCTCTCTGTCACCTCTCTCTCTCTCTCTCTCTGATCCCTGCATTCACGCTGGTGTGACGGCCGCTGCCTCAGAGAGAGCTGGGCATTGTTTCCCCAGCGTTAGCCACGAGGGCTAGCCCTGGATTACACGCCGCCTTCCTCTGTCTTTCAGCCGCTAATCTCAAAATCTGATCTGAGGGGGAGTCCTCTCTCTCCCTCTCTCCATCTCTCCCGCTCTTCATTCTCTGCTGATGGCTCTTTTGTTCCGGTCCCCTGTTTCTCTGGATTATCGCTGTATTGACTTAATTTTGTCCTTCAGGGAAGGCTTCCCTTTGCAGTGAGAGGAACCGATGGATTCGGAGTAGAGTCCTTCCTTTGTTCAGAACAGATTTGCATTGTTAGAAGGGTCTCATGCGCTGAATATTATTTAGTTCCGTGCTTGTTTGGCAGGCTGTGTGTTTATATTGCATTGGCCTGCTCTGCGTGGTATATTAGTAAAGTCAGGGTTTCCTCTGCTTAGGAATGTTCTGGTTAGGACCGAGGCAGCAAGACAGCCCCCTTTCAGGAAAATGCTAGAATTTTCCCCCCAGTTTCCTTTGTATCAATTTTAAGGGACCAAACCTCATTCTGGCACTGTGCGGGGAGAAATTTTACTCTAATTTGATTTATCCCTTTTCCCCCCACAGAATGAATATGTGCTAGTGCTGGCTTTCCACCTGCTTTTTGGTGCTTTTTTTCTAGTGAGAACTCTGTAAAAGCCTAATTTAAACAAAGGTTGCTTTAACTGTTACCCCTCTTACATTTTAATTGCATTGCTTTTTAATGGTGCCTGCTTTAAATATTAGCATTTTATGGTTGTGGAATTCAGTTTTGAATTCCTCAGGATTTCTGTTCTCTTTCACGTACCTTTGATTTTGTAAACTCCTTTATTACTGTTGGCTGTCATTCACAGGTTGCCCAGACAACGGATGGCCTGGATGCGGACCTGTGGAAGGACGGTCTGTTCAAGTCCAAGGTGACGCGCTACCTCTGCTTCACCAGAGTCTTCTCCAAGGAGAACGTGAGTGCTAACGCTAACACCCCAACTGTGTCTCATTCACTGTGTCTTATTCACTGTGTTTTTAGTTCACCTTTAAGCACCTTTACGGTCAGCTGAGAGCTCTGGTCTCTTCAGCTGCGTTGACCAATGAGATCAATGTGGGAAGGCAATACATGGGAGTGTGTGGCCAATCAGATGTGTGGAAAGCGCATGTTAGTCCCCCCTGCTCAGCTAATGTGTGCTGGGCCCTGTAGAGTGGCTCAGTCAGTGAAGGCTCTCGACCACAAGTGCTGGCTGGGCCATATAGAGTGGCTCAGTCAGTAGAGGCTCTCTGAATGAGTACTGTCTTAGACGTTGGAGAACAAGGCCAGTTGTGTCCTTGTTTCTCACAGCTTGGTAGACAGTTGGACACCTCTCTGTCATCAAACGATGATTCAGGGAAGTGGGGGAAGGGGGTGGCGGTTACAAATTTCCAACTGTGAAAGTCGTGCGCTCAGCAGTGACACTTCAAACGGCAGGTCCAGCTGGCCTTGGCAGCCAGGGCTGTGTCTGCAGTCATCTGCAGCTCCAGCTGCACTGGAGGATCACAGGAAGCAGCCCCGCCCTTCTGCTGCCGCTGCCTTGCCTGACGTTCGCAAACAAAGCGGCCTTGGGTTGATTGGGGTTGGGGGGGGGGGGGGGGGCACTGTCATAGTGCCCTGCTCTTCCTCAGAAACCTCCCCTCATCGGTGTCCCTCCTGCTCCTCTCCGTGTTTCGCTGTGTGACACAGTTGCATCACACTAGCCGCAAGCAAAACCAATTTCCCATGTATGTGAGTGTGGGAAACCCCTCTCCTGTGGTTTTTCACCCCGGTTGCCTCAGAGCTGCCTGCCTCTGTGAAACCGTCTCTTTTGCGTATTTCTGCTGGCTGTGAAAGAGAAGCTTCTCCCTGCCAAAGCATGCGGCTCTGTTGGGCCTCTCCAGCTCCTCCGCGTGCTGAAAGAGCAGGAAACAATAAAAGAAGAAAAAAAAACGAAATGAGCTCCTCTGGGGCTGGTCTCTCGGGTTTGGGGCAGAATGTTGCGGACAGTAAACGGCACGGTGTGACATCATCATCTGCGAGCGCGCCAGGTTCAGCCCGTCGAGAGCGACCCGGCTGCATTTGCATCCCATTTACATTCAGGCATTCGGCAGACGCCCTTATCCAGGAGGACCCGTGCAGCTATCCGTTTATGCAGCTGCTTGTTTGCCGCTGCAGATCTGGGTCATCAGAGTTGGGAGTGTGTATCAGTGATCCGTCTGCCTTTCCTCGCTTGCTGTACAAGCTTTCTCACGATATGTTACACTCCGGTGCAGTGTGCGTGCGAACACCAAACGCAGCCTGGACTGTAGGACTGCACAGCTGGGCCCTGGAGGCCAGAGGGGTCACCCCAACACACCCCAATATGTTCCTGAGAGCTGCCTCTGAGGATGGGAGGGGGCGGGCGGTGCAGAGGGGTTGGGGGGGGGTGGTATTAGCACACGTGCAGCCCAAGCCCGTTGCACGTCCTGGCTGGATTTCATGTTGTCGACAGGGTCCGATTCCCCCGCCAGCTGACTTTTGCTCCGTTCGTTTCAGAAAGCGGTTGGGTAGAACTGCCCCCTAAATCATGTGGATTGAGTGTAGCGGTGTAGCCTGTCCACTGCAGTCCAGATCGGAGTCAGAAGCCCTTTAGGCGGGAGGGAAGCGCTGCTGGGCAGCTTGTCCTGCCGGTGGGCTGCTGCAGTGACTCACTTCCTCTCCCCCTTCCCCCCAGTCTGAAAATGAGGAACCCACAGAGACTCCTCCCCCTCTGTGTTTGGTCACAGACCGCTCGGCGCGTGACAGGCTAACGGACATTTTGTGTGTTGTGTGTTTTCCGCAGAGCCATTTGGGAAACGTTCTGGTGGACATGAAGCTGATTGACATGAAGGACACCCTACCCGTCGGCTTCATCCCCATCCAGGAAACTGTAGACACGCGTAAGCAACCCCGCCCCCTTCTCACATATTTTCTAAGCCCCGCCCCCTGCTCACGTCTTTTCTAAGCCCCACCCTCTGCTCACATCTATTATAAACCCTGCCCCCTGCTTACGTCTATTGTATACCCCACTCTCTGCTTGCACCTAATCTAAATCCTTCCCACTGCTCACTTCTGGGGCGCGTGCTCGTGACGGGCGCTTCATTCACAGTCTGCGGAACGTTCCGGTGGCTCCGAGGCTAGGGCGGCGCGTAGCCCTGAGCGATCGCGCTCGCCGGTCCGGGGCGCGAGCAGATGGGCGATATTTAACACCGCGCTCGCTTCCCCCCGCGCTCCGTCCCATTCCCTCGCGCGCTGAACGGCGTGGAAGCCAGCGTCTTTCACTGTCAGGACCGGGCAGGACTTTAATTTAGACCGGAGGAACAGAGTCGTTCGTTCCCATGAGCCTCGGCGGTGTTTATTTTGTTTGCCTCCCGCGTCTCGGTCCGGTGCTTCATCCCCCCCTCCATCGTATTTCGCGCTCTGGCATTACCGCTTTGCTTCGCAGATGTTCTTATGCAGAACGACTTGCGCAACCTACATTTCACATGTGCGTTTGAGCATTTAGCAGAGGCTTTGAGCTGTGAGATCCAGTCATGCTGACGGATATTTGCTGAGGCAGTTCAGGTCAGGCGCTGTTTATTCAGGCGACTGCAGTAGTGCTTCACCTGGGAATCGACCTGCGAGCATTGGTCTACCAGCCCAGGTCTCTGACCACTATACTGCACCGCCCACCCGTCTGTTGGGCATTACACATTTAAACGGCTTTATATGTAATGAAGCAACTCAGGTTAAGTGCGTGAACTGCTTGTATGGAACAACCTCTGTGCTAAAGGTTGCAGGTTCAAATCTCAAGCTCTAGGAAGTTGTACTTTAACTGGGCTTCCTGCCCAGGACATTCCCCCTTGAGGCCCAGGTGTTATATTGTTGCCCCAGGGATCCACATTAGCCTGTGGCGCTGGTACTGCTTGCTGTTCTGTGTTATTTCTGAGTGGTGGTGATCTTTTGTAACCAGTGTACTGTTCTGTTCTGAGATTTGTATAGATATGTTGCGACAAAGTACAATAAGCAAGCTTTGCAAGCATAAATAAGACGCAATAAATAAGAAGTATTTTAATGAACTGCTTTCAGTTTGCTAAACCGTCTCAGTCCAAAGACAAAGCCCTCTTGTAAAAGTGCATTAAACGCTAATACAAACAAATGTAAATGGAAATCTGGGATCTGATCAGGACAGCATGAGGAATAAGGAAAAACAGGAGTCTTTAGATGCAGCCCAGATGTTTTTTTGGAGGACTGTGTTCTGAATTTTGAGGGGCATTTCTTCTTTGCGTACGAGTACGCAGCGTTAAATGTTTGTCATCCTCCCGGCCTCTCTGCGTGGCCTCCTGACAGCCTCCTGGCACTGAAGCGGCCCTGGGCGGGGCGGGGCGCCCCTGCGTGGCCCGTGCCTCTGGCTTTCGGGGTCTCCCGTTGGAGCTGTGTGGCCGCGGCCTGTGTTAGCGCGCGGTTTTACGCTGCCCTCAGGCTGCGCTGCCTGCGCTAAACGCAGCGCCGCGCGGTTTTACGCTGCCCTCAGGCCGCGCTGCCTGCGCTAAACGCAGCACGCGCGCGGTCGCGGTCCGCCGCGCCTCGGTCACGTGACCCGTCTGAGCCGCGCGGGGTGAGGAGTGCGGCCCTTTGGCCTCGTTCTCTGGCCGCGGCGGTTCCTCTTGCTCAGAATCGGTTTCCTCCGCAGGTTCCTCTGCCGGGGTTGTGTTTGGGGACTGTGCGGATGCAGGTGACACGGGCGCCATGTTGTGCCTTTTCATTCCCAGAGGCTAGTCGATCGCGCACTTCGTTCTAAACCGATCGGCCTTGACCAGGAGTGCTCTCTGGGTAGCTTCTTGCGTTGCTTCGGCGTGGATAGTGTTGTCATGGTTACTGCCAGGGAGGGAGGGAGGGGGAGGGTTGCTTGCTCGCACCGGAGTGGTCAGTGAAACCAGAACAGAGGTGAACTTGCGCAAAGATTAACTTTTAGGATTCGGTTTAGAAAAACATGTGAATCCGCTCAGGTAGATCAAAACCCCTTCCCCTACTCACATCTATTCTAAACCCTTCCCCCTACTCACATCCAGTTTAAACCCCCCCCCCTTCTGCTCACATCTATTCTAAACCCTGCCTTCTGCTCTCATCTGTTCTAAACCCTTCCCCCTGCTCACATCTAGTCTAACCCCCCCCCCTTCCGCTCGCATCTATTCTAAGCCCTGCCTTCTGCTCACATCTGTTCTAAACCCTTCCCCCTGCTCACATCTATTCCAAACTCCACGGTTTACAGCTCTCACCGGTATGACCAGTGGAAAAGTTTTCTGGCTGTGCAGTGAAAGGGATTCATTCTGGAGCTCTGCCCCGTCACCGTAAGGGCAAGGTCCGTGGAAGTGTTGACTTTCTGGTGTAGCCCTGTACTTCTGACCCCAGTGAAACTTGACCTCAGCTTTTAAGTTCTCACTTCCTGCGTTCTTTGACTTAATATTTGAAATCTTTATCAGTACGTGCAGAAGGGGATTCAGTGGCAAGAATTTCATAGTGGGATTTCTCCTGAGAAATTCTCCCTTTTTTTGAGGAATGCAAAACAAGCTGCGTATTGTGTTTGTACTTCCTGGTTCCTGTCAGCTTCCTGAGGTGGTTTATTGTACCCTGTATTTAAAATCTTTTCAAATTTGACCAGCGATTGTGATAACGTGTTATTATTGCTTACTGCAGTCCTGTGGTTAAAGACTGTTAAAGCTTTTAAAGCCCTACAGTGCCAGTGATATGCTTCAGTGCTTTATTCATTCAGCCTGGTCATTTTAATGCCCTTAATCTCCATAAATCCAACAAAGAAAGAAATTGCGTGCATTAGAGAGTTATAGGGCTTTTTGTTCATTCATGTTTTTGTTATATTTTCCTAAACCACCGTGGTGAGCAGCACAGGAACGCACAGCCCCCCTGTCTACATGCAATATGAGAGTTTCATCAGCCTTTTGTTTTTGGTCTATGTGTATTCATCTTTTTTTTTTTGTTTCTTACTATGTTAAAAAATCTTATGTTTACTGTGCTAAAATAGATAGATAAATAAACGCACTCCTGGAAATGCGGGACATGGCTGCATCAGGTTAGGTCTGTTTGTTTGACTTGTTGAGATGCTCGCAGTTGGGGAGATTCTGCATGCAGTCAGAAGCAGGCAATAGGAAGAGCAGTGAGGTCACAGACTCAGAGCCACCGCGGTCATGCGTGTGTCGCGGTCATGCGTGTGACGCGCTCGTGTGTGTGTGACGCGCTCGTGTGTGTGTGACGCGCTGGTGTGTGTGTGATGCGCTCGTGTGTGTGTGACGCGCTGGTGTGTGTGTGATGCGCTCGTGTGTGTGTGACGCTGTACATCCTCCCGCAGAGGAGCCGGCCTTCAGGAAGCGGAGGCTCTGCATTAAGTTCATCCCGCGGGACTCCACCGAGGCAGCCATCTGCGACGTGCGGATCCTGGGCAGGTCCAGGCAGGCACCCCCCCAGTACACCTTCATCGGGTGAGTGAGGGGGAGAGGGGACGTGTGTGTGTGTGCGCGTGTGTGTGTGTGTGTGTGTGTGTGTGGGAGTGTGCGTGTGTGTCTGTGTCTGTGTCTGTGTCTGTGTGTGCGTGCGTGTGCGTGTGCGCGTGCACGTGTGTTCGTGCACGTGCCCACCATCAGTGAAGTTCACTCAAGGTCTAGCCAAGTGAGATTTGGTGAAACCCCTGTGAAAGCATCCAGCTCTCTATCTGAGGACCTTTACTGAGCTACAGATTTGACATTCTGTGCTGCTGCTCTGCATTCAGGGTGAACATTTATGGGAAACAGTATTTGCTGTTGAAGCGTGTTTACTACGGTATAAATGCAAATGTCATACACCTAGGAGTCAGGAATGTGTTTTCAGCCCCTGGAGGAGAGGGTGTGCATGTCTAATGCGTTTCTGTGGTTCAGCGTTAATCAAGCGATGCTCCTTTTAATATTATGACTTTTTGTTCCCGTTTTCACAGTTGGCTGCCTTAGATGTTATTTCAGCTGCCTCTGTGGTTTCTCTGAGGTCCTAGCTGTGGAGACCTCACGTTTGACTGGAGGCGCACTAACCCTTCAGCTAGGATCACGAGACCCCAGCTTTTACCTTTTCCTTCCACAGTTATTCCCCCTTTTTTCCACTAATTTGGAATCACCAGGTTTGCCTCAGGATTCTCCGGTGTTTGTGAAGCAGTGACTGTTTAACACCCTACAGTCTCTCCTGAGAGAGCTGGGGCTGATTGGCTCATCTCTCACTGATGTGCACTGGTGACCTGCCATGACCTCGTGCTTGATTGGGCGGAGCCACTGCAGCTGTAACCAGGGTAACCCTCAGGGGCTAACGCCCGCCCTGGCCCTGTGGGGTGAGGCCAGGTGTGGCCCGCTGCTCCAGGCCCTCCCTGTCACGGCGACACGGCTGAGGCTGGTTCTCGGGGTTGAGCCCGCGCTGAGGCTGAGTGTAGTGACGTGCGTTTGGGTCCGCCCCCACAGGGAGCTGAACAGCATGGGCATCTGGTACCGGATGGGCAAGGTGCCGCGGGCGCAGGAGACCAGCCAGAACCAGAACCACACGCCGCCCGTCCAGCCCGTCCAGCCCCTCACCACCCCCACGGCGGCCCCCGCGCCCATCCTGCCCAGGTACGCCCCGGCGCGTCGCCATGACATCGCCCCGCCGACGCCCCACGCAAACCCACCGGCTCCCATTCATGTGACCCATCAATAATTCATCACGTGCCTTTCCTTCCTTACATTATTCATGCATTTCCTGTGGGATTCAGGCTTCCATGGGCTGTAATGCATTTTTTATGGCTTCTCTGTCCGAAAACAATGCCCTGCATCATTTTTTAAAATCAATACATTTGGTTCAGTCACCTTTCATTAGCAATCAGAAATGTACAGTTAGTTACAAAGTGAATGACAAAAAAGGAAGCTTTGGCATGATTTAGTTTATTTAGCACGTTGTGCAGGCTGCAGTATATGTTGTTTGTTAGCTTAGCTTGTTCAGCTGGAACAGTGAGGAGACCCTTATTCTCAGGCCAGTGTGTTCCCCCAGCCCTTACATAATAGATAACAGAAAACAAAGCCGTCTGATTAGCTGCAGTCTACCCGTGATGTAGAACAAAGCCTGCACCTACACTGGCTCTTGGGTGAGGTCAAATTGGTGTCCCTTAGTCAGGAATGTGCCTAATATGAATGGTGATTTTTACATTTTTTCTCAGATCGAGTGATCACATAATGTTTATAATGTGATTACGTTATAATTTAGCCTCCATTTTGAATATAATTAAGTGGTTGACTTAGTTGGCTGTCCGTGATAACAAACATGCTGAAAGACCATTTTGACTTCAAACCAAACTGAATTTTAATGAGGTAACCCGGTTGAGGTACTAGAAGGACGCAGTCATTGCGACGTGTTTCTAAATATTTGCTGGAGTTCTTAAGTGAGATTTCCATTGCAGTGGAATCACGTTTTGAAAGGCATGTTCTCAGCGCGGGGCACTCAGGCTGCGTGACGCCCAGCACCTCGGACGCGGCTGGAGAATGTTCTGGAGTGATCGCCCCTCTCCTCAGGCCGTGGCGGGACCTTTGCCCGGGGCTGAAGGGGTCTCGCCGGAACGCCGCTGCCCGGCTCTGAGGCCCGGAACCTTCCTTCCGCTTGGCGGCGGCCTCTAATTGGTCCGTTTGGCGCGGGGCCAGCCGACTTCCCCCTCGGGGGGTTTTAGGAGCGCCCGGACGGCCGCTCACCGCCTCCCCGGTGTGGTAGATGTGCTGCGGGTTTCCATGGCAGCCTGCCAGACCACCCCCCCCCCACCCAGGGCCCGCTTTAGAGCTTGCCCTTTGGGTTCACTGGCGCTTGGGCTCTCCTGCTGAGGGAACAGTCTTGTTCTCTGTACAGGTCAATGGCCCAATTCAGCCCCATTCTGCATGATGGTGGGGGAGCTGTGTAGCTTAATGGTAAGGGAACTGGGCTTGTGGCTCCATGGTTGTCTGTTCAGTTCCCAGATTGTACATTATGTACCCTTGAGAAATGCGCCTAACCTGAATTTCTTCAGTAAAAATACAACAAGTTAAAATAGCTCGGAATAGAATATGAGCTGTCGGAGTCATTCTGGATTGGAGTGTTTGCAAAATGTCTGCTGAAGGTATAAATCTGTTTCATTATCTCCAGAGGATGCAGTTTTTAGAACATGCTCACATTCCACAGAGGAGCAAAACGTGACTTGTGAGAACGGCACAGACACGTGCCTCCATTATGTGCGTATTGTAATAGTGCCTGTAATAATAGTCACCTGTAAATGTGGTTCGCGCTCTGTTCCACAGAGACTGGAGGAAAAGTGTGAAAAGAAGAGACGTGCGCTAATCTAGTGCCCGAGACAGCCGTGCGTGCGCGCGGGCCGGAGTGTGGATACCGTTTCCATGGCGCTGTAGTGGGGGGGGAGGGGTATCGAGTCGACCCAAACGAGCCTCAGCTGTGTCCTGTCTCTCCTTCCTCTCTGGCTTCATCTGTCTGCACCTCAGTGTTAGCCTCGTCCTGCCTCTTCCCCTCTCCTGTGCCCAGCCTCTATTTATAACACAGCCGCCATTTCCCGCCATAGAGCCGGGGCTGTCTGTACAGCACAGAGAGCTGGGTCTGTCTGTAGGGGCTGTCTGTAAAGAGCAGAGAGCTGGGTCTGTCTGTACAGCGCAGAGAGCTGGGTCTGTCTGTAGGGGCTGTCTGTACAGCACAGAGAGCTGGGTCTGTCTGTAGGGGCTGTCTGTAAAGAGCAGAGAGCTGGGTCTGTCTGTACAGCGCAGAGAGCTGGGTCTGTCTGTAGGGGCTGTCTGTACAGCACAGAGAGCTGGGTCTGTCTGTAGGGGCTGTCTGTAAAGAGCAGAGAGCTGGGTCTGTCTGTACAGCGCAGAGAGCTGGGTCTGTCTGTAGGGGCTGTCTGTACAGCACAGAGAGCTGGGTCTGTCTGTAGTGTCTGTCTGTAGAGCGCAGAGAGCTGGGCCTGTCTGTAGGGGCTGTCTGCACAGCACAGAGAGCTGGGTCTGTCTGTAGGGCCTGTCTGTACAGCACAGAGAGCTGGGTCTGTCTGTAGGGGCTGTCTGTACAGCACAGAGAGCTGGGTCTGTCTGTAGGGGCTGTCTGTACAGCACAGAGAGCTGGGTCTGTCTGTAGGGGCTGTCTGTACAGCGCAGAGAGCTGGGTCTGTCTGTAGGGGCTGTCTGTACAGCACAGAGAGCTGGGTCTGTCTGTAGGGCCTGTCTGTACAGCACAGAGAGCTGGGTCTGTCTGTAGGGCCTGTCTGTACAGCACAGAGAGCTGGGCCTGTCTGTAGGGGCTGTCTGCACAGCACAGAGAGCTGGGTCTGTCTGTAGTGTCTGTCTGTACAGCACAGAGAGCTGGGTCTGTCTGTAGGGCCTGTCTGTACAGCACAGAGAGCTGGGTCTGTCTGTAGGGCCTGTCTGTACAGCACAGAGAGCTGGGTCTGTCTGTAGGGGCTGTCTGTACAGCACAGAGAGCTGGGTCTGTCTGTAGGGGCTGTCTGTACAGCGCAGAGAGCTGGGTCTGTCTGTAGTGTCTGTCTGTACAGCACAGAGAGCTGGGTCTGTCTGTAGGGTCTGTCTGTACAGCACAGAGAGCTGGGTCTGTCTGTAGGGCCTGTCTGTACAGCACAGAGAGCTGTGTCTGTCTGTAGGGTCTGTCTGTACAGAGCAGAGAGCTGGGTCTGTCTGTACAGCACAGAGAGCTGGGTCTGTCTGTAGGGGCTGTCTGTACAGCACAGAGAGCTGGGTCTGTCTGTAGGGCCTGTCTGTACAGCACAGAGAGCTGGGTCTGTCTGTAGGGCCTGTCTGTACAGCACAGAGAGCTGGGTCTGTCTGTAGGGCCTGTCTGTACAGGGCAGAGAGCTGGGTCTGTCTTTAGGGACTGTCTGTACAGCACAGAGAGCTGGGTCTGTCTGTAGGGACTGTCTGTACAGCACAGAGAGCTGGGTATGTCTGTAGGGTCTGTCTGTACAGCACAGAGAGCTGGTCTTGGTTGTCCTGTCAGTACCGATAGTATCATGTGCCTTGTGTGTACAGCGGACTTCATCGCACCCCAATCCACTCTGAAACGGGCTTTCATGTTAATCTGGTTTTCCAGCAGATTTAAAACCAGTTTTCACATTTTTTCCTCGGGCTGCTCTGAATTGCATTCAGGCGGTATTCTCAAGATTTTCCAGTGCAGGAAAAACCCTGCTTAAGCACTGAGACAATAGTGCAGACAAGAAAGGATCTTTGTGGTTTTTTATCGGTCTGTTATGAGTGGAAGTCCCCTGTCTTTCCCCAGGGCTGATCTCATCTTTACCAGACCATTAACCCACCACCCCACCCCTCCCTCTCAAAAAAAATAAACAGTCCAAACAGTCGCTGTGGTGATGTTGAAACCGGGCGTGGCGCTTGGCAGGTATGGGCCCCTCCCTGATGAGAGCAGTGGCGGTTGAGGGGTTCCTGTCTATTGGCTCCGCCCCAGTCTGAGGCAGCAGCGTCACATGTCGACCTCTTATTATTTCTAACATACACGTACAGCGCAGTCTGTACGTATTTGGACAGTGACACAGTTTCGGTTTTTTGAATACGCGCTGTATACCTTCACACATCCGATCGTCACCAGCACAGTAGAACTTTCTAGAATGAGTGCGTTTTGGGAAGCAGCTTTATGGGGCTGTGGCCCTCTCGGTATTTTCTTGCACAGAGTCTGTCTGGTTTTTTATCTCTGTGCATTCCTGCGTGTCTGTGCTCGATGTCGCCCTCTAGGGGCGGGAGAGTGAGCAGCCGGGTCGGCATGTTGTGTTGACCTCCCAGGCCGGGGGCCCAGCTCTGCTGCTGTTTAATGAGGAAGCGTGCGCTCGTTAAGCTGTGAAGCGTGGCAGGAGCGTCTGCGCTGCGGCTCGTTGTCTGGGGGGGGGGGGGGGGGGTGTTCGTTGCGCTCTGAGCTCTGGCTGTCGACGGTGGAGGCGTGGCATCGCTGCTCGTCCTCGCCGTGCTTTCGGTTCAGGATCTCTGAGGTGGTGACTTGACGTGCTGTGTGTGGTCCCAGCCCCTTCTGCTGAAGCACAGATATTCCCAGAATGCCTGTTCCAGGTAAAGGACGAGTGAGAGCCATCAGCCCCCCCCCCCCCCCCCCAGCACAGATTTCTTATTTTGTGGGTTTTTATTTGTGTGCATTTTTGTGTGTGCGTGCGTGCATGTGTACGCGCACGTGTGTGTGTGTGTGTGGGTGTTGCCGGAAGTCTGTCAGTTGTGTGAGCAGTAGGGGCGCAGAAGCTGTAGAGGGGAAGCGGTCAGGGTTAGGTAGATTAGAGAGACACTAATCTTGTAATGACACCCTCGAAACAAAGTGGGGCTCTGAACCCCACCCCCCCCTCCCTCTGCCCCCCTCCCTCCCTAGGGGAGCCGTGGCTCTAACCCTCCCTAGGGGAGCTGATCCCGAAACCCAGCTCAGTGGGAGTGTATAACCTGCCTTTTCCCCCTGGGGGGGATTACCGGGGGAGTACTGCACTCTGTGCACCAGCTCACCCCTGCTCCCCACACATCTTCTGTTCCCAGTTATTTTTATCTTCTTGGCCGCCTCACTTAACTCTTCATAACGCTTCCTACAGTTTACCCAGAGTGCTTCATACAGTTCACACGCGCTGGGACCACAGAACAAGACGCGATATAAAAGTAATAGTAGCGTTTAAATTAAAGTGAACTATATGGAGCTGGTTTCCTGACTCAGTTTAGTTTGCATAGGGCTCTTTACACCGAGGTGTCCTTGGGTGCTAAACGGTTAAAAACATTTTGCGAAATACAAGCTAAGCACAGTTCTGTGTGTAGAGATCACACTGAAGCACAGTGGAAACTCAGGATACATAAAGTGAATTTTCACACACGAGCCAATTAATGTGTGTGTGAGTGTGTGTCTGCGTGAGCGTGTGTGTGTGAGTGTGTGTCTGCGTGAGCGTGAGCGTGTGTGTGAGTAACGCAGCTGATTTTTTTTTTTTTTTCCCCTGCATCCTGCAGGCACATATCCATGACCCTGCCTGCCAGTTTCAGAGGGAAGAACACCACCAGACCGGACTACGAGCACCAGAACTCCAACCTGTACGCCATTTCAGGTAACTCCGCCCACCAGTAGAGAGAGGAAAGGCCCTGCTGGGGCATGTGCGTGGGAGGAGAATGCTGACAGGTTTTCTCCCTTCTACACGCTGCCCAAGGTCACGCGAGGGTGGCCATTTTGTCTGTTGCCCTCAAACCCAGTTTCCCCCTCTGTTCAGAGGTCTTTATTACGCCATTTCAGATTCCATTATGTGGGACAGTACTCTGGCTTTACACAGGCGTTCTGAGCTCTTCTTTCTTCCTTCTTCCTGATTTAGGTTTTTGATCTCTCTGTGCTTTCTCTGCATATTAATGTGACATTCTTTTTCTTATTTAAGTATTGTTTGATTCTGCTGACTGTGGTACATTTATCCCTTGCCTTAAATCATTTGAATGAATTGGCATTCAGACGAGGGCATTCAAAATTTACTTGAATCCCAGGACGTGCGCTAAAGACTGAACGCTGAGCTGCTCCACTGCCCTTGGAGTGATTAAAAAAAATACAATTTAACGCCTTACCTCATCTCTTCCAAAACATTCAGCCAAAAACATTCTGTGTAAAAAAAAAAAAAATAAAAAAATAAAAAAAACATTCTGTCATGCAGAAGATGTTTTCGTGTCTGTTCGAAAAGAGAAATTTACAGACAATGAACAAGGTAATTCTTTGGAGTGGGAAACTTTTTTTTTTTTTTTTTTTTTTTTTTTTTTTTTTAATAATTATGCCAACCAGCTACCCACAATTAGAGAGGCGATTTTGGCTGTTTCATATAGAGCAGATAATACGGCTGATGCAGTGTCAGATGAGTCATGTGAATTATACGTAGGGGGGAACAATGAGAGCCAGATAGCAGGAGAGACAGCGGTGGGAGGTGCGTGCTTTTAAACGCTCAATGAAATTAGCATTCATTAGTCTCATCCTTTCAACCTGATCACGCACTCCTCTCTGTGGAAATGGCAGGCAAATGCTATTCAACCCCCCCCCCCCCCCAAGATTTATTAAACTTGCATAATTTTTCAGTTTTAATAAGTTGGTATGACTGGTCCCCCTCTGTTCTGTAGAGATCATTTAATTGCTACAGATAACACTCACTGATTCTGCACAAAATGACCCCCCCCCCCTTCTATTTAAGCCCCCCCTGTCCAAAACGCCACCCTGTTTTTGATGGAGTAGCCCATGCTTTTATTAAGAACGTTCTCACTGTATGTGAGGGTGTGTGTATTGCCAGCCTTGACTGCCAGTCTGTATCGATGTTCCTTTCCTGGTCTTTGTGCAATGGTGCCTGATGCTGTATTGCTCCTCCAAACTTCAGAGGCGAAGTTTCCAAGAGGGGGGGGGGGCATCATTCTTATCTCTTGGATATTGATATGACAGCTGGTCAGAAGTGCAGCCACGTTGCTACCATCCACAGAAACGCATCACATGGTCACACGGAAGCAGCGTGGCCTTGCAGCCTATTGGCCGTCACATCCACACCCATGAGATAGGAGCCGTGTTCTGTCTCCAGACGCATTGCTGTTGGCAGGCTGGGCTGCTGCATGGGGTGTGATTACAGTAAGAGGAGGAAAGGGGAGCAGAGACCGTGATGATTGCTCGTTGCTGTGCTCTGACTCCGGGCCCTGTTTCTTACTGTTACTCCGTGGGCCAGTATTACCCCAGGAGTGACCTGGCGCCTCCTCAAATGGAGGTCGGTAGGAGGAGGTGTTTATTGCAAGTCCTGCCTGATTTTTTGGAGAGCTCCAATCATAGCACCTCCGGGCCATTCCCTATAATCCAGCCTGTTTAAGCAGGTGCACTGGCCTGTTATGCTGACTTTCCCTGGTTAACTATTCATTTTATTTCATTTCTTTTTTTGAGTCTTTTTTTCATTTTTTTTTTTATTCCTTTGACTAAAATATCTTAAATATCTTACTGGCAGGTTGTTCTGGAGGAAAGGGTAATTAATACTGAAAAGAGATGTTGTTTCATCCTTCAACCATTAGACTGTAGATTATTCTCAGTTGGCTGATGCTGGCTTTTGCTGCAGGCTGTTATTTTATGAACAGGATGAATGTTTTTTTTTTTGTTTTTTTTCATATTTATATTTTCCCAACTGTCTGGTTTTGAGGGGCATAAATCTCACTAAAATGATGTTTTTTTCTGTCATGGATTTGAGTTCTCCGTGCAAAGCACATTATCGCATCACAGTGCAGACTTCGATGCGCAGACTTACTGAAGCGCTGTGACTTTCACACCATCAAATGCGTTTTCCAGGCATGAGAATTTCCTTAGGTCCTTAGCTTAACTTGCGCTTAACCGGGCTGTTCGATTGAGAAATAGTATCAGTTTTACAATGGAGACCAGGTCAAGAGGGCAGCTCTATAACTACAGGAAATGATATGATAACGGACATGATGGTGCACTGTAAATACAGAACACCAGGTCATAAAAGGTGTGTCTGTGTTAACCCTTTGAAGAGTAGGGTTGTGTTAGTGTTCTAGAACTCCACCGCTTTCACTTCCCTGTTGTGATCGTGACATCAGCATTAGAATGTTCTGTTAAGAACACTGTAATTGCATGTTTGTGATCTCACCCCTTGAAGGGTTAATACGTGTGTTTTTTTCTCATCCTCTCTTTCAGCGATGGACGGAGTGCCCTTCATGATCTCCGAGAAGTTCGCCTGTGCCTCCAGCGATGTGAGTCCCTGCTGTTTGGTGCATTTAACAGGGGAACCGCAGCAAAATGAAACTTATGGGTGGGGCTGGTCACCACCTCAGGAGTAATTGATTAATCCGGTCTCTAATGCAGCTTATAAAATACTTTGGGCCCCCTACAATGATAATGTACCTTTGTGGCTGTGTGTGGTTCCAGCTGCTGCAGGACGACTTAATGGGCATCAGCATCAAAACCCTGGCAGAGATCGAGAAGGAGGTGAGGGCCCCCTACACCCCAACGCTGCCTGCTCCGCCCACCCCTGCTGACCCCCGTCTCTGTCCGAGCAGCGCTCAGCAGGGACTCTTTAAACTCGTACCCACAAATACACGTGCGCACATATTCAAATGCACAAACCTAAATATAATTACACACTCATCCACTCGTGTACGTGTGCTTCATCACCTTAAAGCGTGTAGATTGTGAACTTTCGTATAATCATCTTGCTTGGCTCTGGAGGTAGGTTCTCCTCTATTCTGATTGGTTGTTACCCTGGGATGCAGTTGAAGGGACAGGATAATTTTCTGATCCCTCAGCATCACCTAGTGCTTGGGTTTGGTACTACAGGTTTGGTACTATAATTGGGGGAAATATTTTTTTCTGTATGTGTGCATGATGTACTGGGTGCTAATTATACTGTAGCCTGTCTCTGTTCCCCTTCATTTGAATGGTGTGTACGGCAGAGGTTTCACTTAATTTTATGGCTGTTATGACACAGTGGTTTCGGAACTAATATAAGTTTAAGTTTTTAATATTAGATACGGTATTCTGTGTTTTTCACGCTGAGAAATGAACCAAAATGCTGGGGGTCAAAAACTACGCTCCCTAAATCCAAATATTCCATGCTCTTTTTTTACAACAGCCGTTGACCCAGACATGAACCACAACAAAACAATGACTCCTGTTTCTTTGAACCCGTTTCCGCGTTTAACATTATGCCCGTAATAATATTTACACAGCTGTGGGTAGCATTGCGAGATTCAAAGAGAGAGCGTGATTTGAATGAAAAGTCGAAAATCGGATGTCAGGCTCTGGCTTGCTTGCTCAACATGAGTAAATTAAAATAGAAATCGCTTTTTAATATCATTATCTTGTGAGGCAAAAAAAAAATTTGTTCAGAATGCCAAAGCCATGTTTTGATGTTATTTTATCCCTCTGGCGGTAACTGAATGTTAATCCCCTAAACGGGGTGAAATTTCTGGCGTACCACATCGGGGGAAACATAATTTTGAATTTAATCTCAAGAGTGTATGAGAAGGCATTGGTATTATAAAATTATATATTTTCGCCCCCTTTCTTTTAGTGTCCATTCCGAGGGTGTGTAGGAATTCAGACCGTCGCCTCGTTTTGTCCGATGACATACGGGCAGGCTGCGTTCAGATTACTTTTTTTGTGACCGCGAGAGAAGTAGCGGTCACTGGTCTTCTTGCATTGTAACATGGCTCCACAAGGGGGCAGTGTTCCCTCACCATTGTGGAAAGATGTCCTGGAACTCTCTTTCCAAACTATGAGTTATACCTTTCTAGAAATATACTGCGATATATTAAAAGGGGTGAAAGATAGGGATAATAATAATAAAAGTAGAAGGGAAGACCAATTGGCAGTCCTGAGCAGTGGATTAAACTGCATATATTCACGTATATTGAAATATTTTTAAAAACAGACTTTGTAAGTTTTGGTGTGTATGATTATTAATTCTCTCTCCCGCTCTTATTTGCACCCCCCCTTCCCCCCTCCCCCTCTATCCCTCTGTCCCTTGTTCCACATTGCACATCCCCTCTTCCTTGCCCTCTACCCCCTTGCTGTTCTTTTGCACGCTTTCCATTTCAATATCTCCTGCTCTCTTCATTTTGCCGGTCCTCTCCCCCCTCCCTTTCTCTTTCCCTCTTTATCCATCTCTCTCTGTCTGCCCTTCCCCTCCCTCTCTCCTCCCCTCTCTCTCTCCCTCTTTCTCCCCCCTCTCCATCTCTCTCCCCCCTCCCCCTCCATCTCTCCCCCCTCCTCCTCTCTCTCTCTCCCCCCTCCCTATCTCCTGCCCCTCTCTCCCTCCTCTCTCTCTCTCCCTCCCTCTCGCTCTCCCCTCCCCCTCTCTCTCTCAGTATGAGTACAGTTTCCGTACGGAGTACAGTGCGGCTGCCCGGCTCCCCCCCAGCCCCACGCGGACCCAGCTCAGCTCCGAGGCCTGAGGGAGGGCGGGAACGAGGGATGAAGACGGAGGAGAGAGATGCGGACGGAGGAGAGAGCCACTTTCCTCTGACTTTTGAACGCAGGAAAGGGCCACTACAAAGAGAAAGGGAAGAGCCAGCACAAACAAAGAACACTTCCTTTCTTAATTTTTTTACCCACAATCCCCCGCCTCTGTGGGATAACACAGATCTGCCCGTTGCCCTGCGAAACACATGACCTCTCCCTGGATTTGAGCCTGTTCATTCCGAATGCACATAAGGAACGGTGGCCGTCTCTGTGTGGATCCTCCTTTTGGGGGTGCCGAGCCCAGCCACAGCGGTGAGGGTATCTCACCTGAAGGACATGGAGAGAGAGACAGCGCCCCCTGCTGGTACCCTGTGCTCACGCTCCCATCTGCTGCTACATGGGAGGAGTACCAGTAGGAAAATTGGGTGCTACGGCAGCCATTTAAAAAAAAAAAATGTATTTGTCATTTTTGTTCACGCTGTGGAAGACCACTATGAACGACTGCCCACGAGGCTGGATGGAGCGAGATCAGCCTTCGAGCCAGACTGCGAGATTTAACCGCTCCTGTCCCCCCCTAACCCCCCCCCCGCCTCCTCCTACCTGACCTCCTGTACCTGGACATGCCACTGCTGATATTCCCAGCGGTCTTGCTGCTGCTGCTGCTGCCTGAAGTGTTTTGAGCTCAGCGAACGTACTTGTCTGCCCCCCACCCCACGCCCTCTCCTGTGTGTGGTTATTAGGGACCAGTAAAACCAGACTGATTTTAAATGGTGTTGATTGTGGATCAGTTTTCCTCATATTCAGATGGGTGTAGTGTGGGGGGGGGGGGTGGTCTGTTTCTCTCTACACTAGTGGTTGCATTCCTCAGAGGTGGATTGAACCTAAAAAATGAGGGAGGGGTAGGGTCTACAGCCCGTCTGGCCCTCCTCTCTCAGTCTCTACCCCCACAAGACTGTGAACCAAGTGCTTTTATACCCCCCCCCCCCCCCGTTAGACAGAATGGACACAAGCAACTCATGATCCAAAAATACATTGCAGCTGTGAGATTGTTGTCGTCAGTCATTTCTACTTGGTGTTATTGTGTGTTGTTTTGTGAGTGCACTATTGTTTTTGGATTCCCCCACTCTTCATTATTACCAAGCGATGACTCAGCCCGCCCCACCCACAGACTCCCGGCTGGTCCCCTGCCCTGCTCCCGCTGTTAGATGCTGAGCCCCTGGAGCGATGCCACGGGCGACCAAGGGCGGTGCAGGGCGATCCGGGCGGTGCAGGGCGACCAGGTTGGGGTGCAGGGCGATAGGGATGGGGGTCCACAGCTCTCTGCAGAACCACAGTCTTCTCTCTTAAATTTGAGCAGAAAATTAGAGAAATATATGAAGATTCTCTCGGGAGGAATTCATGAAAATTTGCCCGTCTGCAAAATATATGACCTTCATCAATTGCTGTATATGTGGAGAAAAAAAAATATTTTATCGCTGTATAACTTTCAGATGATTTATGGTAATTTTACAGCAAAAAAAGATTGTTTTTTTTTTTAGAGTATGCGGGCAGCCTTTAATTGATTTATCTTGGGTTTTATTTGCCAGAATGAACTTTGCGCATCTGTGATGTACGGGTTTGCGGACGTTTCCTCTCCTGTCGGCCTAACCGTTTTATTTTTGGAGAGGAATTCGGACAAACTTTGGTGATCATGAACACGTTTCTGCACTGACATCCATATTCCCTTAGATGTGTTTCTACATCACTTTGCCTCCTCAGTAAGTCCAGTACAAAAGTCTGTACTTGAAGAAGGCTGTGCTGTGCCTTGCCAAGGCTTGTAATCTTCAGTTCACTTGTTTTTGTACTGAGTGATCTTTAGGGCCAGAGCAAAGAGTGTGCGTTTGATCACAAAGCGTGATCAAGTGTCTTTAATCTTAGAAATTAAAAGGAAAAATTAACCATAATAAAATCGTAAAATGGTAATGACAAATAATTACCGCTGGTGTATATGTAAATAACTCTCGAAAGCAGTGTTTCATTTTTTTCCTCATGGGTAATACTAATTATTGTTTTTTTGTTTCCTCATTGTGGGAAAAGAGAGAACAGGGCACAACCACGTTTGAAATGAAAAACAATTTATTAATTGAAAGAGAAAAGGCAAACGGTATGGTATTTAATGCTGCCACTTGTTTATATAAAAATCACCATGTTAGCGTGTGTAACCCGTAAAGCTTAATTTCAGAGACTGTTAAAATGCACTGCTAGATTCTGTAATTTAGTCATTTGTGAAATGGGATGTTTTTGTGTGTGTTTGTTTTTGCTTTCATCTGGTTTTTCACTCTCAAAATTTTATTGAACTTTGTACAGAATCTGAAAGCTGTTCCTGCCCGTCATACTGTGTCCAATTAAAACTCTGGATGTAAAATGTTTACGTTGATGGTTATGTACGCGGAGCCTGAATGCTCAACCACAGACCATGCTCTCTCAGTCCCAGGGACGGCTCCAATGGCCCGACCTATATTGAATAGGCCCATTACTAATCCCAGTGTCTTTCGAAATTTTATTTATTTTTTTATTTACGCTGGCCACATTTGACTGCTTTCTTATGTACCGTAAGTAGGACAGAATAACGGAATGCTTTCATCTGATGTGCTCGAAGGAAAACGTAATTGCTCTTTGTCTGGGTACTGCAGAACCTGGGCCTTGTTATATTTGCTCTTATTTACTGAAGAAATGTTCAGGTCTGCGTTCCTCTTTAATTTTTTTTCAGTCAACTGTAGTCCAGTGGGGTAAAGGTGGACTGACATTGTTGTGCTAAACGTTGTAAACTAGCTGTGTAAACGAATGCAACTGCTTAGTTTTGGTTTGGCACCAATATACCAGTCTGTCTTACCACTGTTTCACTAACTCTGATGTCGGCACACTTCACACACTCGTGATAGTTACGGGTGTAATTCCATTGGTCGTGTCCATTTCAGGAATGCTCACAATTGGACAACACATCGTAACACCTGCATTGCCAAGCTTCATACGGGATTTTAAATGTTCACGCAGAATTAAAAGTCCGTGTTCATATCTTGTGTTTAAATCCTGTCTTGGAAATGATTTGTTAAATTTCCCCTGTGCATCCTTCTCTTATGGTGGCAGTAACGGAAAGTGTGGCTTCCTGAACCTCGAGACGCGTGCACTTATTGTATTGCCTTTTATTGGCTTTGGATGATCATTTCGCATCAATGTTACTTTATTAGAGAATGCGCTTGCTGTTACGTTTTCTTGCATTTGATTTTCTATGGTTTGTGTAGCCTGCAGTTAACGCCCACCTATAATGAGCGTTCCATAGAGGAACCTCGAGCATAAATTACCTACGTCAGCGTGTTCTTGTAAAACATCGGCAGGGTCTTGTAAAACAGGATTTTATTTTTGTGTGACTTTAACTGCTTTGGCCTATACATCTGTCAATTCGCTAATAGACGGTGCGCTAAGGAATCTGGGAAAGCTGAGACCTGGACAGTTGTGGATAGCCTACGCTGCCTCACCGGAGAGACCAGAGGCCATGCAACGGGCAATATTTTTATGGAATGTAGATGGGCTCTTCAGAAATTAACTTATGCTGAAAAATACTACTGCAAATACTATTAATACTGAAAATAATGATTCTAACATTTTTTGAGAACAAATGGCCATTTGCGTTGGGTCTCTGATGCCCGTGCATCGTGGCCTTAAGAGTTTGTAGAGCAGGCTGCGCTATAGCCCCGCCTATTTTGGGCGCAGGGGGTTGGAGCACGGGGCACGCGGCTTTCCCGTCTGCTGCTGATGTCCGGCCTGTTATCTGGACAATCGGTGTTTTGGGTCAAATATTTGAGACTCGGGTGCTGGTATAAATGTTTTTTTTTCCTCGCCTTTTCTTCTCGTGGACACATTGGGTTTTTTTCAACAACAAAAAAAAGAAAAATTTCCGGATCCAATACTACAGCTAATTCGTAACCAGTTTTGTAAATAACTAACGTGAGGTAACGTTAACACAACGCGTTATTACGAACTGATGCTATGTTCGTCGATATGTATAAAACTGTGAATAATAGGCCTACTGTCCATTGGTATCGGTGTATGTAACTGCATGCTGTGTTGTACCGTGTTGTGTGTAGGCCTGTGTTTTAACCGAGGATGGGGGTTAAGCGCCCCAACCCCCGCCTTTCTCCCTCAGCTTACTATTGTTTTACAGATGTGATTTTCGGGTCTTTGGTTCAGTTAATACGTGCCCTTTCCTGCTCATGTGGTACATAACCGTTCTGTCAAACGAGAGAGTGAATTTTCCTGGTAAAAAGCACAGGGAGAATTTGTTCCATGCGCCTCAACGTTTTATTGTTCTACGTTAAAATACGTTGGTATGGCAACTTGAACATCGGATGGTTCTGTGTTGTGTACTGTACGACCGACTGCTTGAGTTTTATATGTGGTTTATGAGCATATTGTTTCCCAAAATAAACTAATTAGGTTCCACCCTTTTTATCATTTTATTCTTCTGCGTCTTTTTTGAGGTTATGGAGCCGATTTTTTATTTTTTTTATTTTTAACACTGCGGAGATTGTACTTTCTCTTTGTTCGTACCACCCTGGTAATGTTAAACTGGAGCGTGACGTGGAGACCCATCGAGACCTCTGAACTCGGAGACTGCTTTTGATCGTCGAAAATCGAAGATTTTGATCGTCGGTTTTACAAAACAAGTGAGACGCATCCAGAATGAATTCTTTCATTACTCTGGCTTCTTTTTACCTGAAGTAATTGGACCCATGTCCCTCCGTTTATCGCTGAACATTCCACGACAGCTTGTGTCCAACGAGCCTCGTTCACAATTTGATAAATTCGCGGCTGTCGGTATTGGCAGAAGCCACGCTTACTTTATGCCAGGATTGATTGATGTGTTTATTGAATCGGAAATAATTTCTTTTACAAAAGGAAAATAAATGTGTGTTTGTGTGTGTGTGTTTGTGTTTTTCCCCGCAGTTCATACGGGGCAGCGAATCGCCCGTGTCCTGGCGTTACTACTACGTTACCTGACTTTGTCCTGGTTTGTTTGATCTGTTACCTTTGAATCCTGTGTTGTTCTCTACCAAGCAACGTGCCTTCGTGCTAACCTGTTTATATTAAACTCCTGAACACCGCTGTAGAACATATATTTTCGTGTTTTTTAATATCCCTTTTTATTGTCTAATCGTATAATAAATTGCCATAAGCATACAGTTAAATGCAAGATATTGGAACAGGGACACACTTTTAGTTGTTTTGGCTCTGTACTCCTGCACATTGGATTTGAAATAAAACGAAGAATATGAGGTTAAAATGCAGTCTGTCAGCTTTAATTTGAGGGTATTTACATTTGTATGAGGTGATCCATGTAGATATCACAGCCCTTTCTATACACAGAACCCCCCATTTTGGGGGAGCAAAAGTATTTGTACAGTTGGCTGCTCGGCTGTTTCCTGGCCAGCATCATTGGTTCATGCACAAGACTGCTAACAACAGGTCCATTGTGGTTGTGGAAATAACCCCTGTTTTTCAGGGGTTTTCAATGGATACCCTGTACCTTTCAATGTAAATAAACATTGGCAATACAATTATACAATCCAAGACCTGTAGGTATTCTAGACCTCATTGTCACTGTTAGGTTTTACAGAAGGGAATATATCATTGTGTGATTGTTCGTCTGTGCTCGTGTAATTTTAATAAAATATTCCCTTTCATGGCACTCTGGTCTCAGTTTTCTGTGTCTCTCTGTCTCTCTCTCTCCCTCTCTTCCTCTCCCTCTCCCTCTCTCTCCCTCTCTCCCTCTCTCTCTCCCCCCCAGGTCATAGCCCTTTTTATCTGGGTTTTCACAGATCCCGCCTCCTCTGTGACTGACTGTTTGAACAGCTGCATGTGACCCGCCCCCTCCCAGAAGACCTGTACACGTGTTGCATGCACGCCACCAGGTGGGCGTGTCTCTCCAATGATAAGGTGAAAAGGTGATGGGTGGTGAGTGTGGAGGTGGTAATGACCCAGCTTCACTTATCCCGAATGTGCACACGGAGCATCTCTGTGTCCTGAGTGTGCACGTAGAGCAAAATAAGTCTTGTTAAAAATATTTTGTAAAAATGTGAAAAGCAGGGACGAAAACATGTTTTTTTTAATGTTCTTGTGGTCCATACCAGTGATGAATTGCACACTGTTCATGTTTATCATAATGATCACCTTTAGACTATGTAATGTTATGACAGCACATGGAGTTTCCTAAATGTTTTGGATACCCTTGTTTTTTTGTCCCAGCCACAGGGAGAGTAAATCTAAGTGTAAAAACAATCACAAACTTTTTTATCTCCCGTGTGAGAAAAGGAAAACGGTCTGTTTCTGTTAGAGATGGCACATATCCTAAAATCATACTGCCACACACACACACTCACGTGTGCACATACACACCCATGCACTCTACCTAATCCGAATGACACATAATAGTTTTCCATCTTGTTCAGCAAAAAGCATAGATCAGCTGTTTATATGCTGTAACATGTCTTCTCTTTGTTTATTTTAAAAAACAAGCTGGGGCACAGCAGTTGCTGATCAGTTTCTGCAGTTGTAAAGCTCAACACAGGATGACCGCTGCAATGAACACACTAAATACATCACAAACACCATTAAAGTCAAAGGTTCTCTTTCCTGTGTGCATATCACTGCTCCCCACCCCCCCACCCCAAAAGACCCCACCTATTAGTAGACACTTAAGACATTAAAGGATCCAGGGCAGGCCTTCTCCACATTAATGCTGTATGCACATGCACAGCAGTAGAAGACCAGCACAGGAGTTTACTGTGTACCTGCAGGAAATTACTACAACTGCTACTCAACAAATGGAGAGTGATATGGCTCTAATTTATTTTTTTTTTTTTTTTTCTGAAACCGCCAAAGAAATCAAAGTAGCTGTGGTTTGCACCCCCTCCCAGACACACATACACACACACATCTGCAAGTTTACTGTTCTAGTGTAATAAAAGTGTAATGTAATGTTTTCCATTTACAACACAGCAAATACGTAACTGTATGCGTAAAGGAAAATGCAATAAATTAGACAAATTGGCTTCAGAAAGGGCTGAAGGTCACTGTGAGTTATTTTGTCTTTTACTGTGGTAATGCACAGACTCTGTGGAGTGGCTTCCTGCCCCGCAAGGCTGTTAAAAATTGACAGGAACAGTCGCTTGTGTTCCACGTGGGGGGTATTACACAATAAAAGTACCTTTCAGTGTGAGGGAGTAATTAATTTTACATTGACCGCAACACCCCCGGAAAAGCAGTACGTGCGACTGCCTGCTCACTGATTGGATGGAAATCTAGAGGGGCGGAACACAGAAAATGTATTTGTTCCTCAGCTTTGCGGACGAATCCGTATTTACATCCACGTGTGCCCTGAGACACAGGTTGCCTGACCTTGACTGTTGATGCTGTTTCTTTCGAGTGGAAAGTCGTTTGAGAGAGAGGTAGGCAAATAGAGGAAACAAAGTCAAAGTGGCCGTCCGTCTCAGGCCATTTGCCAAATTTACCTCTGATATATAAAGTGTAATATTAAAGGACAGACAAGTAACTGCTTTTCTGTTTGTTTCCCTTTAGACTTTTAATGATTCAGAGGTTAATGACTTTGGCTGGCAGCCAAAAGATTGCAGGTTTGATTCTCAATTATGATCCTGAGCAGTATTTGAACCATGAATTTATCCAATAAATCTCCCAGGTTTAGAAATGGATAAGATTTGAAAAGTGAATTATGTAAGGACCCCGTTATGATATCACCTGCTCAGTACTTGAATATTAATAACAACATACATTATCTTACCCCTTCAAGCTCCACAAAACTTGAGGCTTCATCAAACAGAGTAAGGCTGCTTGTGTGTCAGCATGTGTATATTTGTGATTGGACCAGACCATTTTGAAGAATATATTAGATATTTTCAGACCTTTCGGACAAAGTACTGGCTTTACAGGTTTATGATTTTTTTTAAAATACACGTCGAGTCATTATAAAGCAGCTTCAGTGATATCAGTTTATTATTGTTATTATTTTAACTGCGCCTAGTATTTAGCTTGAATATAGCAGTCTCTGGTTGCATGTAGGCCTATCATAGGAAATGGTTGCAACCAAAAATAAGAAACTTAAAAAATGTAATTTCATTGAAAAATAATGGGATAATGTAAACAATGTTCTGGAGGCACAATATCACCGTACAGGTGGATTTTTTTCTTCAGCAAAATAAATAGCAAATGTGCATTAAAATTTGTAGAAATATGTCCTGCTTAAGTTTGTTCCTTGCAATGGTTGTGTTAACTTATTTTCGATATAGAAATAGATTTTAAGATGTGCTCTTTAGGGTTTACCACCCCTACAAGACCAACAGTTAAACAACGCTCGTTTACACCCGCCCCCCACTGAGCACCCGTAAAATTGGGTAATTATTTAATGAAACTTTACTGTAAGAACAGTGAAGAAACCTCGCAATTAATGAGACCATGAGAAACAAGAGAAGCGCGCGTGACTAGACCATTTCACTGTGTAAGAGTGTGAAGCAGGGCGTTCCTGCAAAAGAGCATCCGTGCTCAGCGAACCTACCCTGGGCAAATAAAGGTTAAATAAATAAAAAATAAATTAACTCGGTATTAGTAGGCTATCGACTATTTGATTAAATGACCTGCTATATCGTTTAAACTATTCATTAATGATAAAAGTACTTGCATTTCTTCCTTGATTACCTTTAATGCGCAAAATGAGCATATAGAATACAGGACATATGTAAACCAACACTAAAACACATTTATATATGATCATTTGATAAAAATGAAAGGCCACAAATTGGCACAATTGTGGTCCAAATATAATCCATAAGTCAAAGATATAGGAATATTCTATGACCATAGTAATGGTCGACTCAGTCCACACACATGTCAGTAAAAGTAAAAGCTGAATATTAATTTTTGTTCATAAACTAAAAGTTGCGTAGGTTACTTGACTGTCACTGTATGTGTTATTCGTGGCAAATCTTGCCGGGTGAATCTAATTTAAAAGAAACATTGCTTGAGAGGACGCACCGCCTGATAAGAACTTAAAAGTGATTGAACTTATTTCTCACTCAATCAATCCTCAGCTTGGATTTTTAAGTCCTGCAATGTGATGAAAGATAAACGAACAAGTTTTGACAAGTAAAGTTTCGTTGTATGAAAATGTAGGTGACATTCATTTCGGCGACTTCTCCGACTGTAATCCAAAGATATCTAAAGAGAGTAAGAGAATAAGACAATTGGCACGTATCAAATAAAATATGTAAAATCGACACTTCAAATTAGTGACCATACAGAGCTTTTTTCTGTAATGACACCCGTCCATGATCTGAATAAATAAGCAAATAAAAAGAGGATTGTGTTGCTTCTGAAAGAACAAATTGTTGGTCACAAATACAAAAGTTAACGTTTCAAAAGTATCGTGTTCGCCACCATTCAGACAATTAATTGATTGTTGCTTTGAGACATCAGTCAAATAAGAACAGTGAATTAAATATTGCATTCATCCGTTGGATAGTTAAATGTATCTAGTAGCTTTGTCGAATTCTCTCGAATTTGGGTCAAGAGAAAAATTAAATGGCAAGCCAATTTTGTTTTAGTCTAAAACAAGAAATCATGTAATTTTGTTTTAGTTACATTTTAGAATTCATCCGTTTAATAAAGGGGCATGATAAATAAGCTATTATGCCAAAAAAAAAAAAAAAAAAAAGTAATTTTGTCCCTTAATAAAAAGCCGCATGGAAACATCAGTTACTCATTCAGGTAAACCTTTAATTGTTTTTTTATTTTTTATTATTATTATTATTTTTTAAAAATTAAATAGTAGCAATGTCACGCTTATTCACGTAGCTACTTCTTTAGTTTTTTTAAAAATCAGTGGCTACTCGCCTTCAACGTCACAGCAATTGTACTATTCACTGAAATGTCATCACAAATACTTCAGTATGCATACTCGGAAAAATTGATGGCCTTGATACATTTCGTTATTTACTGTGTCCACATTTTTGGTTATGCCCTTTATAACCTGCTAAATATAACAACAACAACAACAACAACAACAACAACAACAACAACAACAACAATAATAATAATAATATTAACAACAACAACGACGATTAAAAATGCTCACTTTAATAAAATCTGGACCAGTGTTGTCTCGCTGAAAAGAGAAAATATGCATTTAAGGCTGACTCATGGCTGAAAATATTGCTTTAATTGACGTACGTGTATTTCAGATGTGGGACATTTGACGAAAATATGATAGTAAAACGATCGACAAAATGAGATTTAGAGAACACAAAGATCTAGGCATTCGCTTAATCTCGTTGCATCAGCAGCGCGGTATGCGGTGTTACGCAACGGCCGGCATGAACCCTGCAATTACAGCTGTCAGTTCGTCAGAGATCAATGTTTTCTTTTCAAGAAGCGTCATTAAGTGGTTTAAAATAGCCCTGTGTAATTTACATAGCTTAACGCATTACGCTTATTAACAACTAATGGAAAGTACCAACCATTTAGTCATTTATTTAGCCTAGCACAATTACATTTTCTTCGAACTGTTTTGACACGTCAGTAGTCAATATTAGCATAATTAAAACCTAAGCAAGCAGTCCTAGTCGGTATAATTGGAACAGAGGGCTGGACGTTCTCCAGTAAATGAAAACGCCCTATAATGCGCGTATGAAGGTGTTTTGTTCCTGAAATACTAACGTTAATCAAGGAAACATATTTCTAATGGTAACGTGAGACCAGCACCCTCAGATTATGAAGCGCAGGGCTTTATTTAGGAAACAAGTTGACGCACTAAGGGAAAGCTGCTTTTGTTTATTTCTTAACACGCAGGTAAGCTTTTACAAAACAAATAGTTTATAATACAGGTGTGTGCTTATTACAGTGACCATTTACTCATTTCTCTTATTTTCTGTTTCTTTTTCCTAACCTCACCTTTTGGATGCTCCATGTGATTTATGTCAACAGAGCAAACAACCTGAACACATTTTACATTAAACACAGAGCTAATAAACAAACTCAACCAGGTTGATTAGCACGATTAATTTCTTTAACAAATATGAAACGCCGTTTAAAATGCCAAAGTTCTCCCCAAAAGGACATTACATGTAGACGGTTTTCACCACCATCTAGTTTCCCTAATCTCCAAATCTGAAATATTCTACATTAGCTACATGCCTGGGTACCAACCCACTCGTTTTGTCTGATAATGGCATTCTGCAGAAAAAGGAAAAAAAAAACAAAAAACTTTTTTTGTTATAGCAACTCAGAGGCGGCATAAATGCAACAGCTATTACATTGCATTTAGGCTATACAGACGGCGACATATTGTTATTTATTTTTTAGCCACTCGGTAGAGGACTGAATTACGCGTGCACAAATCTGAAATGACTACTGTAGCAGCAGTCAGTGTATTAAGTTATTGACCGTTTTGCATTTATGATGCGCTACATTTATATCGATGCTGCCCCAGCACTATTACTACTTAATAATAATAATAATAATAATAATAATAATAATAATAATAATAATAATAATAATATACAGGCTACCTATTTAGACGTTGGTCATTACTGTATTAAGCTAAGTCTTACATGCATGCGACATAATTGAGACATGCTGGTAGTTCTGAAAGCTCAACAGTTTGGGAATGCAAATATCGTGGGCATAATCTCAAGGTTTTTAATATAACATGTGGAACAGAAATTCTGCTTTATAGTCATAAATGAGCAACATGCCGTACAGAAGATGATATCGGCTTGCTTTCAATATTTAATTCAGCAACTTACAGTGTTTTCAAAGTGAATACATAACATCAATCAAAAAGCTCAGGCTATTAATGTCGTACTACCTAAATGTTCTTGGTTTTATATTTACTGTTGAAGTCGGCTTCGCATCCATATCCTTTCTCAGCAAATCCGAAACAAATGCTGTCCATAATGTCAGTCACGCGGACAAACAAAAAAAGTCAAGTTAACATCTTGGCACTGATGTCCAAGTTGGCCACAGTAAAAGTAAACAGTGTTTCATCGAATAGCTCAATTTTTTAAAGCATGTACATACAACGCACATACATTTCGTGATCGTCAAGTCATGAAATGCTGCCTGCGGAGGTAAAATTACTTTTGTTCTTTGAGCTAGGTTGCACGTGCCACCCACTTGCTGCTCAAAGACTGTAGGCCTGTATGTTTGTTTTTTTCTTGCTTGCCTCATGCACATTTTTTGTTGTTTAACTTTTAGACTACGTTTCATCAAATTATGGTAATTGTGTCCATAACCGGCTAATAGTGCAGACTATGGTGTTTACTTGATTTGGCTTTCTTCCGTCGCCGAGTTTAACCTCTGACTTGTGTGGAGAAATAAGGATAATTTTAGTGGCAATCATCAGTACTTGCAGCACTGGGTGGGTGACCTGAAGTTTTCCATTACTTTACGTTTTGCGGCCTTTAACTCTCAAACTAACGATTAACATGTGATACGTTTAATTAAGCGCGGTGCATTTTATGGCTTGGAGCACCGACTCTGCTTTTATGAAACACTTCGAAAGTCAATGACGTTTCAGGTTTCATTTCCAACACAAACGACCGTTTGTAAAACCCACCGTCCACGTGGTTTAAATAAATGCTAGAGCATTCCAAATGCACAACAAATTGATCAGCATGCACTTATACGGTGTAATTACGCAAGCCTGCATAAATTCATTAACTTTCTTTAACGTCGTTCTTGCAACGACTTTAAAGCAAGTTAATGAATTTGTACTTGTAAGCATAACCCACTTATATGTAAAGCCCTATTTATTTGTCTTTTCATTGCACAGTAAGCATATAATGTGCAGACCTACACTCAGTGGCCACTTAATTAGATACACCTGCTGTTTAACACAAATTCCCTGGTCCTCCAAACAGTGAACCATGTTTCTGGATTTCTGTATACAGTATAAAATATACAGAAATTGTAAAGAAGTTGCTGTTCGACCAAGCATTAGAATAGGCCAGACTTCTAAGCCACTTTGACCATGTGGTATGATTGTTGGTGCCCAACGTGGTAGTTCCAGCATCTCAGAAACAGCTGCCCTCCTGGGATTTCCGAGCATTACATTCTCTAAAGTTTACAGAAAATGGTTCAATAAACATAAAACATCCATAGAGCTGCAGTTCTGTGGACAAAAACATCTTGTTAATGAGAGAGAGGTCAGATGAGAATATGCAGACTTGTTAAAGCTTACAGAAAGGCCACAGATGCTTGAACAACAGCTTTTTACAACAGTTGTGCACAGAAGAGCATCTTTGAAATGCACAACACATCAAACTTTAAATCGGATGGGCTGCAGCAGCAGAGGACCATGACAAGTTCCACTCCTGTCAGCTAAGAACAGGCAGATGAGGCTACAGTGGACACATGATCACCAAAACATGACAGTTGAAGACTGAAAAAACATTGCCTGATCTGATGAATCTCAATTTCTGCTGCAGCATGCAGATTGCATGGTTGGAATTTGGTGTAAACAGCAGAAGTCCATGAATCCATCCTGCCTTGTGCCAACAGTTCAGACTGGTGGTGGCGGTGTAATGGTGTGGGGAATATTTTCTTGGCACACATTAGGTCCCTTAATACCATTGGAACATCATTTCAATGCCACAACATACCTAACCATTGTTGCCGACCATGTGCATCCCTTTCTGGTCACTGTCTTTCCTTTTTCAAATGGTTACTCTCAGCAGGATGATGGCACAAAGCATGCATCATCTCAAGCTGGTTCCGTGAACATGACTGGAGTTCAGTTTACTCCAGTGGTCTGCGTAGTCCCCAGATTTCATTCCATCCACTTTTGGGATGTGTTGGAACAGGATATTGACAGGAAGAATGCATGGCCAAAAATTCTTCAGGAACTGCATGATGCTACCGTGTCAGTGTGGACCAAAATCCCCAAGGAATGTTTCCAGTACCTTGTTGAGACGGCGCCATGAAGATTTTAGGCTGTTCGGGAGGCAAAGGGGGGTGCTACCCAGTACTAGATTGGTGTATCTTATTTAGTGGCCACTACCAAGTTACGGCCAGAAGTTTGGCGCTTTTCAGGGCAGATCCTACTATAGCATAGGTATTCAGCTATGACACAGATTATACAGACCCCATTATACAGTCTACAGAATCTGTCTGTGTACCACCTATATTCATATTCTAAGCTTATCTGGCTCTCGGTGCATAAGAAATGGAAAGAAGCCAAGCTGTTTGAGCTGGTTGTATAGCAGCGAAAATGGTTCCATTAGACCGGGCACCGCACGGTACAGTTCACAAATTAAAAATCCCTCTGTACTTCTGTACATGTACACAAGAGGGCAACGTGACCGCAAACAAGGCTGTTCCCGTGAGCAAAGCAGGAACACATCACCGGCATGGCATGCTGCCACCCGGTTGCAGCACAAAGGAACTCAAACGAGCTGGATTATGATGAGGCAACAAGAAACATTATTTTCTGGTCCAGACGTACGGTACGTATGTTCTGCGCACGTGTCAGTGTTTGCCATTCGCAGGGTTGTTGTGCTAGTGTGTAGGCCAATGCATTTTCCTTTGTCATATACTGGCAGCAACGTGATAACACTTCATATTAGTACGCTGTGTTTATAAAAGGGCTGTAGCCTGTCAACCTTTTTTGTTTGTTTTGCACATTTATATCATGGGACATTTGTTTCGATATTTAACTAAAAGTTCATAAGCGTATAGTAAGCGATTTAAAATAACGTGGGCGTTGATCTTCAGTTGTTCTGCGTTCATTCCTGGGAAGACTTTTGCTATTATTATTGTTATTATTATTATTATTATTATTATTATTATTATTATTATTATTATTATTATTACTATTATTATTATCGCCGTCGTAGTAGTAGTATACAATTATAATAATAATAATACTAATAATAATAATAATAATAAATGTATATAGCAATAGTTGCAGAAGCAGTACTGTTGTAATTGTATGTATCTATTTTAGTGATAATTGCGCTGGTAAATTTCATAATATAAATATTATATTTTATACTGACATTTTGAATTTTCGTATTCTTAATGTTCACATAGGCCTGAATTCTTTTGCAATTTGTTTCATATACCTTAAATTGACTGCATGTTTTTTATGAAGTGAATATGCTGTTCTTGTGTTTTAATACAGTGAAAATAATATAATCGGATTAGAATACATTAAGATGTTATCCGTTGTCACGGTGTCAACGTATCTCACTGCAGTTGAGCGTGCAGGCTATTACTGGAATGAAGCCGCTTTGTCGGACAGGCGATGTTGAGTATTAAATTTTGTAAATTTTTTTATGAAATTGTATTTGCTATTATACCAACTGGACGGGGTTATTAACGACGGCCTGTTTTGTCTTTTGTCAGTCAGAATAGTGTAACCTAAAACATTTCTACCTAATCGTTTTGTTGATATAGGAAATGTTTTATTTTACGTGCTATCTTACTTCTGAATGATGTTCCAAACATTGGATTTTGATTTGGTCTGTGTCTCTGACTGTGTGTTTTTCCTTATTTCTCAGCCTCATAATGGAGTTCTTGAACACACCTTTATCCCAAATGTTATGGAGCTGTATATAGGCCTATAAGTCTTCCTTATAGATTTCACCTTATAACTTAATGTATAATGTGGCTATCGTAGCCATTTCAGATTTGCACATGTGCAATTCAGTCGTCTACCACCTCTCAAAGGAATGGAGCAATGTGATCATTTTTTGCGGGAATTTTCTTTTCTTTTTTCTTTCTTTTTTTTTTTTTTTTTTTACACAAAACTGCTTTTGAGCTAGCGAAGTAAAAAAAAAATGTTCCGGAAGTAATTTTCAAGTATAACACTCTTTTTATTTACAATAAATCCAGTCATACATCATTTGAAAGGTTATCTGTCCTTGAAAAGTTAGTATGGTTTTCGGAGTGTATTGTACCCGTATAAATGTAACCGCTGTTACTGTTACGATGCCTCTGTATTGCAGATATGTTCATGTTTACAGAATGCCACCTAAAAAGAAAACGAGAGAGTTGGTAGCCTACCCAGGGAAGTCAAGGAGAGTGCTTTTTAGTGTGTAGAGTGTTTAATATTTATTAACCAACTTAATATTATTCATTTGAATTTTAAAATTAGTGAAGTGTTTAATGTTAAATGTGTTCAGCTATTATGCGTGCTGTGATGACATCGCCTCATCTTCTGGATGCTTCATGTGATTAATGGGAAAAACAGTAACCTGGTCACAGACATTTGTAATAAGCACACATCAGATTGGTCTGTATGGTAGGCTATTGCGTTTACATTTACCGTTACAATTATTGCGCACCTCTGTTACATTCATACCACCTAGTCGATATGATCAGACCTTTGGTTTTATCCGACTTGTCATGTCTAAGCTGTTTGAAGTAAAATTTCATAGTGCTAGGCTAAATATTTTTTGAGCAAATGAGCTAAATCCCCAAACTGTTACATGTATAGTGACTCTCCCCTACATAATTGTTGCAATGATAAGCGCGTAAAGCTATTCCATACACGGCAGAACCAGAAAACCACTATTTAATTATAAATAAAAGCATATTATTTAAATATCATATTTAAACAATTAGTGTTACCCTAATATGTGTATTAAACCAGAAAAGGTAATTTGTTATTTTTTTAAAAAATGAATGTGTGTGTGTGCGCGCGCGTGTGTATACGTGTGTGTGTGTGCACAATGCTTCTTATGAATGTCTGTTGTGTGCTTAATTTCATCCAGCTTTGGTAGATATGCTCAGAAGAAAGGTGATCTTCGTAAACCTTTACATTGTCTCCTTGAATTTCTTAATCCTGAAAATACAGACCATCACAATAATAGTCATAATATGATAATAATGCGGTGGCAGCAAACGGCGGCTGCTCTAGACTTCCGGAGGCCGCGCTGCGCTTGTGGCTATCTCTACCAATCGCCAGGTGCAGCGGGGGAGGCGCTCAGTAGTCTCAAGCTATTGTAATAGGCACAATGCCACAAAACATGGCAAACGTGGCTGTGGTTCACGCGGTTCAAAGCGCTTTCTTTAAAAAAGCCTTCACAATATTAATGAAAACAGGCACTACATTCAGTTAAAGTTGCCTGCACAATTCTGATGGACGTCAGTGGTTATCATTTTAAATGTCGCTTGTCGCAATTTAACATTTCGGTTAGATGAATGAGAATCACAATAACTACTACTACTACGACTACTACTAACTGTTTTGTTTGTAGGTAGTGGACCTACCTACAGTAGAATGTAGCCTATATTTTAGGCTACATATTTTGGAGCTATAGGCAAAGCAAAAAAAATGCTTGCGTTTGTCTTCATTTTGAGCGTCCTCTGGGCTAAGTTCAGATCAAATACTTTTAACAAGAAAAAAAAAAGAAAAACGTTTTGCATTTGAGTTAGTTATGTTTATCAGGTTACTTGCTGTCCGTTAATGTCCGACCATTTTAGGCAAATATTTTCCTATTGTATTAACTTCTCTGAACTGACGCATGTGTCTACGGCACTGTAGTTGATTTCAGAGGCGGAACGCTTATATCCACTGTATAGGGTGCACGAGCACTGCGCACCAATAGCATCCGAACGTAAATGGCCTTGAAAAGTGACGCTATCGAAGAAGGGGAGGGCGTTTCCATTCGCCGCAATCTCGGCTCCGGACTTTTCAAGCAGCGGGTTTCTTTATGGCACATTAACTTCAAGAGCTCACTTTGGAAACGTCTCGACTCGTCTTTCCTGGATTTACAGCTGGCGCATGCTGGTGTTCGCGTTTTCAGCTGTCCTTTCCCAGAGAGGGTTGTAGACTACTCCAGAAACGGAACCCAACGCTCCACGACGGCATGTTCGTCTTTTTTTCCAGCTCGAGGAAACATTGAAAGAAATCAAAACAAACTTGGCAGTTGACAATGTCAACCAAGTAGTAACACAAAAAACAGACGTTCTCTCTACAGCAGCACGGTGTATTATCTCGACGTTTGCTCTGCTTTTTGTGCAAAGTAACACTGGGTTTGTGTGGAAGATTTTAAAATTGTATTATATATTTATTTGTTTGTACTTTAAGTGCCTTCAGACAGTACTTGCAGATATTGTCGCGATCCTTAAGCATAGGTTCGAGCTACTGATAAGCTTGTGACAGCACATTTTTATGGACATTGCAACAGGTCCGGAGTCAGTGGAGAGACGCATCACAACGAGGAGTTATTCCGATTTGTCTAAGATGTTGGACGGTATTAAAATAGAAGATAATCTCAGGTCGGGACCGACTACACTGGGAGCTATGCTTGGTAAGTCTTTGACACGTGTTTTCATGAACAGACCGCAATTCCTTCATTTTTGGCTTGAAAAGAGTCCTAGCTACGTCTGTCTCCTTTTGGATAAGTTCTGTAACAGCTGACCGGACAGTTGATGTTTTAAATATAGTGTGTACCAATGAAGCTTGCAGTGAATGTTCATATTGGTTAGCGCAATTCATTAGTAATTGGTTTGCAAAATTAATATAATTCTGCACAAACAGGATTTTGTATTTTATTTGTTAAGCATGACATTTACATTTAGGCTTGTATCTTCTGACTGTGCTCGTAACAAGTTAATAAGTAAGATTTAATCGACATATCATATGTTTTTATTTGCATTTAATAAACCGATCTTACTAAAATTAATATCATATTTTCTCGACCTAACATGGTATACCATTTACAAAGAATATGACCAGACACAAATGTAATTGGCACAATTTACTCAAAGATAAACTCTGGCTGCAAATAAATTACACACAACACCCGCGGCTTCGGTAGCCTAGTAGATACTTTTGTCATTTTGATTTGTATTATTTACAAAACAAATGTCTTGAGATATAACCGGAAATGCTTATTTAATATATGGAGCAGATTCGCATGTAATTATTTTCGTGGCTCCTGGCGAGCATGGCACCGCAATTATTTAAATTTAATTAAAAGCAGTAAATATTAATGTTAGACGCCTGTCGTTCCTGTCACCTTTACCACCTTAAAATTGTTGGACGCGTGTGTGTGCACGAGATTATGTCTGTTTGAGAATTCCATGTGTTACACTACAGTTGACTCCCTGCATTTTTAAACCATTGACAGCGCTTTCCTTCGTTACTTTGTAAGAGTTTTAAAATTTCGTATACTGCCAGGGACGGAGTGTCGTCACCAGGCGGTTTGCGAGGGATGCCAGCGGCCCATATCCGACAGATTTCTGATGCGAGTCAACGAATCTTCGTGGCACGAGGAGTGTTTGCAGTGTGCGGCGTGTCAACAACTGCTCACCACCAGCTGCTACTTCCGAGACAGGAAACTGTACTGCAAACCTGACTACCAACAGTAAGAGCACTGATTTATTTGTATTATTATTTTTCGTTTATCAGTTTAGTTTTTGCTATTGTTTTGCTATTTGTTATTTTATGTTCGACTACCGTGTGAAGCCGTTACCTTTCCCACATTGCTGGCAAAATGTAAGATCTGTGTGTTTTACTCGGAAAACAAAACATTTCATATTTTGCAACATATTTAGTATATCCATTATACCTTTGCCATTCTTGCGCTTCTTACATAATTTCATTTAGTGTTACCTTTCCTGTTTAATATATTTTACTGCAGGAGTATTTCATGGTTATATCTATCATTTTATACAGGTCACATGGCCTACATCACTGGGCTTAATTATACTTCCTCAGAATTTGTTAAGCATTTTGGAGGTTAAATAGAGGGGAATTATTTATTTATATCATACAGCACGACAAATCAAGCATTCGTGTTGTTAAATCACCAGGAATCAGAAACACGCGTGCTCATTTCTGCATGTCTCCCTGTTAGTCTACTCATTTAAATTATTAGTGACCGCAGTTTTAAACTGGGCTTTTTATAGCCTGCGCATTGAACTGAACATATAGGCCTATCACCAAAAACAAACCTAGACAAAGCCGTTGTATGTCCCATATCTGACTTGCATGCTGCAAAATCATTATTTGGGTATTCGGTGATATATGTGGTAGGCCTATATCACATTAAAAAGCAAAGCAATTACCCTATTAAATAGGACCGAATACGCTGAGTATTTTGCATGTTGTGCACAGGCTATGCATGGTCATTCTAAAGTAGGCCAGTGTGGCATTCGAGCTAAATTAGAGACTAATTCATTGTTTGATATGAAGCAATGTTCTGTTTAAATGCAACGCAACAATGTAATCAGCGGCGAAAAACGCACTGATTAACGTCTACTGCTCCGTAACGTGTCTGCGGTGTTGTAGGCCTATCGCGCAGTCTGCTGAGTATGCCCGCGTATGATTGAGAGAAAACGAGAGTAGCCTACAAGTGCGCGTGCGTTTAATTGACTTTAATTAAACGGATTGACGACTGGGTTTTTGTAGCCTATGTCTTCATTCGCGGACATACAAAAGTAGTGGACCACGGCAGGCGATTCTGAAACGCCACTACAGAAACATGTCAAAATAGAACAGATATTTCTGAAGGTCTGTTGACGGCTGCACGTATTTTTCCGAAAACATCGGTTCGTCCATTTTTTCAGAACATGTCGGCACCTGAAACTGCAAAGGCAAGTTATTTTCTGTATATTTTAATACCAAAAACATTCAGAAAATATTGAGGTGTTACATATCCATAAAACTGTTTAATTTGGAAATGTATAATGTCAACCTCGTAACTCGTTTTCTCGTTTAGATTTTTTAAAACAAGTCGAAAGTTATCTCAACCAGCTATAGCAATGGTCAGAGTTTCACAACTCAAAAACGAATGAAGTTGGTTAAAAACCGCCAGGGGGTAAAACTATAATGGTCATTGGCACGTGAAAATTAGAAGTAGTTTTTGCTGTTCCTGATGATTCCATTTTTTTGCTGAAGTGTGAGGTTCGTGTAGGCCGCTGACGACATGTTATTTTCAGTGTTTTCTTTCCTTACTTGGTGTTGGCTGCACGCAAATTTTTGATAAAACTGGCAGGGAAAATGTAGCCAGTATGCAAATATTATTTTCAGTAATGGCATATTATCAAAGTGTTTATAATACTATAGTACTACTACAACTACTACTATTACTACTGCTACTACTAATAACAATAATAATAACTATTATTATTATTGTTATTATCGTTATTATTATTATTATTATTATTATTATTATTATTATTATTATTATTATGTTCTTATATCAGTGTTAATTTCGAACCTTTCAATGACTAGTTGAATTAAGACCAGTTCACATTCAAGAACTTTGCTTTGGGTGCTGTAAGAGAATAAAGTATTGATTAGAGTGCATGTTGTGACATGTATAATGTGTAGTGAGTGCTTTTGTATGTGAAAACATGTAGCTTGATAGAAGCACACGGTATTAATATTAGAGAAGTTAGTGAGTTGTGGTTTTGTGTCAGGGGTGGGGGGGGGTTAAATTCTGGCTTAGACAGCATAGGTGATTTGTAGACTGTGGGATGCCCCGTGTAGCCCCTCACTGCAAGGGCGCCGCTCACGGCTGTCACTACATTTTAAGGGCCTTTTGTGATGGAGGTTTAAACATCGCTGCCTCAATCACCGGGGCATTGTCCCTCTCTGCCGGAAATCCAGCGGCAAACAATGAGAAACATCTATCGTTTCGCATCAAGAGATTTTTTTTTTTATTTTTTTTACGTTGATCCAGCTTTCACTCAGTCTGCCTGCGAGCAGCAGAGCTACAGCTCTAAGAGTCCCATCGCCGCAGCTCAGAATTCCAAATTCCATCACCCCGGAAACGGCAGTGTAGGCTGACACAGGGGCAAACAGTGCCGGGAACAAGGCTGAGAGACGGCCCCTATTCTCGTTTTGTGACTTCTGGGTATATTGTAACCTGGACTGCAAGGACTTATCGTGTGTGTGTGTGTGTGTGTGTGCATGCGTGTGTGTGTGTGTGTGTGCGCGCGCGTTTGCGTGTGCGTGTGTGTTTCCTGTCTTGAGTGTGAGGTGTGAGAGATGGACCGTGTGAAGGTATCACAGAGTGATAGTGTGTTACCAAACATCTCTCCTCTCTCTCTCTCTCTTTTTTTTTAGTACCGACTAACTGAGACTAACAGCAGTCTGTCACTGTTAACATAGTGAATGAGGGGCAGCCAGGAACTTCCTCTCATATGAATTTTGTCTAGCTAACATTTCTAACATTGTTCTGGCTGTAAGGAAATAGGAGTAGATACACAATAAGCGTATGCATCTGACTCTGAGAAGTTCTGCTTTTATAAACGTTTTATGTCAATTTTTATGTTGAGGTTGGATTCAGCTCATAGCTCTAGAAATTCACCACTGTGTCCTTCATTCATTTACAGTTTAGTTTAAGTCCAGGAAAATTATTCAAAAATCCAACATAAATATGAAACTGAAATACAAAGAAGTGGGTGAAGCACTTTACCTTTAAAAATTATGTTGTGTTTTGTGCTTTTAGAAACCAACAAAATATTAAAAGGTTAAACAAATACACAGACAGCTAAAATGCTTTTATCAAGTCTTAATGGTGTCGTTTTTTTAATTAACATATTTGATTTCACTTTTGCATTTCATTTTATGTGTCACTCTGATGAAGGAAAATGTAAGTTCTTGCTGTCTATAACGAAGTAGGCCATGTTCCCCTAACGGATGTCTTCGGGAGAAGAAATTATGTAACACGAGATTATTTTATTTTTATAAAGAGTTTTATACATTAGCATCAGAAATCGTTGAGAAATGTAGATTTATTGAGAACTATCGTTTGGTATTGTGGATAATTGTGGAAATGTGCATGTGACTACAAAATATAGTTTGGAAATAAATCTAATTTGTCAGCTGTTCATGACATTTCAACGGTTTTACCGTACGCACAGGCCTGTCTCGTTTCAATTGTAGCATAGGTCCATGTTATTTTTTGTTAGCCTACGTTTTATTAAATCCCCGCCCCGTATCTGTGTTGACCACTGCATTGGTAATCTCACTGGCATCCCGCGGTGTACGTGACGACTGGGGTGTGACTGTTTGCTAAACTACTTGGTCGATGTTGCTGTGCATTTAGCACTTGGCGAACACCCCTTTTCATTTTACCCAGTGTGAGTCGACAGCCCAGTTTGGCGGGGCTCCCTGTCCGCTACCCCTGCTGTCTCTCCCTCACTGCCCGACTCTAATTAGAGCCGCATTAAAACCAGCGCCACCTTCACGCTGCTTCTTCGCGCATCCAGACGAAAAAGGAGAAAAGAAAGGGAATGTGAATGTGCTTTTCAGTTGCCGTTTAAAATTTTTTTTTAAATCCTGCGACCGAAAAAGCAATAGCTTGCTTAACAGCGTAACACGCAAATTCCTTTATGAAGTTTTCATGACGTCCGTCTGTACTGAGGCTTCTGATAGGGATGAATTGGAACCGCTGTCCCTTTTTATCCAAAACATCCGAGATGCGCGGCTCTGCTTAATTATTTTCACAATAACTCCTGAGATCGGCAGAACATTCCTTCACTCCTTCTTCCGTCTTCGTCGCCATACTGGAATAATGTTTTATTTTTTTGTAGGCTATTGTGTTCCTTGTTCCATTAAACCACAGTGATTTTCGATGGCAGCCGGTAGACAAGGCAGAATGTGTTTGCATTGGAATAGCCTGTTGGTAATATAACCTGAGTTTAATAGGCCTATGTTGTAAATGTTCACCGGCTTTGTCGTGTTAGTGTTATGAATGCTTCTGGATTTTATTGTGTACATATTTAAATGTTTTGTAAAGACGGGACTTTTCCAGTTTTGATTGATGGATGATTGTAATTGCGTATGTAGGCTACTAAAGGAGCCTGTCTGGCCTTAATATTTAATATTTCTCAGCATTTGTTTTGTTGAATTATGATAATCATACAAATTTCCGTTGAAGATTTGGCAGTGGGAATTACCCTGCTTATCTTTGTGCTTGCTTGTCTGCACCACAATGTTTGTGTTGATGTCTAAATTTTGTTGCTTCACATGCACTCTTTCAACATGCATATGCTATAGACAAACAGAATATACAGGTTTCTGTGAGAGATTAATTAAATATGTGAAAAATATTTGTGTTTTGACTTCAAATTCTATCATCCACATTACCAAATTTGTGTGTGCATGTGTGTGCGCGTATATTTTAATTAATTACATTTAATTAAAAGCTGTATAATTAGAATATATATATCTTCACATAATTGAGCTAAGCAAGCCATCTACACAAAGCTTGGTATTGGTATTATTCCACAAATCTTGGTAATTCTCCAGAAATCTGGATAATTTTCTTTCATCAGTCTAGAATTAAGTACCATGTCTAGTGATTATTTACAGACTTTCATATTTCCGTCGGTGTGATTAAAAAAAGCCATGATGGCAGCGAGTGGAGTGTTTTTTCCGGACGTGTTTTTGATGAAGAGGTTTAATTGACGATGGCATAGCAGTGGGCCCTTTGGTGCGTGTGCAGGCTGGATGGTGAGATGGACAGAAACGATGCTGGCGCAAGCCGTTCTGAAAATGCACACAAGGCAAACAGTGGGGTGGGTGGGGGGGGGGGGGGGGCAATGTTGTGTTGACTCGCCATGGCAACCAGAAGGGAGCTGCTGCCCTGGCAGTAGTGGGAGATGCCGAGCGAAAAGAAAAATGGATGAAACTGGACGTGGAGTTGAAGGGGAGTCCCTCCTCATGACTGAACTCCTGGTCGGGTCTGAAACCTGCTCTGGGTGTTTTTCCGTTTGTGGATTCCACCCACCCACCCCCCACCCCCCTCCACAACCCCAGTCCCCATCATTGCCCGGAAAACGGACCCTAGATAAATTATACATTTATGTTACAAATGGCCTTTTTGGGGGGGATAGGGGATGGCGGGGGGGGGGGGCTGGATATTTGATCCTGGGTCAGAAGATATGGTCACTGTCAGGAGTTCAGATTTTTTTTCCTGGCCTCAAAATATTAGCTTAGGAAAAGCCACACATACCCCCTCCCCGCCCATCCCCAATCCCCCCCAAAAAGGCCCACCCCCCTACACACTCACACTCACAGGCACACGCACACCACACCACAGGCCTGCTATTCCAGCTATTAAAATCAATCTGTATTACTGAAGGACAGATTGGCTTTGGTGGGTGGACTACGTTTCACATGTAATGGCCCACATGCAATTATTCTATTTAGGAAAAGAAAAAGAAGTGAGTTTTGGCTATTTTTTTTGACCATATTATTTTCATAGCAGTATTGACCATTGCGCGTGTGTGTGTGTGTGTGTGTGGTAGGGTGTGTGTGTGTATGTGTGTGTCTGTGTGTGTGTGTGTGTGTGTGTGGTAGGGTGTGTAGCTGTTCTTTGTAAAATCAAATGGTAAAACATTAGAATGATGGAGTGCATGCTTTGTGAGTTTTTCCTCTTCTAGTGCTGTTTGTGCTAAACTAGCAACAGCAATGGCAGCAACACTGGACTTTTTAAAAAATTGGGTCTCCCATTTAAATCGTCAGCTGTTCAATCAGTCTATCAATCATTATTTAGTTTATTTATTTACATATTTAATATACATAATGTGTGTGCAATGTTTTTTGAGTCCTGCAAATTCAGATTTCCATAGCCTTTTCAATAAAACTGTTGAAAGGAAAACACAGCAGAGAGGATTATGGTAATGGAAAACCAGCATAACTGACCCGTGACCCATTGACCGTTTCACAGAGGCTGTAGGCCCATGCGTTTGTACGGGGAGGTCTAGTGTGTGTGTGTGTGTGTGTGTGTGTGTGTGTGGAAGGTCAAAACTCACCCCAAAAGCAAATTACATTCCACCGGCTCACCAGCCAATGGGAACAAGGGCTCTAAATGTGGGGGTGGGGGGGAGTGTATTTTTCAACCTCACAGAAGAAAATGCAGAGCTCCTGCTCGCCATCGCGGGGCAGCGTTTGTGAAAATGTGTACGGACGCTGATGTGGCCAGAATCGCACGCGTGCAGTGGCGCAGTGCACCAGGGTGCTGATGGGGGCTCTTTTCAGGACCGTAGCTGTGGCATCCCCACGGGCCACTTGTTGTTTTTTAATTAGCTCGGCCCGGGATGTGGGTGCGTTAGTGCTGACAGGGTGGGTTTTTCTGTGTGTTTTTCGGATCACAACCAACACCCCCCCACACACACGCGCACACGCCCCCTGGGTAGTGCTTACACGCTGCGAACGTCGTCGGTGGGGGCGGGGTGTGTTTGACTTTAATCTCATCGAATATTGAATGTTTTTTGTTTTTTGTTAAGGGGGGAGGGGGGGGGGGCATATTGTCATTACCTTAATTCTGCACAGACGGGGTTCAGGTTTTGGGGCCCAAATCGCGGGTGACGCCCCCTCTGTCTGAGCAGAGGCAAACATTCTCAGGTCCCTGTGATGTTTGTACGGTCCTGGCCAACAGGCCAGCTTTGTGAATCTTGTGCAGTGCACATATAAAAAGGAGAATCTGCCGTTTAACCTGTGACCTCTGATTCACAGGTCATCCAGGTTTCGCCAAAGGGGTTTTTATAAGAACATATAGAAGGAAGCAAACTTGCCTGGCACCCAGGCCTGTGCTACATTAGCAAAGCTAGGTACTGCGTAATGCATTAACATAGTTAATTACCTACTGGGTCTGCCAATAGTCTCCCAAAATGCGGTCAGTCATGCTGACCATTATGCGTACTATTAACAAAAAAAGTCGAGAAAAAACAGTGGTGTGGTTTTGGCCTCTTGAGATGAATAAGATTTGTACTGAAGGAAAAGCCCAACCCCCTTCATTATTGATGTGACAAACTGATGAGTTCAAAGGATCGTTTCCAGAACAGACCCTGCTAGCTTGCTAGCAGCATGGCTAAGGGCTTGTGTGCCATGCTGGAGGAGGGGGAACTGTCAAGGAAATCTTATGGGGTGGCCTGGGTATTGGTCTTGCAAGAATGAGAGTTATGACGTGTTGACTGTGAAAGGCCCACTCTCTTCATTACTTGCATAACTGTGGTGTTCACTAATGTTATGACTGAGGCTCTGAGTACCGGCCTATAGAAGTTCAGAACCTTTCGCTGAGAGAGAAATGTGACATTCGCTTGTGATGTCATAGTCAGGATTGGCTGCAGGGTTCTGGCTGTGTGCTGTTTAGCCCAAGCTATCCTAAGTGGCTTTCTGTAATGGGGTTTTACTTTGACACTGACATCCCCATCTCTGTCCCACCAGACAAATACCACGGCTAATAAAATAGGGATAGGGGATGTTGGTACTGCCATTTTTTTTGTGCCACAAAGTCATTAGTGAATACTTTCTGGCTGTATTCCAGGTGGGCTTCAGGGATAAAGGGAGCCTAGGCAGAAGATGCCCACCAGTTACAGATCGCTTTGTTCTATTTGTTGTTACCAACGTGCTCCCTGATTGGCAGAGAGCTCCTCTGAGGTCTCTATGGGGATAATGATGCCAGAGACCTGTCTCTAGTCTGTTATCCCTGACAAATACGAACGAGTCATTTCATGAGATGCAAACAGTGTATCTTCTTTTTTTAGTTTGTTCCCTTTCTGAGAAGGCAGGTTGCTCTGCTCCTGTTCTGTGTGTATTTATGGGGTTATATCATGGGTCTAGGTTAGCATAGTTAACCTCCAGCGTTTAGTGCTTTAATGATGTTGTGCATGCTCTCCGTGACATCCTTGCTCGTGCAGCTGAGGTGAATTCACTTGCGTCCTGTAACTCTCTCTGAACGAGTGCCTGCTAAAGCAGTGTAATGTAAGCACACTCTTTTCTGCTAATACACTGCCTCCCTGTGCCATTATTATTAAATTATTAATTTCCTTTATTATAACCGGGAGTGTTGTATAGAATGTTTGCTACGTTAAAGATGCCCGTATTGATGACTGTTTGTGGACGTGTGTTTTTATTGTTGCTGTGTCTCCCATTGTTGGACTCCGGCAGCTGCAGGATGCTTGCGTCTGCACGGACAAATGCGCAGCCGCGCAGTTTTAACGCCCCCTGGAGCTGCGGTGGGGAGCCCCGCTCGTGCAGCGAACGTTCCCTCACTTTTCCTGGTGTCCTCAGTGGAAATTGCTTGCTGATTTGAAGGTGAAAACAGTTTACTAGAAGGAAGGGGGGAAGGGGGGAAGGGGGGAAGGGGGGCGCAGTTTTTGGAGTGCAGGATCGGAAGTTGACTCATCATATATTAGCTTGATGTCGTTTTCATCACTCACCCTTCAATGAGAGATTGGATGTTAATGCAGGCAATATTTATATTCACCACCTACTTCATTTACTGGTTCACGTTTTTGCTTTCTGGATGCGTGTTATTTCCATCTTTTATGTTTTCTGTGTGTAGAATTGTATGTATGTGTATGTGTGCATGCACATGTTCGTGTACATGCCTGCATGTGTAAATGTGTGTGGGTTCTGTATATATCCTGGGTTTGGCAACGTTAGGTAAAGGGCTGGGTTTTGCGACCAGGAGGTTGCGGGTTCGAATCCCAGGCTGCGTGTGGCCGTTGTGCCCTGGAGCACCAGAGCCACCTGCTTTCTGACTCAGTGACCTACCGCGAATACCGAGTGTTTTAAATACATACGCCAACCGCAAAGTCAGTCCGGGTAACAATACCTGCTTTGCAAGTTAAGGTTAGCAATTATGACTGTATACATAAACCATGGCTCGTTTCACATACAATATCATTGGCAGCGAAACGCTGAGTTTGGAGGGGTTCCTTACGTCTGGTTGTGCATGCGATGCTTACAATAACAGCCTCCCTTCCCCTTCGCAAGCCCTACGGGGGCTCCTCAGTGAGTTTGTTATCATAAAGCCTCACCCCCTCTTGACCCTCTCAGCGCAGGGGATTCTTCTGGAAGGGGAGGCGGCGGCGAGGGCGGAGGACGGGCCCGAGCGGCAGCCGAGAGCGGCCCAGCGAGGCTCGCCCTAGCCCTCCGTCTCTGTCAGCGTCTGTGAGCCGAAAAGCGTCCGGCGTTAAATCAGCCGTGAGGTTGCGCTTTCAACTCCAACAGGGTGCAGCTCACCCCATTTAGCACCCAGAGTCTGGTATGAGTTAAGACTGAGCGTCTTACTGTGTCGTACCTTTCAGTATCAAAACTCCAAATTTTGTAAGGTCCACACAGAAAGCCGGTAAACTGTGCAGACGTCCCGGATGAGCTGAAAATTAAATTTTAAATGAACGTTCAACCTCTTACTGGCTATGGAAAAGGAAGAATAGCCGCTTTGGATCTGGAAGCCATGAGTCCTCCGTGTTGATTCAGCGATTCAGTGGGGTGGCCAGGTTTAGAGGGCTCTGGTGGCGGGGTGGAGGAGTTCAGTGGTTGGGGTTGGGGGGCTGGGGGGGGGGAGCGGTTGGCGAGACGGTGCCATCTCCCGCCTGTGCCCCGTGGTGTTTGCGCGGGGGCCGTTAGCACGCGCGTGTGTGGCCAGCGGCCTGCCTCGGGCGGGCGGGACGCTCTGCCCGCCGCGCTTTCGCGGCCGCTCGACAGGAGGGTGCGCGGCCCCCGCGGCATGCGCCCGCCGCCCGCGACTCGCTCTCGCACCTACGCCGCACATTCCACCCCCCCGTGGGGAACGCTGGAGCGGGGGGGGGGGAGAGAGCGGCCGTCCCGTCCTCTCTGTCCTCTCCTCAGACTCTGCCAACTGGTCTTCAGACATCATGCAGATACTGTGTTTACTGAGTGTCTGCCTGTGCACTTAAAGTTCTGAACTGACAATATACTAATACATACTAATATATATACATGTATATATGTTGTACATGTGTGTAATACATTTCAGACCAGTCTATATATTTCAGTACCTGAAAGAGCAAACATTTTATGTATTTTTTTTCCATGTGAAGAGAAGGGGAAAGATGGAAGGACAGTGTCTGTCAAAATCCAGGAGGCGAATGCCATGAAGTGTGCTTTAGTCTTCTTTCATTCCTCCCTCCCTCCGCCCTTTCTTTCTTTCTTTCTTTCTTTCTTTCTCCTGCTCTTCATCTCCTGATGAGATTAGGCCGGAGAACAGCGGCGTTTTGGCGGCGGCTGACAGAGATCCGCTCTTTCATTATGGCGGGCGACGCTAAGCTCTCCGGTGCTTTGTCCCCAGTGGAAGCCCGGCGGAAACCGCGGCCCCCTAATCCCCCTCGCTGGTGTCAGAGCCCGAATGGAGGGAGCCGTGCCTTACAAGAAGAGCCTAAACAATACCCCCACGCCCCCCCTCCTCGAACCCCTTTCCACGGCCAAGTGAGCATCAGGCTCATCTGATAGTGGGGTGGGGTGGGGGGGGGGGTGGAGGGGGGGCGCAAGGGTCTCCCCTCAGCAAGAGCAGCACTGGCCAAAATGGGGCTTCTTCTCGCCGTTTATGTGCCTGAGCTCGCGGGCGTGCTCACAGCCTGTTTGGGCTGCTGCTCAAACCCTGAGCATCACTGTGCGGTTCCCGGGGCTAATTGCCACGGCGACGCTACCTGTCAGTCGTAATTTAAACTGTGTTTTTCCCTTAAATATGCAAGGGGTTATAAAGGAAAGTAAATCCATGAGAGGTGAACTTCTAATCTGTGAGATTACGGAGTTTTGCCTCGCTCCGAGCTCACGTGCTGGTTCGTATTGGCCCTGGGTTTTCTTCCGCCGCGCTTGTTTTTGAAACGTGCCGTGTGACTGCAGCAGAGCTGGGCGTTTCCCTCCGTTCCCTCCGTGTCTCCTGACCCCTCCGGCCGGGCCTCGTGCGCCGGATGCTTCCATAAGCACTTTCTCAGGGAGGAGTGCTGAGGCGTGAAGAGGAGGGAGCAGAAAATATTTACAAAAGCCGAGCCTCCTCTTCATCATGCTCGAGTGGAGCTTTGGCTGGAGAGGTGAAGCTGACTGCAAATGACCTAAAAGGATAGGGGATACTGATGATGTAATCATGCAGGGAGAAGGGGGGGGGGGGGGGGCGGGTATCAGAGCACAAAGCCTCTGCCCTTTGCAGGAATGCCAGAGGAACACATGCTGATCTTCTGTGTGAGTGTGTGTGTGTACTCTGGGAGCACTAAGCTTGTAAGCTTAAATGAAGTGAGTAAAAGTTACCCCCCATTCACATACACACACACATTTATGGGTACTCATTTACGGTCAGAGACCCCCAGGGGGCTTAAATTCCTCCGAGCGCACCCCAGTGGTAATCCGTAACCGGGCGGGAGACCCCCCCGATCCCCTCCACGCCCCCCCCCCCCCAAAACCTCCTGCCGTGTCCTTTGCTGCTTTTATTTACTTGTGAGGCTGTTTGGAAGTCTGTTAGACTGGAGATCAGATGCCCTGAAACAAATCTCATTACCCCTGGCCAGCCCTGCCTCTCCGCTCCCAGCCCACTCTGCTGTTCAGCTCTCCTCGCTCAGAACTAATGTGGGCACTGCCCTCTGCGGCCTGCGCCCGGTCACCACCGGCACACAGTCCCTCACACGCGTGTTCAGCGGCTCCTCTGTTCAGTGGTTCTCATTTGTTGTGCTGGACTGTTCTTCAGCTGCCTTATTTGTGATCAGGAAGCATTGCTGTATTACATGTAGGTTTTGCATCATCTGATCATTCACAGAAGCTCTTATCCCGAGCGACTTGCATTAGTGCACACGGCTAGCCGCAGTCGCTACCTAACTTATAACCCAGCATTAGACGGCATGGTAGGGGCAATAGAGTGATGGAGCGCCATGCTTTAAGTAGGTTATAGTGTTAGATGTAGCACGGGCAGGGGGTAGCCAGCCCGTAATAAATGATAAATCATGTAGATTGTCCTGACCCAGCCACCATAGGGTTGCCAGTCAAGGCCAGCGTGGAAGCGCGGAGCCTCTTTAAACAGTCGGCCGGTTTCTTCTGGTCGCCCGGTCCGAGGCGGCCGTAACTCATTAGGGAACCAGGGCGGCGAGCGGCCTGTCGCGCCGTAAAGACCAGCGGCTCGCTTTTATTACGAACCAGAAGACCTGGTGCGCTCCCCATCTATCAGAGGAGAGGGCTGCGCCACAGCATACCCAGGAACCCCCCCCCGGCCCCCCAGCACAGCGGGCCACCGGGACCTCTTAAACACTTAAATATCCCTCACCCTGGCGGGAGGGAGGGAGGGAGAGAGAGAGAGAGGGAGAGAGAGAGAGAGAGAGAGAGAGAGAGAGAGCGGGAGGGAGGGAGGGAGGGAGGGAGGGAGCAGGGGGGAGAGAGAGAGAGAGAGAGAGAGAGGAATTCAGCTCTGTTGTTGCACCATTGTGAAGAAACAAACAAATGCCAATAAAAAACCTTCCACATCATCTCACATTATTGCATAGTAATTATAAAGCAATGCAAAACAATCAAACAAATACTTTGCTCTACAGTTAAGAGAGAGAGTGAGAGGGGCAGAGATGGAGAGACAACGAAAGAGTGAGGGGCGTGAAGAGAGAGGAGAGGAGAGGCCCACACGAAAAAGAAAAACATCAAAAGACGTGAACCCAAAGATCAACAGTAGGACCAGCGAGAGCTCCTTAAACCCCAGGAAACGCTTGGGTCCCGCAGCGGTGCGCCCAAAAAATAACACTCTGCCAAAACTCTGCAGATAAGGTTTCACCTTCACCCTAACCTACACCTCTCACCCCCCCGAAGCCCCCCTCCTGCCCCTCACCCCGCACCTCCAGCCTCAGTGATTTGTGCTCGAGTTCTCCTGCTCCACGGATGCTTCTGCGGGAGGGTAAAGGCAATATTTGGGTGGTATAAAGAAGGGTTGCTGTTTGGGGCGGGTGCAGGGCGTGATCGATGGGGGAGCAGCGAGGGCAGAACTCGGCTGTGAGGCTGTGCGGATGTGGGTGAGGATGATATTCCTGGGGCTTCGGTCACTCAGGACCAGGCTTAACAGGGCACTGCATCCTCTGTGCATCAGGGGCTGCCCCAGCCCTGGTCCTGCAGAGCCACGGGTGGGGTCTGCTGTTTTAACCTTAGAATGAGTGACCAACTCACACCAAAGACACTGGTTCTAATGAGCAGCTTTAATTGATCAGTTAAGTGCTGAGTAACAGCAAAACAGCAGCAGACCCTGCTGCTCTTCAGGACCAGGGATTGGGACCCCAATAGACCCTGTTGCTTTCCAGAACCAGGGCTGGGCAATTCTTCTGGCGCAGTTTCAGACAGAACCCTCCAAATGAGCCCAGGTTTTTATAAAGAGGCCAAGAGTGTGTTTTATTGTGCATTTCTTATTATTGTGAAGCGGTTTGGGCTGAAATCTGCTGTGCAAATAGGAATATTTCTTTAATCATTATGTAATGAGAGAGCCAGAGGCCTCTCCCACATGACTGAGAAGTGCTTCTCTTCTCAGCGGACGTGGTGTCCTGCATGGCACCAGGCATGAGGACAAGCAGAGGAGGCTGCCCCCCTCTCTGTTTAATGTATAAATAGCCAGCTAGCCCCACGCTGCTAGATTTATAGATTGCGTGCGGAAAACGTTAAGTACTCTGGAAAAGCGGACCGACGGAGGTTCGCGTGGCGCTGCGGAGGGTAGGGGCGACGCTGCGGGGGATTTTTTTTCGGCGAACGCGGGGGTGCACGCGCTCTCGGACACATGCCTGCCATTCTGAAGGGTCTGTGCGAAGTGGGAGGGGCGCGGGGGGGGGGGGGGGGGGGAGGGGAGGGGGGCACTCGTACCGACGGGATTTTGGAGCTTCTGCTCTCCGCGCAGCAGGTGGACTGATCCCTCCCTCCGCCTCGTTTTTCTTCTCCTTTTTCCCTCCTTTAATGGAGGATCAAAGGGTCAGCGACCCGCGCCCCCCTCCCTCTCCACAGGAGGACTGACTTTCCTCTCCTCCGCATTCTTCCTTCACTTTCTCCTCCTTTTGTGTGCGCTCGGCTGCCATGTTGGAAATACAGCAGCGGTGTTCTGGAAGAGACTGAAAATGAAAAAGAAACTTGTGATACGATGTTACCAACGTAAAGACACTTTGAACTATTTTTTTCACATGTATGTGTTGTTTGCACACTGTTTTCTGCATGGACTTGGAGAGCTACAGCAATTTCTTTTCTTTTCTTCGTAATGCCCTGGGTCTCCTGCCAATCCCACCAAATTTAAGGTGTTAGTTAAAAAAAAAAACAGCCTGTTTCAGCCAGGGAAAGCTGGCATGAATTCTTTAGAAATAAAAATATTTAACTTTTTGCATCTAAAACATTTTTACTTTCTGCAGTTTTACTATTATATACCCAATATGAGTTCCCCCAAAAGAAATACAAAAAAATTTAATGAAGACAGTTTCCGTCTGGATTATATTCCATCCACAGTATTCCAAGTAACTTCTAGCTAAAAGGAACACAACTTTTTGGAGAATGATCTGGTGACTTTTCTGCTCTGAAAAACGGTCACCTTGACAACCACAAATCAGCATGCTGATTGGCTGTGCGTTTACGGGCAGGACCTGCCCTTTGGCACCCCCTGGTGTGGCCGAACGCCCCCGAGGGTGGCGTCTGTTTGATGTCAGACCTCTCCGTCCGTCCGTCCCCATCCCCCCTCGAACTGCGGCGGGGGAACGGGACCCCGACGGGGGCGAGCCGTAACCGGACCCCGGCCCCTGACCAAGGTCCTGAAAGCAGAGCTAACGCTAGCGCTGTGATCCCAGCTGGTGAAGGACCTGCGCTCTGGGGCATGGGGAGCCTGCCCCAGGACTCAGCACCTCACTGCCTGTCACTGCTCCAGAGCCTGAGGCCATCACTGCAGAACCCCCCCCCCTGCCCCCTAACTCGGAGTGCCAAGTGGCCGTGCTACTGATGGGTGTGTCCACTGCACTCCCCGTGCCACCACCGCACGCACCCACCGTCCCCCACTTTACACCAGCGCGTGCCCTGCCATCGTGCTCTGAAATGGACCCCAAAGAGCACTGTCATGACAAGTTTTAAAATTTCCCCCTCTCATTCACCTTTCGACTCTCTTTCTCTCTCCACCATTCTTCCTGTCCGTTGTAATTTTTCTGACTAAATTTTTCTCTTGTGGAGAAATTTGCCCCCCGTTTGCTGTGACCCTCCTGACCCGTGTGCCGGTGACTCAGCCCGGCTCTAGAGTGGCGGCGGCGGGGGTGGGGGGTAAAGGGCGGTTTGGCAGAGGGGTGTGAGATGATCCGGGACTGAGGTATGGAGAGTGAGTGTGACCAGGCACGGCCGCAGCTGGAAGCTTCTGGAAGGATTGGGGGTCAATGCACACGTGTGCTCGAACACGCATGCATGCACGCAGACACACGCGTGCACCCACACAATCTTACCGATATATGCATATACAATCCCGCACTCACATACACACACAGGGCCGTCTGTACTCCTCATGTTCAAACACACACGTGTTCATGTTGTTGGATTTGTGACCGTAATGAAATTAATTGGTCCAGTTCTCTTCAGGGAATGGGTAACATTGCAGCAGGTGTTTCTCTTATTACAGTAACCAGGAGCACTACACGGGGCTTTGGGGTCAGATGAGCCTCCTTCTCTCAACTTTGTCTTTGCTGTGTTTCTACGGAAACGCATTTCCTTTAGGGAGACCAGAGGATTCTAGCTGTGTGCAGTGTAAATCAGTGTGGACGCGTGAAAAAAAACATTTTTTGATGCGTCACATTTTGATTTTCAAAACGTTGCATCTCATGCAAGTTAACACATAGTTGGTTATCCGAAACCAAAACCCCGAGAAGCTCTTTCAGTTACAGCTGTGTTGTACCTTAATTTCAGAGCAGATATCACTTTATAGCGGATACCATTTAGTGTCAGTGCGGTTGTTTCTCTCTGTTTTTGTACATTGATCCGCACACGCAGAGTGGTGTTCAGGTGGACGTGTTACCACTTTCGACCATATAATTTACCCTGCAGTCCTCAGTTTTAACCCAAAGTCTGTGAATGTGAGGTCACATCCTCCTTTGGTAGCGCATATGTAATTCCCACCGCTGGCTGTGCCTGTGGAAGGCTCCGCCCCCTTCTGACTCACGGTAAGGCGCGATGTGTCCATGTTATGCTGCTCTGCAGGGCGTTTGTTTTTTTCCTCTCGTTCAGAGAGGGCCGTCTTTAACGCAAACTGCTGTTTGCTGTGTCATTACTGAGTTCCGGAGGTTGTGACAGCCGTAGAAAGGGAACCAGCACAGGGGGGAGGAGCCCTCTATTTCTCTTTTTTCAAGCCGTTACTTCATTCGTTTTGGATTGTTTTGAGCAAAGATTTGCGGAAGAAACGTTCTGACAGCCTCTTGTGCTGTTACCTCAGCCAGCTAAAGGGTCATTCTAGGGGAAAATGGATCCTTTCTAACCTTGACCTTTCTGATATTTCAAATCCATAATGTAGCATTTGAGCAGTGACTATTGGTATACCTTTGAGGGGGAAAAAAACACAAACCTCATAAAGAAACTTTGGGAGTAGGTGTCAATTTTCACTTCACAATTTTTGACCGACCCACCCCTACTTTAGAGATCTGCAGTTTGACAACCATAAACAGTAAAAAACAATATCTTTGTCTCATTGTACCCACTCTCATTGCTCCAATACATTATGGGTTACATCATGAGTGTCACACATCAGAAAGACCTGAGAGGTCAAGATTAAAAAGGGTCCTTTTTGCCCCAGAATGACCCTAAAGTAGTTTTCTCCACAGGTGTGTGAATCGCCAGGTACCTCCACACCCTCTTTCTAACAATCCATCCCCATCTCCACCTTCCATTTTTATAATTTTCCATTTTAAATATGTTTCTCTCCCACTCTCGTTGTCATCCGAATGGGGGATCAACAAACCATAAAGAATGGAATGGCCCAGCAAAACATTCTACCAAAAAATGACTCCAGCAAAAGCTCAGAATCATGAAAGTAAAACATTTTTGGTTTAAGAATGAAATTTTAATGAAGCAACCACAAAGACTTTACTTTGTACATCATCCCAAAAATGCAGTGAAAGTTTTAAGATTAAACTTTTGGGTTTGCTGCAAATTGTTGTTTCGATTCATCCCATTGGTTTTTATTTTCTGAAAGCCGATACCTGCCCGATGTTTGCAAGTTAGCAGCTGATTTTTTTTTTCTCTCTCGTGGGAACAATTTTCACTTTTTATAGCTGTTGTAAACAAGGTGTGAGTAATTCCATTGCATGGAGTAATTAACACACACACAGACACAGCAATACTGGCACGTGTGGAAAGGTACACGCACAGAGCGTTTATGTGTCCACACACACACCCGCCAAGCCAAACTCACGCACACACACACACACACACACACTCTCTCTCACAGATGCACATGCGCGCCCCAGGGCAGTCTGTGGTAGGGGGCCAGGGCAGGACTCTGCTCTGCTGTCCCACAGAGAGATGGCAGGATGATGAGTGAAAGGGGAACCCCTTCCCACAGAGACACAGCCTGTCTGAGACCCCGAACCTTCCACAGGATACTCCAGAGAGGGGAGGTGGGAGAGAGATGAAGACAGGGTGTCATTGATCCATTCATTGTATTTTAATTTTTTTTACAACTAAAAAAAAAGGAGGTTGCAGTCTGATGAATAGTTGTACAAAACATCAGGGCTATTCTTTTACAGCTGGCACAGGCAGAGGTGCTAACGTGAGTTAAGACAGGATCTGTCCTGCCAAATTCAAAATTGAAAAAGTTAGGACTGAGCGTGACCCCCCCCCAAAAATCCAATCGGTTCCCTCTCCCAGTGCCAGTATGCACCAGGCCCGCGGGACTCACCGCCACAGTTGGTGCTGGCATGGCCTGGATTTGGCCCATGGGGTGGGCCACTACCCATATGAAGATGGAATGTAGTGCAATATATTGTAAATATGTGGCCTTTAAAAAAAATTTTTTAAATACATGTATATATGATAATGATAAATATCGAAGTGTATTTTGGAAAAAAAACAAAAAACATATTGCATTATCTGAAAATGGCAAAAATTAGTATATCCAGCAATTAATGTATATATTAGTACATGTTAAAGCTTTGTGACTGCGATGTATGCAGTTGCGTTGCGTTGTTGCGGTACATTTTTATTTCAGTGTATTTTCAGTGCGGTCCATCGCTGCGCTGCGGGCCAGAGGATTACTGCATCAGCAGGGTGTCTGTATCTGAGCGGCAGTGGAAAGCAGCGTTCCCTCTTTTTGCCTGTGCTGTGGCTGCGGGGCGGCGCTGGAGGGCCCAGCCGGGAGGGCTGCAGGGGGCGGGCGGCGCGCACCTCCACCGTTTCAGCGCCCCCCGCGAAAACCCTCCTGGTCTGAAGCGTTTCTTTTTTTAATTTATCTATTTATTTATAAACATAAACAAACAAAACAAAACGGCGAGGAGGTAACAAATTCATAAATAAACTGACCCAATCAAACCAGAGCAAAACAGAAAAAGAGGAAAGAAAACCAATTATCAAACAAAGAAGAGAAAGAGAGAGAGAAAAAAAAAATATATATATCTGAAGCGTTTCTGAGGCCCCGAAAATAAAATAAGCAGGCTTTCCCTCCAGAGGACTGCTAGCCGGCGCGCCTCAGGCGCACGCGGAGAGCGAGCGGTTTGTGGAGCGGACGGGAAAGCCAGGCTATCGGGCTAGGCTAGCCATTTCTGCCTAACCGTTTAGCTGGTGGCAGAAAGGTAAGGAGGCGAGTGTTCCGGTAATGGGCGGAGCTGCAACAAGCGGTCCTTCAGAGTCTTCTTTGAACCAGTTGAAAGAGTTAGGCTGCCCTCGGCAGAACACAATGATTGGTTCATATTGCAGTGAATATGATAGCTCCACCCATTTTCAGTGTCATACGTCCTCAGTCATCTATCACACTGCATTTGATCTTAGGCAGGTTGCTCTTCTTGCTCAGAAATGGCTAGAAAGTTGGTACATTTCCAGGACCAAATAGCTATTATACCGTCAATCTATAGTTATATACAGTTATATACAGTGTACTTATAGTTTTCCCCTGATCACCACACAGTTTAACAAAAGTGCACCCAAAAGTCATGGGCAGTGCTATTGGCAGCACACATAAATTTAAGGGTTTGATAAGTTGGAATTGACCTAAAGGAATTGACCACTACACACTACACACTACACCAGGGGAATGTACTACCTGCCAAATTCACAGGGGGAAGAAACCTCTATACAGTCACCACAGGCAGGTTTGGCCTTATTACACCGAAACATAAAAAGATCTGTTAATTACAGAGATCACTGATGGAGAGCAAATGAGGGAACCTGAAAGGAGTGTTGGCTTGGCACTGCGGCAGGATGCCGATGTTACCACCAGGCGATTTTATTCAGTCTTTCTGAGAGGGAGAGAGATTGCAGGTCTGCATCAGAAAACATCTTTTAGGCTGGGGGGTGATTTTTAGGGAAGGAGGGTGGGGTGTGTGTGTGGGGGGGGTGGAGGGGTAGACAGGCGGGACGCAGGGGGGCACGTGCCTGATCCCAGGCAGAAAACACTGCAGTGTTTCTTAACTTTTAACAGGTTCAGATGTCAGCGCCTGCTTTCAATTAGTCACTCAGATTCCCCCGCGATAAAAAGCGCTCCTGCAAGGCTGCAGGGAGGAGGCCGCGTGCGCTGGAGTGGGGAGAAATCCTTCTTCTCTTTTTAAAAATAAAGATTTGAAAGAATGAGATTCGCACACTTGATATAGTGCTCCAAGATCAATGTTTTAATGAAGCAGCAGTGTTAATGTTTCGGCTGTAGTCAGCCTTCATGAGAACATTCTCTCTCAGTCTCAACTCTTTTCACTCAGCACCTTGAGCTATTGCATTGGTGTGCCTGTGGCTCTCCAGACATTTCAATGCCGAATTTTCCTTCTATACAAGATCAATATACAGATGTATAAAACAGTTCTAATGTAAACAATTTTTTCCGTACTTTTTCTGTCCCTTTGTCCCATTGAATACAATGTGCGTGCGTGCATGTGTGTGTGTGAGAGAAAGATCGAGTGAGAGGGAGGCCATCTTTTACCTCCAACACTACCTCTGAGCTGACAAAAGAAACTTAGAGAATTGCTTTAACATTCCCATACTGTGCACTGAACCACACAGTGTTACCACTGTACATTAGTCTTGGCCCTGGGGAACTCTGAGCTTGATTGGTTTTCCTTAGCTGGTCATGAGCTGGAGGTGACTCTGAGCTCGATCAGTTTCCTGTGTCATGGGCACGGGTGACCAAAATAGTGTCAGGCACCAGTAGCCTGACCACGGAGGAAAGGAACTATACCCATACTTTCCCTGCCTCTCCTTGTGTGTGTGTGTGTGAGTGTGTGTGTGTGCATGTGCGGTGTGATTGCATGCGTATGTGTGTGTGTGTGTGTGTGTGTGTGCATGTGCATATGTAGTGTGAGTGCATATGTGTGTGTGCGTATGCCTGAATGTGTGTAAAGGCCCAAATTACCTCCCCACCTCTCTCAGAATTAGCATTATCTTCATTTAGCTGATGCTTTTTTTTATCCAGAAGCACTTACCATATCAGAGAAGCAGCCGCGGCTCGGTGTGTGGGGCGGAGCTGCGATCGAGGGTTCGAGGGTTTGTGTTGGACGCAGCCCCCCCCCTCGCCACCCGTACGACTCTGGGCTGGTGGGAACGTGGCGCTCGGCGGCGCGTTTGCCTTTGATCCAAACTTAGCCGAACAGGTAATCAGTGCTCTGGGGTTTGGCTGAGCACACTGCTGGGCATGGCACTAAATGCAGAGGGCGGGGCTGAGATCATAAATCAGGTGACTGGAGGGGGTGGGATGATTGGGCATGCTGACACACCAATGATGGGTCCAATTTGGACAACAAGGCATGTAACTGAAGAAAGGTTCACGCACACAAAAAAAAGGTGTGGTACTTTGCCACCTGTTATGAAACTTTTTTACCTGTATACATTTTCAGTCCTTATCACGTGGTCTACGGTACTACACATCAGCTGTTTTCCTGTTCTTTTTCATTTTCTAGTGTGTTTAAAACTCAAGGTAGATTTGGCTTTAATGTTTATTGTTTATTTGTTGTTTGTCCACCCCCCCCTGCCCCCTGCCCCCCGCCCCCCGCCCCCTGCCCCATGCAACCATGCAAGCTGTAACCGTATATGGTAATCCAAATGAGAGTCTACTCTGGCAGATTTGGGCACAGGGCAGAATGGAGGTGAAAAGTGAGGCTGGAAGGGAGAAAAACATTACCAGGGTAAAGTCAACGGCACGCGTTTATGGCGTAATCAATCATATGGAGCTATTGTAAACAAACCGAACTGTGGTTACATCTATTAGCCCAAATATATGAGAAGTGGTCTGACAGTGGAGGAAGCAGGGGGTTGTGGGTAAATCATTTCGCGGCAAATAAAGCAACGTCGATGAAAACAAGTTAATGACAGGTGCTGATATCTGAGGGCTTGACACAGTCATGGATTAAGCAGAATTTGCGTGCCTGACAACCTTCCTTTGGTTAGGCCAAGAATTTCAAAAACAACAACGCCTGCGTCTTTTTTTTTGCAGGTCTTAGCCGTGTCCGAAAATATTTAGTGACTGTTATTTTGGCTGCACCTGAAACACGATCGTTCACCTTAGATGTCTGGACAGAAGTCCGGTTTTTCGGGGCCGTCCGGAGCCTTTTTACCATTTCTGTCTGTATTCGGACCTGCCGCTTCTGCTCAGACGTCTGGCTGGAAGCCTCCTGGCGCTAAAAGTGTCCGTGGCGAGCGGGCTTTTATGTGGAAGATTCATAAGGGCTCGCGGATCAAAGGGTTGCTAACCGGACGGCTGTTTTATCGCGCGGGCCAGTAACCAGCGGATTTATGACATACCCCACGGTGGGGAACCGCGCCGACGAAAAGCGGTCTGTGTTACTTTTTACTGCTGCAAACCGGCAAGAAAGAAAATAACAAGCGGACTTCTTTCCCTCAAAGGCAATAACGTTGAGAAACATCGGTGAGGGGGTGGGGGGAGAAAATGGGAGACGGAAAACACCTGAAATAGACTCATTTTTCTTTTTTGCCATTGATGGTCCCTTCTCAGGCCAAGGTTGAAGTGTCTGATTGGTTTTTTGTACAGAAATCAAGTTTTGATGGCTTTTAAAAATATATATCTTTAACTTGACTTAATTTTTTGAATAGTGAAGTTAGAAATCATCTTCCCACTAGCAGAAAAGAGCAGGAATGTGTTTAGTTTACTACTTAAAAAAAGACTAATTTTAGGTTGCCTACTGGCTGTAGCAGTTGTAATATTTCAGATATTATGTTTTGTTTCTAAATCTGCATATAGTTATCTTGTTTAAGCTAATGACAAGCATTTTCATGTTTTTTTCTATAGACATATAGACAACTTCTCTTCTGTTTTAATGTAAATTTACCTGATTAAAAATGAGAAAATTAATCAGCATAAATAAATTACCGCATCCCACTATCTTATGTTCTTGTAATTCAGTCAAAACTTAAATAATGATGAACATCTTAGTTACTGTCTGATTCAGGAGAGTATTTGCATTTAGGTATCATTTATCACAAATGTTCTTATGTTTAAAATAGATATTTTATTATATTTTCGTTCATTTTTGCAAGGAAAAAACAGTGAAGTGTAATGTTAACATTTGACCTTGGAGCTCTGAGGCAAGAGCCCTGCATGCACTGTAATAACAACTTCACCATATCTTTGCTTGTGTTGGCAGACCGTATTACATAAAGAATAATATATTGTGTTTGAGGTATGAAGATTATATATGCTGGTGTATATATTGTATAATAATTATAATAATAATAGTAATGCTATTATTATGAAATTAATGTGTAATGTGTACTGCAATACAAAGCAACCCAACCTTTTGCCCAACCCTGGACAACTGCCTTATCATGGAAATAATACATTACATTGTGTGGTACCTTTCAGAACACTGTCTCATTTTTAGCTCAATATTAGTTTTCTGGCTTTAATGCTGTGGTTGGTGACTGGGCTGTGCTTTTGTGTTGAGACTATGCAATCTTCAGTCAGCATTGTGGCTGCAAGCATGCAAGTATTTCACGTGTGTGTGTGTGTGTGTGTGTGTGCGTACAAAGACAGTCACTGATGGCACGCTACACACATTTGAGACGCACCCCATTCCACTGGCTTGTTGTCAGAAAACCCAACAAGGCAGACAATAACCCAAAAGGCGGACCCGATACCTTTAACCCAGCAGCGGGGGTGGTGATATAACCCAGTGTTTTTTTTTCCCGCTGCGTAGCTCTGGATGAGGACTCATCAGTGCAGGCAGTGCACTGTGAGAGGTCGCTCCCGCAGGCTGTTAAACTCCTCCCGGGCGCTCGCCTCCCCCCCACCCCACCCCCCCCACCTCCCCTCCCAGGTTATGTACGAGCGGCTGGAAGGTTTAAGTAGGACTTATTACTTGTGAGGTAAGTGTGGCGATAAGCTCTGATCTGCCCGCGCGTGATGTATGAGGTGTTCGGTCACTGCGCCGGGCCCACCTGATCCGGGCGGGGGAATGCATCATGGATGACAGCCGTGACCCCTCAGCGCATGCGCACACGCGTGTGTAAACACACAAATGCACACGGGTTGCACACGCACACACATAATACACACCACGGACTGTAGACTTGTTATGATATGTGGAGTGCTGCTTGTACGTATTTGGACAGTGACCCAATTTATTATTGTTATTTTTTGGCTCTGTACTCCAGCACATTAGATTTGAAATGAAACAAGGAATATAATGTTAAAGTGCAGACTGTCAGCTTTAATTTGTGGGTCTTTACATCCATATTAGGTTAACCATGTAGGAACTGCAGCCGTTTTTATACATAGTCCCTCCATTTTGGGGGACTTAATTTAATTTGACAATTTGCTGCGCTGCTGTTTCTTGGCAGGCTGTATGTTGTTGCATCATTAGTTGCGAAGGAAAGTTAACAAAACGTCTAAGTTGATTCTAGGTGTGGCATTTGGAGTCTGTTGCTGTTGTCTCTCAACATGAGAACCAAAGAAATGCCAATGCCAGTAAAGCAGGCCGTCATGGCGTGGAAAAATCTGAATAAATTTATCAGACTTTGGGTGTGTCAAAATCAGCTCTTTTGTTGATTGTTAAGAAGCAAGAGCACACTGGTGAGCTCAGCAATAGCAAACGACCTAATAGACCACGGAAGACCACTGTAGAGGGTGACTGAAGAGTACTTTTCCAGGTTTCTGTCTCTGACCGGACTCCGTGCAGTCTCTCTCTCTTTCATTCACTCACCTACTTATGTGACCATTTCTGGAACAGGTCCATTCCTCCTATTACTAAATTAATCAACCATTTAATCCCCCCAATCCCAGCCTCTTTTACACCATTGTTTTTCTCCTTTGACTTTTTAACCCTTCTCCCCTTAATTTGGGGGATTGTTTCAAAGCCCAGGCTGTCCTCCAAGCAGAAAGTATCAGCACCAGAGTGCACCTACACTGTTTCATCAAAGCGGTGAAACGCAAAGCGCAGCGAATGCTCACGACCTTGTATGGCAGTGCCTGCAGAAAATGCAGTTACATTTTTTTCTTTCTGTTCTTGCCTCCTGGTTTGATTCGTCCACACATCTTCCACGTCGAAGATGATTGACATAATAGTTTTGCCTAATTGCTGCGTTCCAATGTGGTTTGAACCGCGATAAAAGCTGTTTATATTAGTCTCCAGTGTTGAGTATCAGATATCTTCTCTGTGTTTTCCCCTGGTTAAGCTGTTTACCATATCCGCGCCACCCCTCTGCCTGCCCCGCCTAACAGGTGTCTCACAGGCCTGCGTCAAATCATTATTTCAAAAACCTTAACCCTTTAGAGAGAAGTAAAATTCCCTCTGATTGTTTTTAATAGAAACAGATTTTCATCATTGTTCAGATTTTTAAAAAAATCTTATTGTATGTTTTGGTTAATCTTGTTTACTCAGGGACTTGCAGGAGGGTTTTGCCCAGGTTGGTGTGTCTAACCGGCATGCTGTGTCCTTGGGGTTTCTGTACATCTATGCTGTTAATCAGATGTTGCTTTAATAGCTATTTTTAGTGTTGTGCTAGGCACCTGCTGTATAAACAACATTTGGTTTTTCAGTTGAGCTTTATGTGAAGTGTTTCTTACGGTTCACCTTGACTTTCCTTTAACCGGTGCTGATAGAAAAAAAATATATTCAGGGATTTGTTTGAGTTCAAGATGAGAAAGTATTGATGATGGATACTGCGTGTGTGTGTGTGTGTGTGTGTGTGTGTGTGTGTGCATTTTATCATTCATGTCCTTGTGAATTACTGCATGTGAGTATGTCTGCATGTACATTTGTGTGTTTGTGCAGTAAGGCATATGCGCATGCCTGTGTACTACTTTTGTGTGTGTGTTGGAAGGTGCACGTGCAAGGTGTGTTGATATTGCAAGGACTTGCCTCAGTCCTTGTTGTCAGTCACTTTTGGACCCACATATTTGAAGCGCCCCCCCCCCCCCACCTCCACCCCCACTTGCAGCTGTCAGCAGAGAGAGGGGGCTCAGCTGAAAAAGAACCCTCATCTACAGCATTAGTCACAGCCTCAGCTCCTCCATGTTTAATGAGGGCGGCAGGCTCAGTGTTAGCGAGCCTGTGGGGTTTTCCTTTAGCGTCCTCTGAGCGACTGGCGCTCGGGTGGCGAGCTCGGGGAGCCGGCCTCCGGGAGCTCGTCCGCTATCCCAGGAGCCCCGGCGCGGGCGCAATCACGCCCGGCTTCCGCGGCGACGCGTTTGATATTTTCTCCTGATCTAATTTGCAATCTGCTAGTTTATTGTTTGGGATTTAAATAGCGTTAGTGCGGAAAGGGAAATTAGATTGCCTCTCATAATTCTTCATAATGTCATTAATGCCGCTACCGAGCTGGCTTCAGTTTTAAATAAAGACGGCTCGTCCCTCCGTCTCTGTATGAATTCATATTGCTTTTTTTCCTGCCTTCTGTTTTATGCGCCCTCTTCCTCATACCTAATTTTCGTTTAATGGATCCTGAATCTCATTAAGGACATTCAAGTTGGTTAGATGTGTCTCTGTGACACACAGTGAATAAAATGAAGTAGCTTTGGCTTGTGACCAAGTGTGCGCCAGACAGAAACTAGCTTTATTTCAGCATGAGTGTGCTCTGGCTTGGATTCAGTGTTCTTCCTTAAGTGTGACTGATGAACACGTGCAAGTATTTCATTTCTCGAAGTAAGAACCTTTTTTCATTTTGGCGACTCACCTGTATGCATGAAGGAAAAAATTCATTTGCAATGAATGTTTCTCAGGTCTTTTTAGTGTTCGCGGTGCTGTCTATAGTTACATTAGTACTGTATGTAGCAATGGTGCTGTGGGTGCTGTTGTAGCAGTGGTGTTCTTTTCAGGACTGCCCGTAAAAGTGTTTGGTGATGGTGTTTTCAGTACTGCTTGTAGGAGTGTCAGTACTGTCTGCAGCCGTGTCGTTGTTGGTTGTAGCAGTGTTAGCACTGCCACTAACGCTCAATGTTATTTGTAGCAGTGTTAGCGCTCAGTGCTGTCTGTAGCAGTGTTAGCGCTCAGCGCTGTCTGTAGCAGTGTTAACGCTCAGCGCTGTCTGTAGCAGTGTTAGCGCTCAGCGCTGTCTGTAGCAGTGTTAGCGCTCAGCGCTGTCTGTAACAGAGTTAGCGCTCAGCACTGTCTGTAGTAGTGTTAGCGCTCAGCACTGTCTGTAGCAGTGTTAGCACTCAGTGCTGTCTGTAGCAGTGTTAGCGCTCAGCGCTGTCTGTAGCAGTGTTAGCGCTCAGCGCTGTCTGTAACAGAGTTAGCGCTCAGCACTGTCTGTAGTAGTGTTAGCGCTCAGCACTGTCTGTAGCAGTGTTAGCACTCAGTGCTGTCTGTAGCAGTGTTAGCGCTCAGCGCTCTCTGTAGCAGTGTTAGCGCTGTCAATGCTGAGGGCTCTGCTTTGCCAGTGATGGATGAGCGTAGCGCCACCCAGTTATGCTTCCCCTCCTGAAGACCTGTGGGCTACTTAAATGAACAGCAGCAGGGAGCACTGAAATCAGAGTCTGGCTGATCTGCACAGGGCAGGCGGGACGTCTCAGACGCTGCTTCTTCACTGAGCTAGGGGAGACAGGGCTCACAGAGCAACCACCCCGGTGCCCGGTAAACCCCCCTGCCCTTTGGTGAGCTCTTGCTCAAATCTGTCCGTCTGTCTGTGCCCAAGCAAGGCTTTGTCCTCACATCCCTCTGCCCACCTCCGCTCTGAACTGAACTGAAGGGGGTGGAATTGAGGACTTTCACTTAAAGACAGAGTGCTGTGTGCTCATTGTTCGGGGATCAGCAAAGAGACACAGGCAGCCACCGCATACACATGGCAACAAATCGCGATTTGTTCTCCTTTTACCTGTATGGGAAAGGGTTCAATGGAAAAGGTACATAGGACTTTTCTCTGATCAAGTGTGTGTGTGTGTGTGTGTGAATGAAATGGGAAATGGCAGCGTCTAAGAACCCTGCACCTTCACCCTCAACCTGCAGCTCCGGCACAAACTGGCCGCCTGTCAAAGCAGGACCACCTCCACCTGTGCGCCTGTCCGTCCGTCCGTCTGTCAGCGCAGCCCATCAGTGCTACTTAACCTGCTTTCCCCGGACACGCTCCGCGCGGCATACCTGCCATTGCTGGGGGGATTAGCCCTGCGTAACTCGATGTTAGCCCTGCGTAACTCGATGCCCTCTGCGCTGTCTGCAGCGGCCGGCCTCTGGGCTCATTTAACACTGACAGGGGCATTATTAATGCGGCCCGGCGCAGGGGCAGCACCCCCCAGGCCCGCACAATGACCACCCATTCATCGGCCCGAGAGCGGCCCGGTCCTCTGCTCAGATGAACGCACCGCCCATTTCAGAGCCCCCGTCCACGAGGTCCTGCCCTACCCCCCACCCCCGAAACATGACACAGTCACCTGTTGGGAGTGTATTTTTCTTTCTTCATATTTATTTATTTGTTTAATTATTTGTTGAGCTAGTTAGTTTGCTCACATTCCTTTTGGCCCAACTTGCTCTTGAGATTTACTGTACAGCTGTGAAATTTGGAAAAAAAACTGCTGAAGAGTCTGTTTTAAGATGAAAACAAAAGTTAAATAAAAATCCAAAATTACTGAGATTAATAGTCCATTAGCATGACATGTTTATACGTGAAATAAAACGCATTAAACAATCAAAATGACAAGTGAATAAAGTCGAAAAAGCCTCAAGTTGCGTAATTTATCCACACCTTGATGTTCCATTACCTTACTGTATTAATTACTTTATTTGAGTTTTGTTTAGTTTAATTTCAGTTTTGTTTCTTAGAGCATGACGGAGAATGTAAACCGCCACTGAACAGTAGGAGGAGCTGGTTTGGTGGAAAGCGGACCAGCTACGAGTGGCACACTGAAAAGTGGTCGCTCATTTTACTTTGTTTTGTCTTTCTTACATTAGTTTCTTGTTTTAATTTATTGTTTTCGCCTGGCACCATTTCATTTTTGTGTGTGGGTGCGCTCTCTCTCCATGTGGCAACCAATGGCGTTTCCCGTAGCTGCCGCATCTCCCTCCCAGGGTTGTCATGCTAGCGTGAGGCTCGTGTATTTAAAAAGTAATTTCAGATGTGTAATGTATTGCTTAGATTTAAAAAGCATTCTTATGATAGCAACTCATTTTGATAAGGATTAATTTTAAGCTTGTGCATAATTTCAGTTCTGATGGCCCACAAAGTCTCCCCTAGTAATTCAGCATTATATCACATCCAACTGCTGTTTCTCTGCTCCTTCTTTTACCTCACCTCCTGCTCCCACTCCTTCTGTTACCTCACTTCCTGCTCCTGCTTCTTCTGCTACCTCACCTCATGCTCCTGTTCCTTCTGTTACCTCACCTCCTGCTCCTGTTCCTTCTGTTACCTCACCTCCTGCTCCCACTCCTTCTGTTACCTCGCCTCCTGCTCCTGCTTCTTCTGCAACCTCACCTCCTGCTCCCACTCCTTCTGTTACCTCGCCTCCTGCTCCTGCTTCTTCTGCAACCTCACCTCCTGCTCCCACTCCTTCTGTTACCTCACCTCATGCTCCTGTTCCTTCTGTTACCTCACCTCCTGCTCATCTGCTCTTTCTGTCCATCTGGGTTTCTGCTGTGAAGGTTTAGAAGCACAGAAATGCAGAAATAAAGGAAATCTCCCATGGTATTTCCATGGCAACTGGCTTTTACAGTCGAAGATCAAAGAGGGGGAGGCAGAGTGTGAAGGTTGGGGTGGTGGTGCTAGGGGGAGGCAGTGTCGTATGATCACTCCTTCATTTAAAATTTTCTTAATTTAAGGTGCTTTATAGACAACAACAGTTACATAGATAAACTGTGTGTACATGTTTTGGAATTGTAGTTGCTGCCAGCAACTGTTTTTAATATAAGTTACAGTATTAGTTGGTGCCTTCCCCACCTTGGTTGAATACTTTCTGTAGGTCACTCTGGATAAGAGCCTATGCTTAATGACTTATCTGTAAATTGTAAAGAGGGACAGACAAGACCTATTAGCTGCAATATAGACTAACATGAAGGGCAAACGGTGAATGCCAACGTCTCTCTGTTTTGAGATGCAAAAAAACAAGAGTAAAAGAAACCTAAAGAAACGTTGTTTAAACTGAGCAGTTTATAATCCCATTATTTTTATAAACAACATCCAGTATGTGATTGTGTTTACTATGCTTTGGACAGTTTTATTTGTTATGCCAATAAAA